>SJXQ01006617.1:523114-544782 GCA_006408695.1 Aepyceros melampus
GGTGGGGGGGTGGGCAGACGCCTGGACCCTCAGCACTCCTTACTCTGTATGTTTTTATTTGGCAGATATGAAGGTAGGGCCAGCAGTGTGTCCATCATGCAGGCTTTCTTCTTTGTGATCCCATGGACTTAACCTGCCGGGATCCTCTGTCCATGGAATTCTCCAGGCAAGAGTACTGGAGTGGGTTGCCATGTCCTTCTCCAGGGGATTTTCCCGACCTAGGGGTTGAGCCCTGGTCTCCTGCATTGCAGGCAGATTCTTTACCAACTGAGCTACTAGGGAAGCTGGTTAAAATCAAGTACTTTTCCATTTCTGCTTTGTCTTCATGGATAACCTCCCTCCCTCCACGTCAGCTTTGCCCAGACAGACATGCCTTTGCCATGTGCAGAAGGTGCTTTTGCCAGATCTTTATCCCTGGAGCCCCTTCCTGGAAACCACTGATGATGGGCAGGAGGGGCTGAGCGCCGTCCCGTGCCTGCCTTCCGTCTCTTGGAGCAGTTTGGCCTGCTGTCCACCCGCATCCCTCCCCCACTGTTCTCCTCACAGGATCTTGACTTTTGAAACAGGGTTCCTCAGGGACGAGGCTGCCCTTGGAGGGCGGGGAAGGCAGGAGGTCAGCCCGGCCGGTGTTGACTGGGGTGTCCGTCCGTCCCTCTTTGCCCCACTGAATTCTGTGCTAGGGACAAGGGAAGCTGGGTTCCTGCCAGGCGGGGAGGAGGTTTCTCGTTCACATGTCCTCACCTCCCTCTTTCAGGTCTAGTGTCTTTCCCCATGACCCAGGAGCTCGTAGACTGGTTAAGTATAAGACAGCTGTGTGCTGGGGATGTGGCTACTAAACCAGCATGGGCAGTTCTGGGTTTCTCTACTAATGTGTCTGCTCTGGGAGTGACTCACCCCTAACCTGTGCGGGGAGCCGGCTGCAGGGAGGAGGGAGGCCCACGTGAACTCCAGATGGTGCATGTGCCCTTGGGTTTGGCAGTGGGCATGTTGCAGTGTGGAGGGGGCGGCTGGGAGACACGTGCCCTGAGGCTGACGTTGTAATCAGACTGTGGACCAGAGGGCTTCAGGAATTATAGCATGTCCTGCTGGGAACCCTGGGGGCTGGGGTTTGAATCAACCAAGTGGGTCCTGAGAAACCTGAGCAAGTCTCATCTCTAAGATATACTATCTCTAGCTAAGTCCTCTGCCTGGTCGCCATTCAAGTAAGTATGCGGTGAATAGAACAAGAGCCTAATAAAGGCAGCCCCCTTGACCCCACCCGGAAGGACAGGCTCTTGGCTACTGTCGGCCCCACCCCAGCTCTTGTCTCAGGCAGAAGGAATTTTTATTTTTATTTTTTTAGGATTGTATCCTTTGTAGAAGACAAGAGATTGCTTTTGCCTTTTCAGTTCTGTATGAAAGCATGGTTTCTGGTGCTATACCAGCCCTCAGAATGCCCATTAAAAGGCTAAGCTACTAAGTAGCCCAGTGATGCTCTTGGAGAGCCTAAAGCCCCGGTTGCCAGACTACCCACCCTGTGGGTAGTCTACTGGAAGTCTCACCCTTGACCATGGCCACGGGGGCCCTGGATCCGTGAGGGGCATGGAGGCCAAGTTGCCCTGACAGGTGGGCAGAGGCCTGGCCAGTCCCACTGGGATTTAGCTCCATGATCCTAGAAGGGTTACCGCAGTCTCCTGGGCCCTCCTCCTCCATGTCTCTGAGGGTGCAACCCCCATGCAGCCCTCCCAGGGCCCAGATCACGTGGCTCCTTGACACCTGCACCCCCAGTGCTCGGGCGTGGTGAGCCCTGAGGCCAGGGGTCTGGGCGTGACCCACGTGTGCACGTCTCTCCTGGCCACAGCCACCCCACGTCCTGCTGCAGCGCTGCTGAGATCATGGCTGTCCTCTTCTTCCACACCATGCGCTACAAGGCCCTGGACCCCCGGAACCCTCACAACGACCGCTTTGTTCTCTCCAAGGTAGGGGCCAGCCCCTCCCCTTCCCCTGCGCCTGGGTGGGCCCTGCAACAGCAAGAAGGAGACATGCCTCCCTGATGTGAGCCCAGCCTTTTGCCACCCTTCCTCACTCCAGGCTCCTCCACCCGGCCTGGCCCCCTCTTGCTCTGTGCTGACCCTGCTGGTAAAGTTTAACTAAGAAATAAATGACTGAATTAGTAGGAGAGAATGGAAATGATCTTGGGAGTTCCACTCATGTTTGGTGTTGACTGGCAGGACTGGAGTCCAGGTCTGGGGTACAGCTTGGTGGCTTTCTGCACACGTCTCTGCCTGGCCAATACCCAGGCCATGCTCACTCCCTCAGGAGTGGGGGTGCCCTGCAACAGAGTTTGGGATGGGGAGCCCTGATCGCCCCCTCCACCCCCACCCCACCCACCACATGAGAGCCACAGCTGCAAGTCATGCCACGAACCCCCCAAATCCACCAGTACCCAGGCCTGGCTCCATGGCCTCTGGTCTCTCGAGGCAGGCACGAGAGCTTAGAAGTCTGTCCAAGTCAGCTCACATGCCAGAACCCAGGGATTAGGGTGACCGGCTGCCTGCTGGGGTTTTGGCCTCCGCAGCCTCACAGCTGTGTTCCCCCTGCACCTGTCCTGGGCTCCGCTCGGCCTTGACTGTGGGAACCTTGGGCTAGAGAAGGATGAAGGGAGGGGAAGTGGCCTTTGCTTGCTTCCTTCTCTGAAAGGGATATCCTGGCCGGCAGGCTCGGCCAGGCCCCGGCGGGAATAGCTCCTCATCTGACCTCTCCCCACGGTCTGTCCCCTACAGGGCCACGCGGCGCCCATCCTGTATGCCGTCTGGGCTGAAGCCGGCTTCCTGCCGGAGTCAGAGCTGCTGAATCTGAGGAAGGTCAGCTCCGACTTGGACGGGCACCCTGTCCCGGTAAGTGCACCTCACCAGGAGCCCTGCAGGCCTCTGCCTCCATTTTCTGTTTCTCAAGGCTTGTGGGAAGTGGGTGCTTGGGGAACACTGTTTACCCCAAGCTTATGCTAAGTCTGAGGCCTTTAAAGCCCCAACCTAGGGTGCTCTGGGCTGACTGCCAGGAGGGCCTTTCCCCAGCGTCAAATACCAGCTTCCCTTCCCTGTGGCTCAGACGGTAAAGTGTCTGCCCGCAATGCAGGAGACCCGGGTTTGATTCCTGGGTCGGGAAGATCCCCTGGAGAAGGAAATGGCAGTCCACTCCAGCACTCTTGCCTGGAGAATCCCATGAACGGAGGAGCCTGATAGGCTACAGTCCATGGGGTCGCAAAGAGTCGGACACGACTGAGCGACTTCACTTTCCTGCTGGGCCTCCTTGGCCATGTAGACACAGCCTGGGAGATGAGGTTCACTAAGGGGGTGGCAGCAGGATACTGGTGATATCCACACTAAGGGGCCCAGTGTGTTCCTTGGAGGTTACCATGAAAACTGTCACATCCCATCAGGGCCAGCCACAGGCTAAATATTCAGTTTTGTCTTGAGTTCTCACACCCACTTCACAAGGTGGGCTCTTCTCCAGGTGAGGGAACAGATTCAGTCCATGGCCTGAGGTCACACAGCTCCCTGTGGACTGAGCTGGTATTTGAACCACACCCACAATTACTGCTGCAGGGAGAGTGGGAAATCACACCCCCGGGGGCTGGGAGGGGCGTGGCTGCAAGGCTGTCACGGCCAAGATCCTGGGAGGCACTTCACGGAAACATTGCCTGTGGTAACTGAAGCCCTCTGTCATGACAGAAACAAGCTTTCACTGATGTGGCCACTGGCTCCCTGGGCCAGGGCCTTGGAGCCGCTTGTGGGATGGCCTACACAGGCAAATACTTCGACAAAGCCAGGTAATGCTCCCACTCCCCCACCCCACCCACAGTGGTTTGGTGGGTGGTCCTGGGGGCCCAGTTTTACTCTCTGCCCCCAAGCACCTCCTTGCCTGACGGAGACTGCATAGAAACTGTGTAATTAACTGTGCATGCATGGTGTGAGGCTGGTACCAGGGCTAGCCCCCTTTTAAGATGAAGAAATCGGCTCAGAGGAATGAGGGATGTGCCCAGAGTCCCTGGAGAGTGGCCAGCAGGGCCCGCTTCGCATCCAAGGCTGCATGCTCTTTGGCCAGAATGCTCTGACTCATCAGTTTCCTTGTTGCCCTCTTGAGCCCAGCTCCTGGACCCCAGAAGTCTTAGGAGGCCCCATCCCACAATGCCTGACTGAGTGCCACAAACCTAGGCCTGAACCACTCGGCCTTACCTCAGTAAAGGAGTAGATGGTGTGTTCTGGGGAATTCTGGGCCTCCCTGAGCCCCACCTGTCAGCCAGGGAAGCAGTGAAGCCAGGAAAGGTTTGTCTGTAAGGAGTGAGCAGCCTGGTCAGAGCTTTGCTGCTCTAGCACCCACACAGTTTGGGGAAGATGCCCCTTGAGGCAGGTTTCAGCCACAAGGCTGTCCACCGTGGCCTGCAGACCAGTCTCTGCTGTGGGGGGGAGGAGTGTTGGCTACAGGCCGTCAAGGTGGTTTCTGCATTCCTTTACCCTTTGAGGCTCTGTACTCTGCTCAGAGCTTTCTAGGGTTTCACCTTGATAAGCCTCATGGGCTGGAGGGTGACATGCACACAGCTGTCCCTCCACACAGATGAGGAAACAGAGGTAAGATGTTTTCCTTGTTGTAGAGGCAGGATTTTGAACCCAGGGTGTGCATCCAGAGTCTGTATTCAGGATCCCCAAGGCTGCTCTGAGGTGCCCGAGGGAAGCACAAACCTGCTGAGACAGTTTTCTCCGGGAGGTAGACTGGGGCTCTGAGGCTTTCCAGACTCAGACTGGTGTCAACTGACTGCATAGCCTCCCCGGCTGGGCTCCAGGGCCAGGCTCAGCTACACCCAGACGTGATGCACTGTGAAGTGAAGAAAGTCACAAAGAATGGGATGTGTGTTTAAGAGTATTTTATTTGGCACAGAACCAGAGTTGTGAGTTAATTATTCTCTACAGTTGGTTGAAATAATTCCTGGTGAAGGGTCATTTCCTGACCCTTAACATAATGGGAGAAGCCAGTGTAGGGAGAAGGGGTTTAGGTGGTTCTCGGCAGCCAGGGTTGGCTAAGGCTGAGGGGTCGAGGGAATGATCAGGCTGTGCCAGCTGCCAGAGTTCCTGATAGAGCAGATCCAGCCTCCAGGCCGGTCTGTCCAGCCAGCAGCTGGGGAGCACACATCCAGCTGGCTCTTTTCTATTTCTCCTTCTCTTTCTTTTTTTGGTTGCACTCTGCAGCTTGTGGGATCTTAGTTCCCCGACCAGGCATCAAACCTGGATCCCCAGGCAGTGAGACGGTGGAGTCCTGACTACTGGCTCACCAGGGAATTTCCCCCATTTCTCTTTTAAATAATTTTTTTGGGGGAGTATAAAATACCTACTAATCTGAAACACAGGAATGCATTAAAAAGAAATGAACATTTTCTCTATTCTTAACCCCCCACCGCCATTTCAACCTTCTTAACAACAATGCATTCTATTTCCTCCATGTTATTGTGAGAAGGAACTTACAGATTTATCATCCTAGTATTTATACACTTTCACCTAATGCTTTTTGGGAAAATCTGAACATTTCCTCACGCATCACGCATTGTCAAGAGCTAGTCTGAATGCCCATTCTGTTTCATGGGGATGTTATAACACGTTTAGACAGTCATTTGTTGTTGGACATTTGAGGTGGTTTCCCAACTCCTGCAACAGATATTGGCCCTCTCATTAGAGTTTCTTCATGGTTGTTCAGGAGTGTGGGTATTTGCAACTTCCGCCCCAAATCTAACAGCTTCAGGCAATACACAGCCTCGGGGTTAGCCCCAGCTTCTGCAGGGCACCCTTTTCTTCCCAGTCCAGTGTCTCCCCAGGCTGCCCTCCTGACCTGAATCTGAGGTTGTGCTGTGACTCCACTCTTGGCCCCAATTCAACTTCCTTGGAAGTGGGTGTGGAGTTGGGAGGGTCACTGGTCGGCTTCCCTGGAATCCCTTTCTGGAGAAGTCAAGTTCCCTACTGGCCTCTCTGCTCAGCCACATCAGACTGGTCGTTTTGGGGAGCGGCTGTGCAGGACCCCCTGCACTGGTGGAGGAACCAGTGGCCTGGCCCACTGGAGGCTGCAGAAGGGAAGATACAAGCCTGACAAGGCATGGAGAGGATGAAGGAACTCTCTGTGACCTGGAGGCCTGCAGTGATGCTGAGTCATGCTGACAGCACCATGGCTGGCCCCGCCTCTTCTCCAGCGATTCCTGCCTTGGCCCTCCCTGCAACAGGGAGGCATGGAGGCCCAACTTGCTCAGCAGCAGGCAGGCTGTGTCCTCTCCGACCCATCTAGGCAGCAGCCTCATTTCCTGGTTTCACACAGTTGACACTGAGCAGGCGAGTAGGGGTCTCCACATCCTGGCGCTCCTTCTGCTGCATGCAATCCTACCTAGTCAGCAAGGACTGGGCAGTCAGGCCCAGGTTTGAATCCCCACTCAGCTGCCCAGCTGATCTTTAGACAAGTCCCTCAGCCTTTGAGCCTGTTTCCTTCTCTATGTGTTTTTTTGGGAATAACAACCATACTTACCTTCTTGTGGGGCTTACCTTCACAAGGGGCTTCCCTTGCGGCTCAGCTGGGAAAGAATGCACCTGCAAAGTGGGAGACCTGGGTTCCATCCCTGGGTCGGGAAGAGCCCCTGGAGAAGGGAAAGGCTACCTGGCCTGGAGAATTCCATGGATTGTATAGTCCATGGGGTGGCAAAGACTCGGACATGATTGAGCGACTTTCACTTTACCTTCTTGAGAGGGTTACTCAGTGCTAAGCACAGTTAGGGGGTGGGAGGTGGGGTCAAAGTCTCTGAGTTGCTCTCCTTGCCTCCAGCCTCACTCTTGGCTCCACCCTGCCCAGGGAAGGTTCTATTTCTGGGTAATTTATCCCAACCTCATTGCCCTTTATACTGTGTCATACTGCCTTTGGAAAATCATGGCTTCCTGGGTTGAGGGCAGATGGCCCCTGGAGGGGCAGAAAGCCTAAGCCCAGCTCTAGTCTTGGGCAAAAACCAGCCCCAGAACCTTGGGAGAAGCCCACCCTAGGAGGCAGCTGCCCCCAGCAGTGATCTTGGCTGTAAGCCCCTTGAGTGCTCATCTTCACCTGGAGCCTGCCTCTAGAGTGCTGCCTGCTGCGCAACACAGGTGGCCTCTCCAGCCCACTTCCTCTGAGCAGAAAGGTCTCCTGTCCCTCTGGCCTGCCCAATGAGTCCCAGGGCTCCCCTAGCAGTCCTGGTTCAAGTTGGGGTAGAAGTGGATGCAGCCCTGTGGTGGGTGGCTCCCACCCAGCGTGAGTAGTTAGCCCCCATGAACCTCACCGTTCTCTTCATGCCCTAACAACTCCTGATTGTCTAGATCTTATTGGCCAGACTGCTGTCTGGAGCTCTTTTCTTGGCAGCCAGTACTACTTCCTGGAGCTCCTGACAGTTTCCATCGCAGCCCTTTCCTCACTGGGTGTGGACTTGGGTTTGGCACAGCTATTGCATGTCCCAGAGGGAGAGGCCAGGGGCACAGGGACAGCCTCTAACCCACCCCCCATCCACAGCTACCGGGTCTATTGCATGCTGGGAGATGGGGAGCTGTCAGAGGGCTCCGTGTGGGAAGCCATGGCCTTCGCCAGCATCTACAAGCTGGACAACCTTGTCGCCATTCTTGACATCAACCGCCTGGGTCAGAGTGACCCTGCCCCACTGCAGCACCAGATGGACATCTACCAGAAGCGCTGCGAGGCCTTCGGGTACGTACAGGGCAATGACCTGAGGACCCTTATAGCGAAGGAGACCTCTATGCCAGAAGCTTTGCACGTGCAGGGGCTGAGCCGGAGGTTAAGCCGCATTTTTATGCAGCCTCACTTCAGGGTTTGACTCACATGGCACTTGGGCTTAAAGGGGCCGCCTTGGCCAGTGCCACGGGTCTGTGGGCTGAGACGCAGCTCTGAGTTCCTGTATTTGCACACTGGTGTGATGGCTCTCAGAGCTTCCACGTGATGTGATCTCATACACCCTCACTTTGTTCTTGGGTGAGGAGGCAGGAGGTACACAGTGTAGACCAGGCTCACTCAGCACATCAGCCCACTGGTCACCTATGGCCAGCCAGCCGGGGAGGAGGAGTGGGCCCCATCTCCTAGGGAAATGGGAGATAGGATTTCCAGATCTCTCCCCTGGGCCTCGGATGGTTGTGAGTTCAGAGTCACCTGTTACAAAGCAAGGAGGTCTGTCTGGGTGGGTGGCATCCAGAGGGGCCCCCACCTTGATGTCCTTCCCCTGCCCCAGGTACAAGCTGCTCTGCAGTTTGGGCTCTGAGGGCCCTGGGCCTCCAAGGCCACCCTTCAGAGATGAACTGATGGCCAGGGAAGGTGGGGGTGGAGTTGCAGTACGCGGTCACATAGATACAGGGCTGTTACCTCTTTTGTGACCTTATAGAGGGAGAAAATGTAGAGAGGAAAGATTTATCTGGACAAAGGAAGAAACAGAGCCACAAAATATCTCAGGGACAGACCTCCCCAAAACCACATGGACCTGGGGACTTAGAGAATAACCCTGGCAGTCTCCTTGGGTCTGTGTCCATAACCTTGTGACTACGAAACCAGATTCCTTAAGTCCTGGCTCCATCACTTAACTTGCTTTTGTGACCTTGGGCAGGTTGCTCCACCTTCAGTATCTCAGTTTACTTGTCTATAAAATGGGGACAACAGGCTTAGGTGGGTTGACAGGTGCTCGGCTCCATGCTTTACAGAGTGGGTGCTCAGTAAGTGTGAGCTGCCTCTATTACTATTAATCCGCCGAAAAGAATTCCAGAAAGGATTGGCTGAAAGAGAAAGTTGCCTTCTGGATGTTTGACAACATAACTTGTTTTATACGAGTTTCTAACACTGCGTCCAGCAGCCATGGAGAGGTCAGCTTAAATAAAAATTCATCAAAAATCTAGTAGTAGATTCCAAACTCAGCGCATTGTCCCAGGAGCAGCTTTCAGTAGGAAATGAATAGCTCAGGAATGAAAGACAATAAGTACACTGGGCTTTGCATTACTTAGGAGAGAGGAGGAAGGTCTGTCCAAAGGCAAACAAGAGGAAGTAAAACAATGTGAAAAGAGAAAATTAAACCCAAATTGGAAACAGGCAGTCTGAGCCATCCCAGCTCGTCTAGGTCCTCTCACGCAGTGGAAGGAGGGCAGGCCTTTCCCTGGACCCTTGTCAGGGCCCTTGCCCCTCATACCCTCTCTCTGTTCCCAGCTGGAACGCTGTCATTGTAGATGGGCACAGCGTGGAGGAACTGTGCAAGGCCTTTGGGCAGGTGAAGAACCAGCCGACAGCCATCATTGCCAAGACCTTCAAGGGCCGAGGCATCACAGGTCTGTACGTGAGTCTTCCACCCACTGCCCTGCCCGGGACTGGGCCCTGCAGCTGACTTTAGAGCTGGAGGTTTCGGGGGGTACCACTGAAGAGACTGCCCCTTGCTTGCTCAGTGGAGTGTACCCAGTCTGGGAAAGGAGATGCAGGGGACTTGGTGGGCAGGGTGGCTGTGCTGGGATTTAGGACCCTGGTTGGGTGGCCTCTGGGGGTCATATATAGGCAGGAGGACTTTGAGAGGCCTCTGGGGAAGGGGAAAGCATACTCCCTGGCTGGCATTCACAGAGCGCCCTTGGCAGCTCCAGCTGTCTACCCTGAGCCGAAGGGCTGAAGGAGGGAGCCCCAAGAGAGCTTGGGGAGACCTAGATTCTCCTCTCCGAGGTGAGCAGGGTACCCCTCATGCAGTGGAAAAGGGATTCCAGAGGCTTGTGCAGGTGGGTCGCCCCGGAAGGTCTTAGAAGATAGTTCCTGAGCCGGGCCGGAGAGCTTTGCAGGCATTAAGTCCCTCCCTAGCACCCAACCATGGGCTCCAGACCCTTGTTTGGAGCTAGGATGGCCATTGCCATTGTAAAGAAGGGACGATGGGGCTGGAAGTGGCCAGGAACTTGACTACAGAGTCTGGCATTGAGAGAGCTAACTGCAGACCCTGGGCTGGCTTCACTGTGCATTGTGCCCAGCTGGCCCCCTGCCCACCAGGGGTCATGTCCCTCTCTGCCTGCATGGACTTGGGGCAGTTGAGGACATTTCACTGGAATCTGGGGAGAGGCCTCTGGGATACTGTCACAGCCTCAGTGCGCTGACACTCACCCTTCAGGTGTTACCACTACAGCTCCTGGGGGCGGCCTGAGTCCTTGGCTCTCCCTGGGCTGTGGTGACATCTGAGGTGACTCAGGAGAGGGGTACTAAGCCTCACTGGCCCTCCCACACAGCAAGGCACCATGGCAGGGGGTGACTTTTGGCAGTGCTGACCCTGCCCTGATCCTCAGCTTCCCTCCCATCTTCAACAGTGTGATTTCTGCAGCAGACCCCACTCTCTGCAAGCCTGGGGTGGGGAGGTGACTCAGAGAATGGGTTGGGCCAGCATGCCAGCAACATTCGTCTGCCCACACATGCCCCCTCCCACTGGGAGCTCCTGGAGGCCCGGGCCACCACTCAGTAGGGACCTGCAGTTGAGCGCTGGTCATCACAGTCCTCTCCTTACCCTCTGTGGTGGTGTCCTGCCCTCACATGGAGGCTGGGCCCCCCAAGCTCTTCCTGGTCCCCTGGGAGCTGTCCCCTTACCTGTCTCTCTGTCCTCTGACGTTGTACCTGTAGGGATAGAAGATAAGGAGTCTTGGCATGGGAAGCCCCTCCCCAAAAATATGGCCGATCAGATCATCCAGGAAATCTATGGTCAGATCCAGAGCAAGAAGAAGATCCTGGCGACCCCCCCGCAGGAGGACGCCCCCTCAGTGGACATCACCAACATCCGAATGCCCACCCCGCCCAGCTACAAAGTTGGGGACAAGGTACCCAGTTGAGCCTCCAATTTTCTGGACTGACTAGGCTGGGGTGCAGCAGTACTCATTTCCAGAGAGTGGGGCCAGGAGAAAGAAGAGATGAGTTCAGGGTGAGGAGGAACCCTGAGATGTTGCTCCTTGTAGCTCTTTCATGGGGACAGCCAGCTCTGGAGTTATTTACTTTTCTGTGCTTATATTTTATCCCTTTTCTCCCTGGTGGAAGCTGTGGCCCTGGGGCTGAGCAGGGCTCCAGGCCTCATGCCTCCTAAGGTGCTCAGCCTGCCCACTCTTTCCTGCCCACAGATAGCTACCCGCAAGCCTACGGACAGGCCCTGGCCAAGCTGGGCCATGCTAGTGACCGCATCATTGCCCTGGATGGGGACACCAAGAACTCCACCTTCTCAGAACTCTTCAAAAAGGAGCACCCAGACCGTTTCATTGAGTGTTACATTGCTGAGCAGAACATGGTAGGTAGAGCTGGGGTCTGTGGGGGGTGGGGGCAGGGCTGAAGCCCTCCCACTCCCTTGAGCAGCTATATCGGCATGCTGGTCCTTGACCCAGCATGGACCCATGACCTCAAGTGGCTGGTGGCGGAAGGGTGATGTGACACCCAAGGGCTGAGTGAGTGGAAACAGGGGAGCTGAACAGGGGCTGCTGCACACCAGCCAGCCATTCTGGTGGGTAGGCTTTCTCTGGGGGTAAAGGACTCTGCAGATGGAAGGGCAGGCACAGCCAGGAGGCTGGTAGTTTTAGCAAAGGCTGCTGAACTCTTACGCACAAGGCTCTGGCCCTTGCCACCCTGTGGGATACAGAGATGAGAGAGTTTGGTGGACCTCTACCATGTGCATGGTTGTATTCACAAGTCCATGTCAGGAACTGTGGTTGTTAAATAAGGAACAATGTTTTGTCCAGTTTTTCAAAATATCCGCTCCTTTAAGCAGAGCCTGCAGGCCCCTAGGAGCTGGGAGCTTCCGCCCCCTGGTGGCCACTTGGCTCTATTGCACCCAACATTCTTCCTCTTGATACCTGAACTGGAAGTTGTCTCTGGCTTCTGGCCTTGGCAGCTGGAAGATCCAGACTAAACTGGTGGGGTGTGGAGAGGGTAGGGGCTGAGGAGGCCCCAGGTATGCTGGGGAAGGAGGGCTCATGTCAGCTGGTGGATTTCATAACTGTGGAGCTGGTGCCAATTTGGAACCAATGCCTGCACTCAGTGCTTCTAGGCCAGGATTTGGGCCTGGAGCTTCCGGAGCTTAGGGGTGCAAGGGCTCGTCTTTGGAGAGGCCTTGGGACAACAAGGAGATAGTGGAGGGGAACTTGCACAGGCCTGGGAGGAATGAACATCCATGCCCCAGCTGACTAGCTTGCTCTGTGAAAGGCTTTGCTTGCTGCTAAGAAGTATTCCCCAGGAGAGTGATTTTTTTTTAAGAGAACTTTTGAAATGGTTATATCAGTTCAAAGGAGTCTGGAAACAGATGGAGTCCCTAGGTGCTCCGGATCGCTTGCACGAAAGGAGAATTAAGTTACTAGGGTGACAAAACACTCCCCACCCAGGAGGTGGCGCTGAGAGGTCCTGGGCTTCCTGGCCACCTCTCCCTCGGCGGTGACGCCATCTGCTCTGACCCCAGGTGAGCATCGCCGTGGGCTGTGCCACACGCGACAGGACGGTGCCCTTCTGTAGCACCTTCGCAGCCTTCTTTACACGGGCCTTCGACCAGATTCGCATGGCAGCCATCTCCGAGAGCAACATCAACCTCTGCGGCTCCCACTGCGGTGTGTCCATCGGTGAGTGGAGCTGGGGTGCTTACACCTATGACGTCCTCAGACTTCTGGAGCAGGGTGTGGGGCCAGGATTCCATTACATGCATGGGATCTTACACTGACGTATCCCTTCCCACACCCTAGGAGAAGACGGGCCCTCCCAGATGGCCCTGGAAGATCTGGCCATGTTTCGGTCTATCCCCATGTCAACTGTCTTTTACCCGAGTGATGGGGTGGCTACGGAGAAGGCAGTAGAATTAGCAGCCAATACCAAGGTGGGTCATGTGACTTCTTTCTTCAGCTGTAGCTAGTCCTTCCCTAGAGAGACAGGAGGGGAGGCCAGCATGCCAACCCAGAGCTGCCCATTTGCTGCCCCAGAATACGTATCTCCTGACTTTGCACTGGTGGTGTAGCTTGGAGGAGTTAGACCAGAAAAATGAAATACACACCACCCTTTCTGCTATGTGGCAGACATTGCTAATTGATCACTGCTCTCTTTGCCCATTTGAGCATCCCAGCATCTCCTGGGATATTCCAATCCAGCTCCCTGCCTCTATTCCGGCAGTTGAGGCTTATCTGCCCGTCCTGACCAAGAGCCACCTGTGTTGACCAGGCAGCCCCCACGCGGTTCTCGTTCCTCTGTCTGAGGACAGGGACTGAGGCACAGCACTTGGGTAGGGGCAGCCCTTTCTGGAAGATAGTCTACCTGATAGAGACTCTTCTGTCTGGGACTTGGGGCTGGCTCTCATACAAGAGTATCTGGAGAGGCACACGCTGCAAAGGAAAGACTCCTGCCCTTGAGATTAGATGTCTTACATCCTGAAATCCTTCTTTATTCTGTTTCATTCCAGGGTATCTGCTTCATCCGGACCAGCCGCCCAGAAAATGCCATCATCTACAACAACAATGAAGATTTCCAAATTGGACAAGCCAAGGTCAGTTGCAGTTTACACGCCAGTGAGACCCCGTAGAGTGAACCTGAGGTCGAGACCCACCCCAGGCCACCAGTTTCTGAGCCTCACTGGCCCACATGTTGCCCCCAGGTGGTCCTGAAGAACAAGGATGACCAGGTGACTGTGATTGGTGCTGGGGTGACCCTGCACGAGGCTTTGGCAGCTGCTGACCTGCTGAAGAGAGGTAAGGAAGGTGGGACCCTCAAAGTCTTAGGTGGGGTACTGACTGCAGACCAGGGGTCTGGGCGTGAGGAAGAATCTCATCTAATTAAATGATGAGAATATTAGTAAAAGCCAGACTTGGAGCCCTTATTGTGTGCCCAGCATGCTGACCAGATCAGAAGCCCTGGGGCCTGACCATCGCACTTGAATCTACTTAGCTGGCCTCTTAGTATGTTATTCAGCATCACTGTGCCTTACCTTACCTCAGGGCAGACTCTTGGAATGTCCCTCTGGCTTCCTCTTTAGCTTGAAAAGCATGTTTGATGGAGTTTCCTCACAGTCCAAATGCCAACATCCTGCAGCCCAGGGCAGGAGGGGAGAGAAGGGGTGCTCCTCATCTTCCTGGAGACCAGTTGCTCCCAAATCAGGCCAGGCAGGCTCCCAGGTGGAGGAGTGGATGGCAGAGGACATGGCATCACAGGTCAACAGAGGAGGGGGTGAGCTATTAGGGTGGGTAGCACATAACAGGCTCCCTCCCAGGGCGCCCATCCAAGGCCCTAAAGGGCAGGCCCACAGCACCCAGCTCCTTTGCCTAACCCCTCTTCTTCTCCCCTCACAGAGAAGATCAACATTCGCGTGTTGGACCCGTTCACCATCAAGCCCCTGGATAAGAAGCTTATTCTTGACAGCGCCCGTGCCACCAAGGGCAGGATCCTCACTGTGGAGGACCACTACTATGAAGGTGAGAGAGCGAGGGCACGCGGCTGAGCATCCCGCCCCAGGAGGGTAGCTGCAGCCCAGGAAACCCAGAGCAGCTGGCGCTTGGTTTCTTATTTGACCTCAGGCTTGGGTTGTGGACCAGTGAACTCAATGGCTGGAACAGCTCCTTGGATCCCTGCCCGATCCAGGAAACCTGCAAGGGTTCCAGCCTTGCTAAGAGCGCACGGCAGTTATGTCCCTGAAGTTCCTGAAAGTTAAGGCTGTTGTGGAGAATCAAGCTGGGAAAGCGACACAAATATCAGACTTTTATGAGTGTGTGTGTTTGCTTAGTTGCTTCAGTGTGTCCAACTCTGTGAACCCATGGACTGTAGCCCACCAGACTCCTCTGTTGATGGGGTTCTCCAGGCAGGAATACTGGAGTGGGTTCCCATTTCCTCCTTCAGGGGATCTTCTCATCTTGACCAAGGTATTGAACCTGGGTCTTCTGCATTGTAGGCAGATTCTTTACTACTGAGCCACCTGGAGAAGGGAATGGCAATCCACTCCAGTGTTCTTGCCTGAAGAATTCAATGGACAGCGGAGCCTGGCCAGCTGCAGTCCCTGGGGTTGCAAAGAGTCGGACATGACTGAGTGACTAACACACACCTGGGAAGCTTTTATTAGTTCTTCACAAAGCCATCCTCTACAAGCCATTCCTCCCCTGGGGAAGAGATAGGCTTAGACCCTGAAGTCAAGTGCATATGTTCATTGGTTGATGCCTGGAGAATGGTGTTAAAAGTGATTCAGAGGCCACATTTGGGCTTATGGAAAATAAAAGTGCTGTGATTGTTGACATCTGGTCTGGTTACAGGCGTGGGGCAGGGTGGAGTGTATGCCCTTCCCATATCCTTAGGAAAGTGAATAAACTCAGACTGATTCGAGGCTTGGGGGCAGTTAGGGGTGATCTGCCCTCCACTCACCCTGAGGCTGCATTCCCTTACTCATCTCCTTTTCTTTGTCCAGGTGGCATAGGTGAGGCAGTGGCCTCTGCAGTTGTGGGAGAGCCTGGTGTCACTGTCACCCGCCTGGCGGTCAGCCAGGTGCCAAGAAGCGGGAAACCAGCGGAGCTGCTGAAGATGTTTGGCATTGACAGGGACGCCATTGCGCAGGCCGTGCGGGGCCTGGTGACCAGGGCCTAGGGAGGGCGTGGAGTATGGTGTGGGAGTGAGTTCTGCACATTCCTGAGATCCTGGCAAAGGTGCTCAAAAGATGTACTGAGAGGAGTCATAAAATCTATGTTTTGAGAAAAATGAATTGGCTCCTGAAATGTTTCTTCTTGGATATGAATGCAGCTGGTGCTGGTTCAGAGAAAGAAGCCTAGAGGGGAAGGTGGGGAGCCTGGTGCACTTGGTTCTGGACGACGACCTGGGGAGGCCCCTCATCTGCCCCCCACCATCAGCACTGTTGCTGCCTCTAAGGCACCACCTTCCAGCCCAGAGGCAGAAACCCCCACCCTCGGCTGGCTTTACAATCTAAGCCCCGTCAACCCCAGAGAAGCAGAGAGATATAGGGCAGCTTATCCTGGGGAAGAAGGTGCTTCTCAGGTTGGCATCAGAACTGCAAGTGGCAGGGAAAAAAAAGCTCTCACCCAGCACCGCAAACCAACTCTTCCCAGTTCCAGGTGTGCAGAACTCCCTTCAATTTGTGAAAATGCCTTTCCTGTGGGGCTGGGGACTCTACTGTCCAAGAGCTTCTGTTTACACTTAGCTGTGCAGGCCTGAGCTCCCAGGACCACCACTGATTTCTCTCCCTTGCTCCCTGGGCTCAGCTGGGCTAGTCCTTGTACTTAGTCACTTGTCATGCCCGACTCTTTGTGACCTTTTTGGGCTGTAGCTCACTAGGCTACTCTGTCCATGGGGTTTTTCAGGCAAGAATACTGGAGTGGGTTGCCATTTCTTCCTCCAAGGGGTCTTCCCAACCCAGAGATTGAACCCTCATCTCCTTTGTTGCTTGCTTTGCAGGTGGATTCTTAATCTGCTGAGCCATCAGGGAAGTCCTTGCTTATAGCCAAATGTATAGACTCTTATTCTGACCTAGGACAAACGAATGCTAGGAAAAGAGGGCTGGGTACTCCCAGCCACTGGCAGGGTTCCCAGGAAATCTTTAGTCTTTGAGGAAATGAGACATTCGCAGGCATGTCCATTTGTCTGCCTAACAATCTGGACAGTATGAACCAAGTCACACCCACATTCAGCAAGCTGCTGCTCACAGGTACTCAGCCAGGTTTGGCTGGGCCAAGGGCTGTGTGCCTACCTTTGATACCAATTCCAGAGGGTGCCAGGAAGAGCAGGGGTAGAGAAGAGCCCTGGGCCAGGGCTTGTCTGCCTGCTGGTACTAACTAGAGGTGACTAAACACTAGAAGCAGCTAAAAGTCAGGATGAATACCAAGGAAGCTGGCACCAGGCACCATAAGAAGCCCACATGGGTAAAGGGAGGAGGGGAACAGACAAGCCCTCTCTTCCTGCCTGCCCAATGGGGTGGGGGAAGAAGATAGTTCTCAGCCAGAACTCTGGATCCTGATGTAACCATGATGCCCCTTTTACTGAGTATAAACGATAGAAGAAGATTAAGGAAATCCATCGTAGTCTGCAAAACTGAGCCTGGGGACAGGGAGCTAGAAGGGTGGGTGCCACCTGGTGGTCATCCCTGGTATTGTGATGCTTGGAATGGCTCCCCAAGGTAGGGCTGAAAATGGGAGTGGGGCAGGGGTTGTCCCAGGACTGGGGCAGCAGCCAGTCAGGAAGGGTGAGAAGTGGTGAGTGAAGGTGACATGGCCTAACACCTGCAAGCCCACAATTTATGTGTACATATCTATCTGCACTTGCAAGGGATTATCCCCATCTTTCAGAAGACAACTGAGACTCGAATGAGACACCAGTTACCCCAGCACAGTAAAGGGCAGAGCTGGGACTGGAAGCTACATCTCTCTGACTCCAGAAGCCCTGACATCTGCACCC
This sequence comes from Aepyceros melampus, assembly GCA_006408695.1. Lineage (NCBI taxonomy): Eukaryota > Metazoa > Chordata > Mammalia > Artiodactyla > Bovidae > Aepyceros > Aepyceros melampus. The sequence goes on from SJXQ01006617.1 coordinate 540,548, forward strand.
TACTACCCCTCAGCGTCCCTGGAGAAGGGTTTTGGGTCCTCCTGCAGGACTATGACCATGGGGAATGTGGAGGGAGTAGCCTGAAGCTCAGATTCTGTCATCTGTCAGCAAAGCCACCTGTGGTCCTTGGGGCCTGAGGCCCATGCAGAGAAGTTTCCAGAAGCAAACGATGAGATTTCCTGGTGGTCCAGTGGTTAAGAATCAGCCTGCCAATGCAAGGGACATAGGTTCAATCCCTGGCCTGAGAAGATCCCACATGCTTCGGACCCACTAAGCCCATGCGCCACAACTACTGAAGCCTGCGTGCCTAGAGTCCATGCTCCACAACAGGGGAAGACACCACAGCTAGAGAAAGCCCTCTCAGCCAAGAAGACCCACCACAGCCATAAATAAATAAATAAATAAATAAATATTTTTTAAGCAGAAGGAGTGGAATAGAAATTCATCCACAGGTCACTGACCACCCCATGACACACACTCAGGCCAAGGGTGGTGGAAACCCAGAGCCCCCATTCTTTATCCAGGTCTCACTGCAAAAAAAAAAGAGCAACAGAGTTTCCAACACTGGCAAATGTTTTTCCCCAGAAAAGGTCTTTCTGCCTCAGTCCTCAAAATACCAAGGGTGACTTTATTAATACATACAGGCACGAGTACTGGAGTGGGTTGCCATTTCCTTCTCCAGGGGATCTTCCCAACCCAGGGACCGAACCTGGGTCTCCCGCATTGTAGGCAGACGCTTTACCCACTGAGCCACCAGGGAAGCCCTTACATAAGTTGTACACAGCCCATTTTTATGTTGCTTTCAGATCTTAACATGCAATTTTTTTCACATATTTTCATGGGGGTAGGAGGCAGCCAATCAGTTTTCACAAAAATGTCCTACTGTATGTGGCACCTTAAATTCAAGACGTCTGCACCTCTGCTCCCCCATGCCCAAAAGACTGAGAAAACTACCACCCAGTTCAGAAATGGATGAGTAGCTTTTTGTTGCTATTGTTTTATACCATTGCTCACTCTCTCTTTTTATAAATTTAATTTATTTATTTGGTTGCACCAGGTCTTAATTGAGGCATGTGGGGTCTAGTTCCCTGATCAGGGATTGAACTCTGGCCCCCTGCATTGGCAGCATGGATTCTTAGCCACTGGACTACCAGGGAAGTCCCTGGATGAGCAGGTCTAGCCCCACAAGAGGTATCTGGAGACAAGCCAGGGCCTCTATACCTGCCTGAGCCCAGGTCCACGAGGCCAAGGATGAGGAGGGTTGACATTTAGACTCACCAGGAATTCCATTTTAGCTGATCCCAGGAACACAGACCTCAGCAACTAGCCTGTCTCCATCACCTCAGAGGTCCAAGTCACATCACTTTGTGGGAAGCAGGGGCCCATGTGGAGGAGGAGCCTGCACCCCCAGTGACAGGGTCAGGGCGGGGCTGATTCATGGACCACGACCCTGGGTTGCAGCGATGGTTCCCAGTAGCCACATAGCACTGAGGCTTCAAGATGCCTCCTGGGACAAACGGGAAGGTTTGGGGCAATTACTCACCCCAAATCCCTCCCATCCTGCCACCCCTGCCCGTGGGCCTGGACAGAATTCTCTCCCAGTAACTCCAGGCCTCATTGACTTTGCTTGCTGTGGCTCAGATGCTCAGTCATGTCCAACTCTTTGTGACCCTGTGGACTGTAGCCCACCAGGCTCCTCTGTCCATGGGATTCTCCTGGCAAGAATACTGGCGTGGGGTATCCTCTGCCAGGGGCTCTTCCCCACCCAGGGATTGAACTCAGGTCTCTCATTTCTCCCAAACATACCACCTTTTGTCTTCATCCTGCTCCAGACCTCCGTCATCTCTTCCTTCACAGAGTAGTCAGTGAGGACGCCTTCTGACCTCAGCCCCCGCCCCCAGCTCTTCTCTGCATAGCAACTCAAGGAGAACCTTCTAGAACCTGACACAAGCACTTACTGGTCAAGCACATTGCCTCCGTCATGACTCCCACTGGATGAAGACCAGCCTCTGTCTGAGCCCCTGAATGACCTGCCCTGCTCCAGCCTCACTTCAAACCAGCTCCCGCTGGCTCTCCAGCCCCAGCCGCAGCCCAGCTTCAGCCACTTCCGCCATGGGCTCGCCCACTTCCTCTTCCGCCTCCGCGGCCGCGCACACGCGTCCCCGCCCCAGGCCGCGTCGCCGCTTGGACACTTAGTGCTGAGGAAAACACGAGGCAGTTTGACAATAGGAAGAAAAGGGGGACCCAAGAGGAGGAAGGGAAAGCTTTGGGCCGGGGGCGGGAGTCAGAAAAGACTTCTGGGAGGAGATGGCACCTAAGCCAAGCCTTCAGACTGGGTTCGGACCAGAGCCTGGGTTGCGGGAGGGGCAGGGACGGGGCGAGGGCCTCTCAGGAGGATGGCGCAGCCTGGTTGGGGGACAGCCCACACCTAGCGTGACTAGAGGGCACACGTTGGGGGGTGGGGATTCGGTAGGGGATGTGGGTAGGGGAAGAAGGCACCCTTGAATGCTGGCTTCACTAATGTAGATCTCGACTGCCTGAGAAGACTTCCAGTTTTACTTTCACAGGAAGAGGAACTTCTTTGTTTCCTTTTCCAGCCAATATTTTATCGAATGCTTTCCATGGCCTGGGTCCTGTGCAAAGAATCCAAAACTGGACTGGCCCAAAACTGTGTCCTCCAGACCAGTGATTCCCCAAACTTGGCTAGGGAACAGAATGGGAGATTGCCACACAAATCAAGTCCTAGGCCCAGAAAATCACCTCTCTGTGACTTTCCTTAGCAAAGACAAGATAGGCTGAAATTCTCATAAAAGGATCCACTAAACCAAGAGAAAGCAAAAAGCATAAGTGCATAGAGTAGTTGAAATACACTTTTTTTTCTTTATGGCCATGCCTCGTGGCTTGTGGCCTCTTAGCAGTGAAAGCAGGAGTCCTAACCACTGGACTGCCAGGGAATCAATCCCTTGGAGTATAACATTAATTATACTTTTCCACAGATTCCGAACCTCCCAAACCAAAAAGGTCATCTTTCTGTTCACACCCCCTAAAACAGTCAATCCTAAAGTGAATCAACCCTGAATATGCATTGGAAGGACTGATGCTCAAGCTTCAATACTTTGGCCACCTGATGTGAAGAGCTGACTCATTTTAAAAGACCCTGATGCTGGGAAAGATTGAAGGCAGGAGGAGAAGGGGACAACAGAGGATGAGGTGGTTAGATGGCATCACCAACTCAATGGACATGAATTTGAACAAACTCCAGGAGGTGGTGAAGGACAGAGAAGCCTGGTACATTGCAATCCACGGGGTTGCAGAGACATGACTGAGTGACTGAACAACAGCTGAGAAATCTGCAAGCAAGCCCAAACAACAGTCATAATTTCCAAGTCCACTCACCCTCTTACCTGCCACCTTTGGAGATAATCAAGATATTCTGGTGGTGAAAACTATGTTCCTCCACGTTGTTGCCTCACCATCCATTATCCATGCATTCTCTCCCCATCTCTCTTCCCTTCCATGCCTCTCCAGTTTCAAACATAGTAAAGTAACAGAAGGCTGGAGCATGAAGCAGGGGGAGAAATTTTATATTTTAAGCATTTAATATTTTAATCAACAGTTGCCAGCAAATGACAGATAAGGTGCAGCTTTTCTTAAGTAAATATTTCTAAATTCTCATGCTTTGGAGGGTTACCTAGGAAATAGCCTTTCTTAGATCTCTGGTTAGGAGAAATCCCTCCTGGCCTCTTCTGTATTTCTTCCTTTCATAAAGCAATTATATTTATCACCTTCTCTCACTCAACCAGGGGCAATTTCTAATCACACTAGGACCACAGCCTTGTCTAACTCAATGAAACTAAGCCATGCCCGCGGGGCAAGCCAAGACAAGTGGCTCATGGTGGAGAGGTCTGACAGAGTGTGGTCCACTAGAGAAGGGAATGGCAAACCACTTCAGTATTCTTGCCTTGAGAACCCCATGAACAGTATGAAAAGGCAAAATGATAGGATACTGAAAGAGGAACTCCCCAGGTCAGTAGGTGCCCAATATGCTACTGGAGATCAGTGGAGAAATAACTCTAGAAAGAATGACGGGATGGAGCCAAAGCAAAGACAATACCCAGATGTGGATGTGACTGGTGATAGAAGCAAGATCCGATGCTGTAAAGAGCAATATTGCATAGGAACCTGGAATGTCAGGTCCATGAATCAAGGCAAATTGGAAGTGGTCAAACAGGAGA
>SJXQ01006617.1:545212-593080 GCA_006408695.1 Aepyceros melampus
CAGATGTTCAAGCTGGTTTTAGAAAAGGCAGAGCAACCAGTGATCAAATTGCCAACATCCGCTAGACCATGGAAAAAGCAAGAGAGTTCCAGGAAAACATCCACTTCTGCTTTATTGACTATGCCAAAGCCTTTGACTGTGTGGATCACAATAAACTGTGGAACATTCTGAAAGAGATGGGAATACCAGACCACCTGACCTGCCTCTTGAGAAACCTGTATGCAGGCCAGGAAGCAACAGTTAGAACTGGACATGGAACAACAGACTGGTTCCAAATAGGAAAAGGAGTACGTCAAGGCTGTATATTGTCACCCTGCTTATTTAATTTATATGCAGAGTACATCATGAGAAACACTGGGCTGGAAGAAGCACAAGCTGGAATCAAGATTGCCGGGAGAAATATCAATAACCTCAGATATGCAGATGACACCACTCTTATGGCAGAAAGTGAAGAGGAACTCAAAAGCCTCTTGTTGAAAGTGAAAGAGGAGAGTGAAAAAGTTGGCTTAAAGCTCAATATTCAGAAAACGAAGATCATGGCATCCAGTCCCATCACTTCATGGGAATTAGATGGGGAAACAGTGGAAACAGTGTCAGACTTTATTTTAGGGGGGGGGCTCCAAAATCACTGCAGATGGTGATTGCAGCCATGAAATTAAAAGACGCTTACTCCTTGGAAGAAAAATTATGACCAACCTAGATAGCATATTCAAAAGCAGAGACATTACTTTGCCAACAAGTCTGTCGAGTGGTCATGTATGGATGTGAGTGTTGGTCTGTGAAGAAAGCTGGGTGCCGAAGAATTGATGCTTTTGAACTGTGGTGTTGGAGAAGACTCTTGAGAGTCCCTTGGAGTGCAAGGAGATCCAACCAGTCCATTCTGAAGGAGATCAGCCCTGGGATTTCTTTGGAAGGAATGATGCTAAAGCTGAAACTCCAGTACTTTGGCCACCTCATGCAAAGAATTGACTCATTGGAAAAGACCCTGATGCTGGGAGGGATTGGGGGCAGGAGGAGAAGGGGCCGACCGAGGATGAGATGGCTGGATGGCATCACGGACTTGATGGACGTGAGTCTGAGTGAATCCTGGGAGTTGGTGATGGACAGGGAGGCCTGGCGTGCTGCAATTCATGGGGTCACAAAGAGTCGGACATGACTGAGCGACTGAACTGAACCCCAGAGGTGTATTGTGACCAGGCAGTCCTGTCAGGCCTCATGTCCCCATCTGTTCTTGTATTCTCTTCATTGCTTTCTCCACACAAAGTTTCCTAATATCTAGCCCAGTAGTTTCAGCTCTAGCTGCACATTAGAATCTCCTGGGATGTTTTCAAACACACCAAAACCCATGCCAAAGCTTCTGGTTTAGTTGTTCTAGGGTGAAGCCTGGGTAGTAAGATTATTTGAAAATTTGCTCAGGTCATTCTGACATGCAGCCAAAATTGAGAACCATTGCTCCAGCTAGAAGAGTCCTTTCTCCTCTGAGCTCTATAGCAGTTTTTTTTTTTTCTCACTCTGTCTCCTGTTGGGTGCTTTGTACATGCCGTGTATCTTAGTTCCCCAACCAGGGCCCCAGCAGTGAGAGCACTGAGTCCTAACCACTGGACCACCAGGGAATTACTGCAGTTTCTCTTTAATGGTGCTCAACAAAACTTTAAAAACATGTTGTACATTTCACTGAAGCTATTTACACATGTATTTTATTTCTCCAGCTTTGCCAGAAGCTTTTTGAGGACAGATATTGTGCTTCATTCTTCAAATCTCCAACAGGGTTCAGTTCAGTTGCTCAGTCGTGTCCAACTCTTTGTGACCCCGTGGACTGCAACACTCCAGACTTCTCTGTCCATTACCAACTCCCAGAGCTCGCTCAAACTCATGTCCATCGAGTGGGTGATGCCATCCAACCACCTCATCCTCTGTCGTCCCCTTCTCCTCCCACCTTCAGTCTTTCCCAGCATCAAGGTCTTTTCCAATGAGTCAGCTCTTCTAACAGGGTTACCCAAGGACATTTGTTTATCCCCTCACCTGGGCTCAGTAAACATTCATTAAGCACAGACCTATCCCTGAAAAAAGAACTAAAAATAGCAAGAACTGCATGACCTTGAGCAAGTTATATAACCTCTAAACCTCTCGGAAAAGACTGGGTTACAGCCAGTCTTGGAAAAGACTGGTCCCCCACTGGCATTATCATGGAACAATGTGCAGGAGCCAGCCTGTCGGGGAGTTATCTGATGTCTTCCTTGACCACCCTCCTAAACTTGCAGCTCCCTCCCTGCATTGCCCATTCTGTTTGCTTTTTCTCCTTGGCACTCAGCACATACTCTGTGCTTCACTTCTCTTCTTTACTGTCAGTCTCCACCCATCCGCAATGTAAGCTCCCTGTGGATAGATTTTCGCCAGCCTGGTTCACTGCTGTATCTTCAGAATTCAGAATAGTACCTCTCAGGTAGTAGATGCTCAATAAATATTTGTTAAAATAATAGATAAGTATTTTAGCCTATTTTTAAAAAGAGGTTTAATCCCTGACCTCTACTCTAGCAACATGAATTACTTTTTGGTAAATATTTGTAGTCTTTACTATAAAGCCTTTCTTTTACAATAAAAATTATATTTCTAGCACAAGCATGTATATTCTGAATTGTGTTTTGGAAATATAATGTCATTTCTGAGAGCATTGACAGTGGTTCTGTTTAAGCCCAGGGAGGGTTGGAGCAGGGATCATGGGCACGTTTTTGGGACTGTTGTATGTGAACTGGAGCAGAGGAATAGGGTCTGGGATGGTTAGTGGAAGCCAAGGAAACCTGAACACTGAGTGTTTTTGCACCACGAGAACTCTACTCCTAGGTGTTCCAGAGGACAAGGACCGTGGTGACAGAGGTGGCCAAGAAGAGCAGGTAGATGCGGAAGAGCACGTTGTCTATCATGTGGCCGAATTGCACCCACAGGTCAGCGAGCTGGGTTCTTGTCAGTCTTGAGCCCCCATTCAGTTCTGCCTCTTTGGGTCCCAACTCCTTCCCTCCCAGTTTTCCTGGCTCCTTCAGTCCTATAGGGAGGACAGAGATATAGCCATGAAATGGGAAGGAGACAAGATTAGAGAAATGGGAGACTGTTGGGCCCAGTGTAGACAGGGTGAGCAGTGTAGACTTCTCTTACCAGACAGGTGGGTGGATATGAGGCCCAAGCTTGTGTTTTCTTTGTGGGGCACAGCAGGGCAACATGTCCTTGGACTGGCGTGGCGTAGAAGCAGGGAGTGGAGCCAGCAAGGCATGGGTGGGGGCTGGGTGGTGGCCAGGTGCAGCAGGTAGGTGATAAGATGGTCTCCAGCAGGCTGAGCACCATCAGGGACAGACACAGGGCAAAGTAGACACCTGGGTGGCAGGAAGGAGCACACCTGGGTGAGTCAGGTCCAGAGGGACCACCAAGCCCCCCTTTCTTCTGTCTCACACCTCAAGCCTTTTTTAAGATGACTGCACCTTAGCTGCCTCAGGAGATCTAGCCAGTTCACTCGCCTACCATGCCTATGTTTCTTTTCAGTTTTCATTTCCCAACTGTGAGGTAGGGGACATACTAATGAGGGAGGTGCCAGTGGAAGGAAGGAAGGTAGTCACTGATATTGAGCAGGAATACGTTGTAGCCCAACAGGAGTGTCATCTTGAATGGGGCACGGTTCTCGCTTTCTGCCGGCAGGTAGAAGCTGAGGGCGTCAATGGCAACTAGAAAGCTACTGGGCACCAGGAGGTTTATGACGTAGAGGGTGGGCCTGCGCCTGATGGCCACCTGGTGGGGAGGGGAGAGCAGAGAACCAGGTGAAGTTAGAACTGAAGTGAAACCAAGGGATGAGTCCAGTCCCTTCCTTTCTTTTCTTTTTTTTTTTTTGGTCTGCACCATACAGCCTATTGGATCTTAGTTCCATGACCAGGGATCAAACCTGCACCCCCTGCATTGGAAGTGCAGAGTTCCAACCACTGGATCACCAGGGAAGTCCCGCCCCTTCCTTTCTTGATGTTCTCACTCCAACAGTAACTCTTTTTGGGAGGAGCAGCTTTTGTGTGACAAATAGGACTCCCCCATACCCACTGAAGAAAACGTAGGCCAGGGATGATAAGTTCAGAGATGGCAGTTGCTCTGGGGACTTGGGAGATAGGAAGGCTGTGAGGGTTATGGTACCTAAGGACTTTTTGGTCTTAGGGCAAGTGGTGAAAGGTTCTGAGACTTAGAATGGTCTGATGAGGAAGCTATGGGGGATGGAGAGTCATGCTGGAATCTCTGGCCTTACATAGAACATGATCTGGTCAAAAAGACGGGTGCCCACGGACATCTTCATGGTGGCCTTTTGATGCCCAGGAGCTCCCACTCTCCTTGTGTGCGGCCAAGGTTACGTGAGTTATCCATTATCTCCCACACTTCCTTGTCCATGCCCAGCAACATGCTTTCCTCTGCCGGGGAGACAAACGCTCAGTTCACATCTGCTCAGCACCTGCTCTATGCTGGGATTACAGAGATGATTCGATGACTGTTTTAGTTATTTTTTCAGCTAGTCCTGTAATGTGACTTCCTTGCTGCCTGGTTGCCTCCTTTCAGTTTTGGGCTTTTTCAGGAAGTCTCTAAAATTCAACTTCTCCCCACCATCCACACACCTGCAACTAGCAAATACCCCACTATCCCCTTTTATACATTAAAAAAAAATGACTCGGCCCCTGAGTGTTTTTTTGTTGCCCCACTGGTTGATCTCATTTTACCCCAGTTACTCAGTGCAACTCACCTGTATAGAGGAAAGAGCTAAAGGTGAGGGTGCAGTTCTGCTGGTCAAATGGGAAGTAGAAGATGTCCAGGTTACAGATGCTGGTCACCCTCATTGGTTTGTTATACACAACGCGACCGTCATTAGACACATATGCAGAGAGGCCGTCCGGGGTCTGATCCACATCCACACTAAGTGGCAAAAGTGGGGGCAGGCATCTGTTTAAGTTTTGGTCTTAAGGCAAGGTTTCCCAATGCTGCTGCTCTGCCATCTTTTCTTTTTTTTCTTTAATTTATTCATTTTAATTGGAGACTAATTATAGTATTTTAGTGGTTTTTGCCACACATTGACATGAGTCCACCAGGGGTATACATAGGTTCCCCATCCTGAGCCCCCCTCCCTCCTCCCTCCCCATCCCATCCCTCTGGGTCATCACGGTGCTCTGGCCCTGAGCACCCTGTCTCATGCATCGAACCTGGACTGGTGATTCGTTTCACATATGATAATGTACATGTTTCAATGCTATTCTTCCAAATCATCCCACCCTCATCTTCTCCCAGAGTTCAAAAGGCTGTTCTATACATCTGTGTCTCTTTTACCATCTCACATATAGGTTATCGTTGCTATCTTTCTAAATTCCATATATATGTGTTAGTATACTGTATTGGTGTTTTTCTTTCTGGCTTACGTCCCTCTGTATAATAGGCTCCAGTTTCATCCACCTCCTTAGAACTGATTCAAATGTATTCTTTTTAATGGCTGAGTAATATTCCATTGTGTATATGTACCAGCAGCTTTCTTATCCATTCATCTGCTGATGGACATCTAGGTTGCTTCCTTGTCCTGGCTTTTATAAACAGTGCTGTGATGAACATTGGGGCACACGTGTCTCTTTCAATTCTGGTTTCCTCGGTGTGTATGCCCAGCAGTGGGATTGCTGGGTCATATGGCAGTTCATTTCCAGTTTTTTAAGGAATCTTCACACTGTTCTCCATAGTGGCTGTACTAGTTTGCATTCCCACCAACAGTGTAAGAGGTTTCCCTTCTCTCCACACCCTTTCCAGCATTTATTGCTTGTAGACTTTTTGATAGCAGCCATTCTGACCGGTGTGAAATGGTACCTCATTGTGGTTTTGATTTGCATTTCTCTGATAATGAGTGATGTTGAGCATCTTTTCATGTGTTTGTTAGCCATCTGTATGTCTTCTTTGGAGAAATGTCTGATTAGTTCTTTGGCTCATTTTTTGATTGGGTCATTTATTTTTCTGGAGTTGAGCTGCAGGAGTTGCTTGTATATTTTTGAGATTAATTCTTTGTCAGTTGTTTCACTTGCTATTATTTTCTCCCATTCTGAAAGCTGTCTTTTCACCTTGCTTATAATTTCCTTCGTTGTGCAAAAGCTTTTAAATTTAATTAGATCCCATTAGTTTATTTTTGCTTTTATTTCCATTACTCTGGGAGGTGGGTTGTAGAGGATCCTGCTGTGATTTATGTCGGGGAGTGTTTTGCCTATGTTTTCCTCTAGGAATTGTAGTTTCTGGTCTTACATTTATATCTTTAGTCCATTTTGAGTTTATTTTTGTGTATGGTGTTAGAAAGTGTTCTAGTTTCATTCTTTTACGAGTGGTTGGCCAGTTTCCCAGCACCATTTGTTAAAGAGATTGTCTTTTTTCCATTGTATATTTTTGCCTCCTTTGTCAAAGATAAGGTGTCCATAGGTGCGTGGATTTATCCCTGGGCCTTCTATTTTGTCTCATTGATCTTTATTTCTGTCTTTGTGCCAGTACCATACTGTCTTGATGATCTGACATCTTTTCTGCCCACCGTTTTCTCATTTCTAGGGGAAAAGTTGATGAGCTGTGACTATGCTCCTCTCTGAAATAAGTTTTCAGTAGCCCCACTGCATGGGTTTGCCCTGCACTGCCCTGGACTGCTCCTTGCAGAAGAGTCTTCCCTCAGCTTTTCCCAGCCCTGATACTCACGATTCTACGATGAAGATGTCTGGGAGCCACAGGTTCTCAGCTGTGATGGTGAGTTTTTTGATATCACCACATTCTTCTGGGTCCCAGCTGATAAACGGGTTATTCCAGCTCTAGGATACAGGGCACAGAGAGATAGTTATGGCTCAGACTTGAAGCTAGTTTATATCAACATTTGCTGCCCTTGCGTCCCTTAAAATATACATACATATGTCTGAATTTTTTCTAAATGTATGTACTATGGGCATATGATAAAACTTCAACAACTCCAGAAAGATATAATATAAAAAATAACTTTTTCCCTCCTTAATTCAGTCTGACTCAGTTCATCTCCCCAACTCAGTTCCATTATTAACAGTTTTTTATACATCATTCTAGAAAAAATATATATTCCAGCATTCGTTTTTATTTACCTGGACTCATACTTTGTGCACATTGTTATACATGTTGCTTTTTAATTTTTTTTAGCCACATTTCCTTTTAAACTCTGATTCCTCTTCTCTCTCTGGTGATAATGTCCCTCTTGTCTAGTTTACAAAGTCTTCTTGGCTTTTCACTTCCTGCTCACAGGAAATCTTAAGCTGGGGTGCTGGATACTTTTGAGCCTTGAAGCTTACTTAGGGGTTTCCAACTATACTGCCCTTTTTCTTCCTGTTTTTTCCATCTGAATTTCAAAGTTATTGGCAGCCCAGAAAGCTGTTTGTCACCAGCAATGGCCCCATTCTGGTTGTATTTCCTTGGGCACTGTCAGTTTTAACAAATGTGATTTTTGCAAACAAAGCCAGAAAATCAGGCAAGGAGAAAGAGAGAAAATTTCTGGGATTACATACCAACTTTAACCACAGAAATGATGTCAGCATCTGAAGTTGTGCATCCTGATTAAAAAAAAACAAACCCATTCAAGATCGTTAGTGCTATGAAATCAGGTCCTAGTCTACCTCTTCCCTTTGTTTCCTAAGTGGTCCCATGTTCAGTTTTTCAATTACAAGTCTCAAAAGATAGTTTAGAAAAATTCAGGTTGCACAGAAACTGTAAGGAGAAAAAACAGCATGGGAGCCCATTGGGAATATGTGTGTTTTTTTTTCTTTTCCTGAGTGGAATATTCCTATAAGGGCAGGATTCGAGGACAATGTTCCCTGCCAAAATGTCACTGCAGCATTCCCTGTCATGTCTCTCAACCCCATAGGATGAACATCTAACTTGTACAAAATCCATTCAGGAGGCTCATTGCTTAACATTGGACTGACAAGGTAAAGAGTTGTTTTCTATTGGCAACCTATAGAAAAATATAGTAATCAAAACTTACCACTTCCAGGATGGCAGAGAGGGTGAAAGAGATGTTGATACGAGTAGGGATGCTAAAATTGGTGACTGGACGGAAGTCCTTCTTGTTAAATACAGACTGGAAGACAGTAGGGTCTACCCCCTGCTGGTCAAAGCCTGAGCAATTGATGGTGAAAGTGTTTGCCCTTCCTGTAGAGAATAGAGACCCTGTGAGATGGGAATAGGGCTTTTGTGTTTTCCTAAGTGAGAGGAGTGCCAGGGCTGGGACCTGAGATCCTCTGCAGAGAAAGAAATGTGGACATGGGGTGGTCATGTGAACCACCACCACCACCTGCCTTCTTGGGACAAGAGTCCCAAAGGCCAAGTTCTTCCTGCCAGGGCTGAGGAGGATGGGCTCATGTGGTAGGCAAATGGTGGAGTTGATGTGGTGAGCTGAGTCAGGGCACAGCCCTTTCTTCCTGTGCTTTTGGTCCTGTATAAAGCCTACTCAAATCCGTATGCAAACTGCCTCTCTGGGGAGGCCTCTTCCTTCCATAGTGGTGACCCTAAAGTTTTGGCCTTTGTCTGACCATACTTTTCTTCTCTCCAGCTCTATTATGATTCTTCCTTGTAGATATTGAAAAAAATTCCTCTAAAATTTTGTTTCTCAATGTTCCCTTCCCACTTTCATGTTTTCTCATTTCCTGAAAGGAAAAATTTAGAGACAAACATCTGTGTGATGTCAAACACATGGAAACTTAAGGAACGTGGTATTCAATGTGAATTTATTGACTACCTACTATGTCCTGTGCCCTGTGACCTCAAACTCAGTGATTTCCTCTAAGATCTATGGGAGGCATTTTCATCATCACTATCTTGATAAGAGCTCATTGATCATCCACCATGTGGCTGGTGGAGCTATATGATGAAATGTTAAAGTCTTCTGCCCACCTCCCCCGCACCCCAACCCCAGGTGACTGTGGGTATTCCTGTAGCCAAGCCCAGCCTTTTCTTTCCCACGTCTTTTTTACATCTCCCCATTCCAATGATCTCATGAGGTACATCTCCAAACTAAGGAGAAACATATCTGGGGGGAAGCAAACACTGTCCTTTTCCTCCATATCACCTCTCTACCACATCTGCCAAAGCGAGGTGGGAAAGGAGTTATGTTATTGTCAGAAGGACCCAAACTACCCTGTTCATAGTTACGAATCTGGCAGAAGGACAAGTTGAACATTATTAATATAAAGGAGTGGAATCAGAGAGGCGGTGAAATGGAAGAACAGACGACTTAGTAGATGCCTATGCAGGCAAATGAGACAGGAGCTGTGTGTTCTGATTAGTGAAATAGGTTTTTCATCTGTTTCCCAAAGGAAACCAAACTGTAGATATTACAGAGAAAGGAACTGTTTAACCCAACTCCTTTGGGTGCTTTCTAGTTCTGGGGAATGAGAGGGTTTTGGAATTTTCCCAGAACGATATTCCCTTCCTTCCCTGTTCTTATCCCATCTTACCTTGAAGCAGAAGGCTGGCACTGAGGCAGAGGAGGAATCCCCCTGTAGTGGACGACCACCCTTCCATCCTCCTCTTCTGGATTCTTCTCTGGGGACTCACCAAGAACCCCAAACCCTGGAACTTAAAAGAGCCCAGACCACACCTTGATTCCTGGTTTTAAATGCTGCTCACGACAGCTGACCACTCCCTAGTGAGAGGCTGTGGCCAGAGAGGTCACAGCAGAGTGTCCTGCTTTGCCCCTGTCCAAGTATGCCTTCTGAGCTCTAGGCATGGAGAAAATTGGGCCAAGACTAGGGAAGAAGTATCTGTTTAGCATCTTTGTCTAGATAAGTGGTCTCAAATTTGAGTTACAAGGACCTTTCAGGAAAACTGGGGGACTTGGGAGATGGGGCAGGTGAGGTCATTAATAAATGTATCATCAAGTCCTTCTGGAAAGAACTGTGCCTCAGAGAAAGTGTATGGACCACCAGGAAGGGATGAGTGTGCTCTCTTGTGGTGGGGCCACTTGCTGATTTCACAAGGCAGGAACATGTAATTATTTTGTTGCAGACCTAGAAATATATCCTTTATCCAGCTAAGGACCTTAGGGATTACTGTCAATACTGAGTTAAGAAGCTTGCTTGAGAGGTTAAGCTCCTTTTTTTGTGACATAAACCTATCAGAACTCTGTCCCTGCAGCTAGCACCACAATACAGGTTTGCCTCATCCCTTGTTTGTACTGTTGGAATAGCTTCTTTATAAGGTTTCCTCTGTCTAGTTTTCCCTAACCTAATCTTTATTTTGCCATTCTCCTAAAATAGAACTCTCCCGCTTACCCTTCCCTGTCTAATGTCTCTAAAGGCCTACAGCCCTGGCATCATCAGGTAATGTTTGTGAGTTGAAAAATCATTTGGAGGTTTGCGTGTGTGTCTGAAAGCACCCCAAGTGTTTCTGATTCACACTCAGTTTATTGAAAACTTTGAGATGGCTATATTGAGATACCACAATCAGGATATTGCTATTACTATTGATACACTCAAGACATAGAACATTAACTCTAAGATCTTTCATGTCACCCTTTTATAGCTATAATTACCTCCCTCCCCATTACTCTACCACCTGGCAACCACTCATTTGTTCTCCATTTCTATAATTTTATCATTTCAAGAATGTTATATAGACCAAATCATGCAGATGTAACCTTTTGGGATTGGCTTTTCTCACTCAACAAAATTCTTTGGAGATCCATCCAGATAGTTGCCTGTATCAGTACCACCCCCTTTTCCTGCTGAGCAGTCATCCACAGTATGGATGTCACACAGTTTGTTTTTCTAGAAAGGACTTCTAAGTTTTAAGGGAAAACAATTACTTTGGACACCAAATATGTGTTTTTTTCTTTCCCCCTCATACTGAGCCATTCTGACACTCATTATCCACAGTTAATGCCAGTCCCACAAGCAAAAGTCTCATTCCCACGAGACTGCCCCCTACTTCAGATGCCTATTACAAGCCCAGGTCTCCCACACTTCTGGACAACTGACTATAAATTGAGGGTTCCCACAACTCCATCCTCAGATTTGATGGTTTGTTGTATGGCTCACAGAACTCATGGAAACACTTGTGTTTACTGATTTGTTATAAAATATATAACAAAGGGCTTCCCTGGTGGCTCAGATGGTGAAGAATTTGCCTGCAATGCAGGAGACCCAGATTCGATCCTTGCGTTGGGAAGATCCCATGGAGAAGGGAATGACAACCCACCCACTCCAGTATTATTTCTTGGAGAATTCCATGGACAGAGGAGTCTGGTGAGCTATAGTCCATGGGGTTGCAAAGAATCGGATGTGACTGAGTGACTAACTTTTTAACTTTTATATAAATAATAAAAGATATAGATAAACAGCCAGATGAAATGATATACAGGGCAAGATTTGGAAGGGTGCTGAGCGTAGGAGCTTCTGTCTCTAAGGAACTGGGGTGTGCCACCCTCCTGGCACATGAGTTTGTCAGCCAGAAACTCTTCGAATTCCATAGTTCAGGGATTTCTTATAGAAGCTTTGTTACATAAGCATGTGCCGGGAGCCAGCACGGGAGATCCCACCCACGACAAGGTCATGCGGGACTCGAGGGACTCCCTGGGCCATCCCACCCATGACAAGGTCATGTGGAAGAGTCCTGGAGTACATATAGTTAAGATATAGAAATAACAAGCAGTAGCTTTAGCATTAGCAACATTAGACTTTGAGTTAATAAGTTCTTTCTTTGCTGTAACCCACTGAATCTTTGCTGCATAGAAAAGTAACTCTGTACTTTAAGGGTGACGCAGGCTAGGAATTTAAGAAGAAATACTTTAAGGGAAAATTATTGTTCTGGCTGATCAACCTTTATCAAAAAGAGGTCATAAAATATCAATAGGCCTCCGGGCCAGAAGATAATGTACAAAAAATAAGACTCTTGCAGAAAAGAACCTGGTATCGATAAAAGTTAATATGGATGGAATGTTGAGTTGACTGCATTTTTTACCTTGCTGTATGTACAACTCAGGGTATAAAAGCCCTCTCTGAAAATAAAGTAAACGGGCCTCGCTCACTGAAGCTTGGTGTGTCATCTTTCCTTATCTCTTTATCTTTCTTCATTTGCCGATGTCGTCCATCCTGATGATATCCCCGAACTCTGCTGAGGCTGGACCTCAGCAGGCATGACTGATTATTAACTCAATCTGCAGCTCCTCTCCTCTCAGCAAAGCATGGGGATTGGAGCAGGAAGTTCCAAGCTTCTATGGCTTGGTCTTTCTAATGACCTGTCCCTATTCTGAAGCTATCCAGGAGTCTACCAAAAGTCACCTCATGAGAACATCATCTGGGAAATTCCGAGGGACTTAGGAGTCTGTGTCAGGAACCCAGGGCAAAGACCAGATATTGAACAAAAGATGTTCCTAACACAACTATCGCTCAGGAAATTACAGTTTTAGGAACTCTAGAGCAGAGATCAAATATATTTTTCTTCACAGAGTTGTTTACAGTTTTTGTCTATATGCATAAAGCTGCTAGAAATACTTGTGTTGTGGTTTTTGTGTGAACATAGGTTTTCTAGACTAAATACCTAGAAATGCAATTGCTGGATTGTTTGGCTGTTTTTGCCACTTCTCATGGTCTACAGTAGTGAAAGCCTGAAATGCTAATCACTAAGTTAGCAGGGAACTCCCTGAATATACAGTTTATTTATATATTTGGCTGTGCTGGGTCTTTGTTGCAGCATGTGAACTCTTAGTTGCGACATGTGGGATCTAGTTCCCTGACCAGGGATCAAACTCCAGCCCTCTGTGAGCGGGGTGTGGAGTCTTAGCCACTGGACCACTAGGGGAGTCCCATGGGTGTAAGTTAAGTTACTTTACCTCTTTTCCTCAGTTTCTTCATCTATCAAATGGATAATAGCCATAGCTCTTATCGTATTGTTATAAGGGTTAAATAAGGTCATAATTACAAAATGCTTAGAAAAGTGCTGGTACATAATATCATGTTAATAATAATTTCAGAGAACACAGTCTGACTGCTACTAAATTTTAAGAAATGCTTATAGTCTACCTATAGTTGATTTTTGTAAATATTCCAAATGTGCTTACAAAGAATGTATTCTCCAATTGTTAAGTGTAGAGTTCTATATATTCTCATTACATCTAATTTAACTGTGTGGTTAAAGTATATTATTTTTTCAGTAATGTGTTGTCACCATGAAATATATTGAAATCTCCTATTTTAATACTAGAACTGTCACTTTATCTTTGTAATTCTTTCCAGTTTTGCTTTACATATATTGAAGTTATTTTATTAAATACATTCAAGTTTATAATGTTTATATCCTCCAAGTGATAGGATAAACATTTTATCTTTATGTTGAGATTCTCTTTATTCTGAATAATTGTTTTTGTCTTAATGACAATTTTGTCTGATGTTGCTAGAACCATTCCAGCTTGCTTCTAGTTAGTATTTACCTTACATGTCTTTTCCTATCTTTTACCTTCAGCTTTTCTATGTCCTTTGGTTTTAGGTGTGTCTTTTAAAATCCAACTAAACAAACACTAACTAAATTGTTGAGTTTAATACATTTACATGTTTTATTATTAACATATTTGGATTTACTTCTGCCATCTTATTCCATGCTCTGCTTCTTTTTTTCCTCCTTTCTTGACTTCTTTTAGTTTCATTTAGGATTTTCTTTCCTCATTTCATTTTTCCTTCTCCAATCCTTTGTCTTTCTTTACCACTTTCAGCCTATCTTCCAACTCATCAGTTCTTTTTTATCTATGTTTAATTGGATGACATCACCGACTCAATGGACGTGATTGAGCAAGCTCCAGGAGATGGTAAAGGACAGGGAAGCCTGGCGTGCTGCAGTCCATGGAGTCACAAAGAGTCAGACACAACTGAGCAACTAAACAACAACAATTTGCTTTAATTTATTCACTGTGGTTGTTAATTTTCAATAATTGTATTTTTAATTTTTATAAATTATATTTGCTTCTTCTAATACATCTGGTTATTTTTATAGTCCTTTGTTCAATGTACAAAATCTTTGCCTACCACAATGTTATAGTATGTTTTACTCTATTTTTCCTTTTTAATTTATTTTTTTTAATTGAAGGATAATTGCTTCACAAATTTTGTTTTCTGTCAAACCTCAGCATAAATCATCCATAGGTATACATATATCCCCTCCCTTTTGAACTTGGCTCCCATCTCCCTCCCCATTCCACCCCTCCACGCTGATACAGAGCCCCTGTTTGAGTTTCCTGAGACATATAGAAAATTCCCGTTGGCTATCTATTTTACATATGGTAATGTAAGTTTCCATGTTACTCTTTCCATACATCTCACCCTCTCCTTCCCCCTCCCCATGTCCATAAGTCTATTCTCTGTCTGTTCTCCATTGTTGCCCTGTAAATAAATTCTTCAGTAACATTCTTCTAGATTCCATATATATGTGTTAGAATACAATATTTATCTTTCTCTTTCTGACTCACTTCACTCTGTATAATAGGTTCTAGATTCATCCACCTCATCAGAACTGACTCAAATGGTTCCTTTTTATGGCAGAGTAATATTCCATTGTGTATATGTACCGCAACTTCTTTATCCATTCATCTGTTGATGGACAGCTAGGTTTCTTCCAAGTTCTAGCTATTATAAATAGTGCTGCAATGAACAATGGGATACATGTGTCTTTTTCAATTTTGGTTTCCCCAGGGTATATGCCTAGGCGTGGGATTGCTGGGTCATATGGCAGTTTTATTCATAGTCTTTTAAGAACTCTCCATACCGTCTTCCATAGTAACTGTATCAATTTACATTCCAACCAACAGTGCAAGAGTGTTTCCTTTCCTCCACACCCTCTCCAGCATTTATTGTTTGTAAACTTTTTGATGATGGCCATTCTGACCAGTGTGAGGTGATATCTCATTGTAGTTTTGTCTAATAATGAGCAGCTTTGAGCATCTTTTCATGTGTTTGTTAGCCATCTCTATGTCTTCTTTGGATAAATGTCCATTTAGGCCTTTTTCCCACTTTTTATTTGGTTGTTTGTTTTTCTGACATTGAATTGTATGAGCTGCTTGTGTATTTTGGAAATTAGTCCTTTGTCAGTTGTTTCATTTGCTATTATTTTCTCCCATTCTGAGGACTGTCTTTTCACCTTGCTTCTAGTTTCCTTTGCTGTGCAAAAGCTTTTCAGTTTAATCAGGTCCCACTTGTTTACTTTTGTTTTTATTTCCATTACTCTAGGAGGTGGGTCAAAGAGGATCTTACTTTGATTTATGTCATTGAGTGTTCTGCCTATGTTTTCCTCTAAGAGTTTTATAGTTTCTAGTCTTACGTTTAGGTCTTTAATCCATTTTGAGTTTATCTTTGTGTATGGTGTTAGGAGGTGTTATAATTTCATTCTTTTACATGTAGCTATCCAGTTTTCCCAGCACCATTTATTGAAGAAGCTGTCTTTGCCTTATTGTATATTCTTGCCTCCTTTGTCTAAAATAAGGTGCCCATAGGTGCATGGGTTTATTTCTGGGCTTTCTATCTTGTTCCATTGATCTATATTTCTGTTTTGTGTCAGCACCATACTCTATTGATGACTGTAGCTTTGTTGTATAATCTTAAATCAGAAAGGTTGATTCTTCCAGCTCCATTCTTCTTTCTCAAAACTGCTTTGGCTATTCGGGGTCTTTTGTTTTTCCATAAGAATTGTGAAATTTTTTGTTCTAGTTCTGTGAAAAATGCCATTGGTAATTTGATAGGGATTGCATTGAATTTGTAGATTGCATTTGGTAGTATAGTCATTTTCACAATATTGATTCTTCCTACCCAGGAACATGGGATATCTCTCCATCTATCTATGTCATCTTTGATTTCTTTCATTCAGTTCAGTTCAGTCACTCGGTTTTGTCCGACTCTTTGTGACCCCATGAATTGCAGCATGCCAGGCCTCCCTGTCCATCACCAACTCCCAGAGTTCACTCAAACTCATGTCCATCAAGTCGGTGATGCCATCCAGCCATCTAATCCTCTGTCGTCCCCTTTTCCTCCTGCCCCCAATCCCTCCCACCATCAGGGTCTTCTCCAATGAGTCGACTCTTCACATGAGGTGGCCAAAGTATTGGAGTTTCAGCTTCAGCATCAGTCCTTCCAGTGAACACTCAGGACTGATCTCCTTCAGAATGGACTGGTTGGATCTCCTTGCAGTCCAAGGGACTCCCAAGAGTCTTTTCCAATACCACAGTTCAAAACCATCAATTCTTCAGTGCTCAGCTTTCTTCACAGTCCAACTCTCACATCCATACATGACCACTGAAAAAACCATAGCCTTGACTAGACGGACCTTTGTTGGCAAAGTAATGTTTCTGCTTTGCAATATACTATCTTGGTTGGTCATAACTTTCCTTCCAAGGAGTAAGCGTCTTTTAATTTCATGGCTGCAATCACCATCTGCAGTGATTTTGGAGCTCCCCAAAATAAAGTCTGACACTGTTTCCACTGTTTCCCCATCTATTTCCCATGAAGTGATGGGACCAGATTAGTGTCTTATAATTTTCTGTGTACAGTTCTTTTGTCTCCTTAGATAAGTTTATTGCAGATATTTAATTCTTTTTTGTTGCAATAGCGAATGGCATTGATTCCTTAATTTCTCTTTCTGGTTTTTCATTATTAATATATAGAAATGCAAGTGATTTCTGTGTATTGATTTTATATCCTGCAACTTTGCTAAATAAACTGATTAGCTCTAGTAATTTTCTGATACTATCTTCAGGGTTTTCTTCAGGGTTTTCATGTCATCTGCACACAGTGAAAGCTTTACTTCTTTTCCAATCTAGATTCCTT
This sequence comes from Aepyceros melampus, assembly GCA_006408695.1. Lineage (NCBI taxonomy): Eukaryota > Metazoa > Chordata > Mammalia > Artiodactyla > Bovidae > Aepyceros > Aepyceros melampus. The sequence continues at coordinate 562,054 of SJXQ01006617.1, forward strand.
TTATTTCTTTTTCTTCTCTGATTGCTGTGTTTTGCTCTATTTTTTCCCCAGAATTTTTATAGTTTTAACTTTTATATTTATGCCTATGATAAATTTTGAGTATACTTTTGCATATGATATGTGTCAATATCTATAGTCAACATAAATATCTATTTGTTCTAGCACAATTCATTTAATAAGATGGTTCTTTCTCCACTGAATTATCTTGACCCATTATCAAAAGTCAATTGTCTGACTTGCATGGGTCTATTCTGGATCCTCTCTGTGTTCTATTGATCTATGTCTGTCCTTAAATTGCCTCACATACTGTTTATCTAAAGTAAAAGTTAAAATCAAATAGTGTAATTTCTTCATCTTTATTTTTCTCTTAACAAATATTAGGCATTTGCAATTCTATATATATTTTAGAATCGGCTTGTCACCTCTCTAGAAACAAAAAACCTTCCTTTTATTGTGAATTAAACAATGCTTAAACAAACATACAAATTTAGAGGAGACCAAGATGGTTACACAGGAGGCTCCTAAACATCCCTCCTCCCACAGACACACACAGAGCAATTCCCTCTGAGAGAAATCAGAAAATGGCTGAGTGACTTCTACATGTTGGGCAAATGAGAAAATATCCACATGGAAATGGGTAGGAAAGATGGAGACATACACTCAATGTATACCAGTTCCTTCACCCGGCACAATACCATATAATCAGGAGAGAACCCTCAACTCTGGAATGAACTCTGACCTGAAGAGTGAAAGCTTTGAACCACATATCTAGCATCCAACATTTATTCATCTCCTTCCTTGTTACAAAAATGATATAAGATATTATATCTTTTAACTGAGGGTATAAAGGGAGATAAGCAAGTATAGTTAAATTACCTAGTTAAATGCATGGTTGAAAACAATCTGCCAATGTTCTTTTAATATCAGAAAGTGAGCAGTGATTTTAATCTAATGTAAGTTCAAGTCTGTTAACTCCATAAATAAGACTGCAATTACTGATCTAAAAATAATTAAATGAAAACCTATATAACAACAAATATGAACAAAATATTGCTATTCACACATGGCTGAATCTCACAAATATAACATTTAGAGAAAGAAGTCAGCCATAAAAGAATACCTACTGTAATTCCACTATCTAAACTCTAAAACAGACTAAACTAGTCTAGAAGTCAGGTTAATGATTACCTTTGGAGAGAATGAATGGGAGCAACAACTGCTAGGGCCCCAGTGAGTGTTTTTCCAAGAGTTGTTATATTTCTTTACTTGGGTGGTGGTTATACTGGTGTGATCAACTTTAAAAATTCATTCAGTGGTACACACAAGATTTGTACACTTCTCTGTATGTATCCTAGATTGCAATAAAAAGTTTGAAAAGTTAAGGAAGAAAAACGTTTATTGTGTAAGGTTTTGGCATGCCAGCTGTGTGTTGCACTTAATATGTTAAAAGGTTGCATTAAAGATTCAAAAATATTGCTTAACAGTTATTGAATACTGAAAAAAGAAACTACTTTGGATGACTGAATGTCTCAAATTGGTTTAAATAACACATCGAAGATGGATTCCAAGTGTAAGCCTGAGTAGAGTGAAAAGAAAGTAGCCTGTGAACTCAAGATCCCTGAGACTAGAATTCTAAGCAGATCTTTTCTCAAAAAGTATGAGGAAATAGGCAAGAGTTGTGGTCTTTGGTCAGACATGGGAACTAGGCAAGCAGACAGAACTGCTGCTCCTTTGGGGTCTAGTGAATACCATGTTAGCACAGTGTGGAACAGGTAGTAAGAGAGTAAGAGAGACTTGGCATTGGACATGTTGTCTTGGGGTAACTTGGCAGAATTACCCCATTTCTTGAAGGGAAGAAACTTGAATGATTTTATTTCCTAATTGCATTTTATCTTCTGTCTGCTAAATTGCACCTTTAGAAATCCTTGTGTTTGCTCAGTAAGCTTTCTGGTGGTTCATTGAGACAGATGGCCACACGAGTTATAGAAAACTCTAGTGGTATAATTATAAAGTGCTACTTATTTTGTACAGATTCCTACCACTATGCTATATAGGTGGAAAATTAGTATCAGGAGTATCACCTCGGAATTATTAAGTATAATAATGTAAATGAATTGTCCGATGGTAAATAATCTGCCTGCAAAGCAGGAGACCTTGGTTTGATTCCTGGTTGGGAAGGTCCCCTGGAAATGGGATAGGCTACCCCACTCCAGTATTCTTGGGCTTCCCTGCTGGTGACTCAGACAGTAAAGAATCCGTCTGCAATGTGGGAGACCTGGGTTTGATCCCTGGGTTGGGAGGATCTCCTGGAGGAAGGCATGGCAACCCCCTCCGGTATTCTTACCTGGAGAATCCCCATGGACAGAGGAGCCTGGTGGGCTACAGTCCATGGGGTGGCAAAGAGTTGGACACGACTGAGTGACTAAGCACAGCACACACAGTAAAGGAGAAATAATAATGAAAGATGCTGGTATAAAGAAGGTGTAAGAGAAAACACAAGAGTAGTGACAGAGGAGGGTGAGAGAAAACAGTGTTGAAGGAGCAGATAGGCTTGGTTTTCAGCAAGAGAAGCAGAGAGATGAACGAAGAGAGGGGATAAGTATGAAACATGGTACTGTCTGTAGATACTCTGGATTTCTAGAAGACAGAAGGAATCAAAGGCAGTATTGAGATAAAACTCACAGTAAGAATGGGCAGGAATATGGGGCACCAAAACAATAAGTAAGAAGGGGTTTTTCTTAGAACTGTTTGGTAAATAAAAGAAACACCGAGGGACTTCCCTGGCGCTCCAGAGGTTAAGACTCTACGCTTCCACTGCAGGGGCATGGGTTTGATCCCTGCTTGGTGAATTAAGATACTGTATGCCTCACGGTGTGACCAAAAAAAAAGAAAAACAAAGACAAGAAACACTGACATGTGAGAAGGTTGTGAGGATATACCGGATACTGCTAATAAAAGGAGAGAGCGGGAGCTTAGAAATGGCAACCTAAAAAGTTAGAAACATAATCAAGCATTTGAAGAGAGTAGTAGTATATCCAGGGCCAAAGAGTTGATAAATTTCCAATGTGTGCTCTTAACAGAGGTTTATACTAGCAAATGGAGGAAAAGTAAGTATATGTTTTTTTGAAAGGGAAAAGGATATTGTAAATCATATGTACATCATCTGAAATTGTGAAATACCCCTAACATTCCTGCTGATGCAGCTAAGCTAGAGCTTAAACTATAGCTTAAACTATTTTGCCTCATTGTCAGGTCATGTTTTAGACTGCAAGAATTTCCTCAGCCTTAACACATGAACAGGTGGTTGCTTTGCAAAGGATATTGTCAATTGTAATGGTCTTGGCACAGGAAACCTATAGTCACCTATGTGTGAGGTAGGACTGCAAAGTTGATGTCTAGAGAGACACAAATGTGGGGATGGGAAAGGAAAAAGAAATGATGCAAAGGTGACCTTAAGGAATTTGAAATTCCTCAAAGTGGTGGTAAACACTTTTCATGTTAAGTTATTAGCAAAAGTCAAGGGCAAATTTCTGATTGTTTCTGATGTTCTGAGTAATGGAAAGAAGGAAGCATAAGAGAATCTACAACCAGAAATGCCATTGTCGGTGTAATAAGGACTGTCTCTAAGAATAGAGATAGTTGACATATAAGAATGGACTGCTAATTTTCTACATAAGTTATGGGAAAATAAAATAAAATATACCAAGATGGGATAAAGGGATTGCATCTAGAGCTAATAAACACTGATTCTTGGCTGGCTGGCTGGTGTTCATTCATACGTTGCAGCAAGTCTATTAAGCACCTATGATGTGTCAGGTGTCATGGTACCATTTACTGATTTTAAAAATGGGTGAGACATTGTCTTTTAGGAAAGCACACTCTTTAAGGGGAGTCAGAAATATAAATAAATCTCTGAAATCTATTCATCTAGTTGAATATAATTAAAACATGATACAGATATTCATCCTTGGTATTCGTTCACTTCCCCTTTCAATTTCTCTCTCTCCTCAGGTCCTTGCTCCCAGTTACCTGTTGGAGTCCTCCCCAGGATATGTGCTGGTAGGGATATGAAGTACTGTTAATACGGAACTCTTTTTAAAAAAACAAGTTTTGGGGAATTCCCTGGCAGTTCATTGGTTAGGATTCTGCACTTTAACTGTCGAGGGCCTGGGTTTAATCCCTGGTCAAGGAGCTAAGATCCTGCAAGCCTCTTGGGACAACTCCCCCACTCCACCAAGAAGGAAGGGTTTTTGGTAGGGAGTAAATATAATACACGCTCATTGAAAACACAGACTTCCCAGGTGGGTACAATGGTAAAGAACTTACCTGCCAATGCAAGAGACGTAGATATGATCCCTGGGTTGGAAAGACCCCCTGCAGTGGGAAATGGCAGCCTACTCCAGTATTCTTGCATGGCATATTCCATGGACAGGGGATCCTGGTGGGCTACAGCTGATGAGGTCACAAAGAGTTGGACACAACTGAGTAACTGAGCACGCATGCATTGAATACACGGACAAGAATATAAAAGAAGATAGCAATCCTCATAATCCCATTATCCTGGACAAAGTTAGCTCTTGTTGTTTTTGTTTTTCATGTCTAGCTGTCCATTGGAGAAATAAATGGCAACTCACTCCAGTATTCTTGCCTGGAGAATTCCATGGACAGAGGAGCCTGGTGGGCTACAGTCCATGCGGTCACAAAGGGACATGAATGAGAAACTAACACTTTCACTCTCAGCTATCCATATCTTTCCCTCTGCATTTCTATCTAGCACTCTTTTTAAAAAAAAAAAAACAAACAAATTTTATATGCATACTGTTTTATAACTTATTTTTTCCATGCTATATATCATGGACCTGTTCCCTGGTTTTGACATAGATCTACATTCTCACTTTAAATGGCTGCAGAGCATTCCTTTAGGTGGCTATAGGACTATTTAACTTGAACTCTTTAATTGAGGCCCTTAACTAGTCTTCCGGGCCCTTCTTCAAGCATGTATATGTATTCAGAAGGCCCTCTCTTTGATTTTGTGAGATTAGAAGAACCTCTCAGAATAAAACTTGACACAAAGGAAAGTGAAATGAAAATGGTTGATGAAAGGGACATTTTTAAATTTAAATATTTTATAATAATTTCTTGCAAATGAGATGACCTTTTCATTCTTTTGAATCTCTGAAAGTGTCTGAGAGACTTCAAGTCAAATCCCATTACACCTGTTTAGAATGAAGTATCAAAGCCTCTACAAGGGGACTTTTAAAAAAATTATTATTTTTTAACTGAAGGGCAATTGCTTTACAGAATTGTGTTGGTTCTTGCCAAACATCAACACGAATCAGCCATAGGTATACATATGTCGCCTCCCTCTTGAACCTCCCTCCCACCTCCCACCCCATCCCACGCCTCTAGGTTATTAGAGAGCTCAGTTTGAGTTCCCTGAATTATACAGCAAATTCCTATTGGCTATCTAGTTTACACAGGGTAATGTAACTTTCCATGTTACTCTTTCTATACATCTCACGCTTCTCCTTTCTACCCACCCAGCTGTGTCCATAAGTCTGTTCTCTATGTCTATGTCTCCATTACTGCCCTGAAAATAATTTCGTCAGTACCATCTTTCTAGATTCCATATATATGTGTTAGTATACAACATTTGTTTTTCTTTTTCTGACTTACTTCATTCTGTATAATAGGCTTTAGGTTCATCCACCTCATTCAGTTCAGTTCAGTTTAGTCGCTCAGCCGTGTCCGCCTCTTTGTGACCCCATGAATCGCAGCACGCCAGGCCTCCCTGTCCATCACCATACCCCAGAGTTCACTCAGACTCACGTGCATCGAGTCAGTGATGCCATCCAGCCATCTCATCCTCGGTCGTCCCCTTCTCCTCCTGCCCCCAATTGCTCCCAGCATCAGAGTCTTTTCCAATGAGTCAACTCTTCGCATGAGGTGGCCAAAGTATTGGAGTTTCAGCTTCAGCATCAGTCCTTCCAGTGAACACTCAGGACTGATCTCCTTCAGAATGGACTGGTTGGATCTCCTTGCAGTCCAAGGGACTCTCAAGAGTCTTCTCCAACACCACAGTTCAAAAGCATCAATTCTTTGGTGCTCAGCTTTCTTCACAGTCCAGCTCTCACATCCATACATGACCACAGGAAAAACCATAGCCTTGACTAGATGGACCTTTGTTGGCAAAGTAATATCTCTGCTGTTGAATATACTATCTGGGTTGGTCATAACTTTTCTTCCAAGGAGTAAGCGTCTTTTAATTTCATGACTCCTTGCAGTCCAAGGGACTCTCAAGAGTCTTCTCCAACACCACAGTTCAAAAGCATCAATTCTTTGGTGCTCAGCTTTCTTCACAGTCCAGCTCTCACATCCATACATGACCACAGGAAAAACCATAGCCTTGACTAGATGGACCTTTGTTGGCAAAGTAATATCTCTGCTGTTGAATATACTATCTGGGTTGGTCATAACTTTTCTTCCAAGGAGTAAGCGTCTTTTAATTTCATGGCTGCAATCACCATCTGCAGTGATTTTGGAGCCCCCCCCAAATGAAGTCCAACACTGTTTTCCACTGTTTCCCCATGTATTTGCCATGAAGTGATGGGGCCAGATGTCATGATCTTCATTTTCTGAATGTTGAGCTTTAAGCCAACTTTTTCACTCTCCTCTTTCACTTTCATCAAGAGGCTTTTGAGTTCCTCTTCACTTTCTGCCATAAGGGTGGTGTCATCTGCATATCTGAGGTTATTGATATTTCTTCCGGCAATCTTAATTCCAGCTTGTGTTTCTTCCAGCCCAGCGTTTCTCATGATGTACTCTGCATATAAGTTAAAGAAGCAGGGTGACAATATACAGCCTTGACATATTCCTTTTCCTATTTGGAACCAGTCTGTTGTTCCATATCCAGTTCTAACTGTTGCTTCCTTAGAACTGACCTAAATGGGTTCCTTTTTATAACTAATATTCCATGTGTATGTGTACCACAGCTTCTTTATCTATTCATGTGTCAGTGAACATCTAGGTTGCTTCCATGTGCTAGCTGTTGTAAATAGTTCTATGATGAACGTTGGGGTCCATGTGTCTTTTTCAATTTTGTCTTCCTTAGACTATATGCCTAATAGTGGGATTGCTGGGTCATATCGTGGTTTTATTCCTAGTTTTTTAAGGAATAAAAAACTCCATATCGTGTTCCATAGTGGCTGTATCAATTTACATTCCCACCAACAGTGCAAGAGGGTTCCTTTTCCTCACACCCTTTCCAGCATTTATTGTTTGTAGACTTTTTGATGATGGCCGTTCTGATTGGTATGAGGCGACATCTCATTGTAGTCTTGATTTGCATTTCTCTAATAATGAGCGATGTTGAGCATCTTTTCATGTGTTTATTAGCCATTTGTATGTCTTCTTTGGAGAAATATCTGTTTAGGTCTTTTTCCCACCTTTTTATTGGGTTGTTTGTTTTCTTGTATTGACTTGCATGAGCTGCTTGTATATTTTGGAAATTAATCCTTTGTCAGTTGTTTCATTTGCTGTTATTTTCTCCTGTTCTGAGGGTTGTTTTTTCACCTTGTTTATAGTTTCCTTTGCTGTGCAAAAGCTATTAAATTTAATCAGGTCCCACTTGTTTATTTCTGTTTTTATTTCCATTACTCTAGGAGGTGGGTCATAGAGGATCTTGCTGTTATTTATGTCATAGAATGTTCTGCCTATGTTTTCCTCAAAGAGTTTTATAGTTTCTAGTGTTACATTTAGGTCTTTAATCCATTTTGAGTTTATCTTTATGTTCTTCAGCGATCAATGCAAAGAAATAGAGGGAAACAACAGAATGGGAAAGACTAGAGATCTCTTCAAGAAAATTAGAGATACCAGGGAACATTTCATGCAAAGATGGGCTTGATAAAGGACAGAAATGGTCTGGACCTAACAGAAGCAGAAGATATTAAGAAGAGGTGGCAAGAATATATGGAAGAACTATACAAAAAAGATCTTCACAACCCAGATAATCATGATGATGTGATCACTAATCTAGAGCCAGACATCTTGGAATGTGAAGTCAAGTGGGCCTTAGAAAGTATCACTACAAAGCTAGTGGAGGTGATGGAATTCCCGTTGAGCTGTTTCAAATCCTGAAAGATGATGCTGTGAAAGTGCTGCACTCAATTTGCCAGCAAATTTGGAAAACTCAGCAGTGGCCACAGGACTGGAAAAGGTCAGTTTTCATCCCAATTCCAAAGAAAGGCAATGCCAAAGAATGCTCCAACTACCGCACAATTGCACTCATCTCACATGCTAGTAAAGTAATGCTCAAAATTCTCCAAGCCAGACTTCAGCAATATGTGAACCGTGAACTCCCTGATGTTCAAGCTGGTTTTAGAAAAGGCAGAGGAACCAGAGATCAAATTGCCAACATCCGCTGGATCATGGAAAAAGCAAGAGAGTTCCAGAAAAACATCTATTTCTGCTTTATTGACTATGCCAAAGCCTTTGACTGTGTGGATCACAGTAAACTGTGGAAAATTCTGAAAGAGATGGGAATACCAGACCACAAGAATGCTCAAACTACCGCACAATTGCACTCATCTCACATGCTAGTAATGCTCAAAATTCTCCAAGCCAGGCTTCAGCAATATGTGAACCGTGAACTCCCTGATGTTCAAGCTGGTTTTAGAAAAGGCAGAGGAACCAGAGATCAAATTGCCAACATCCACTAGACCATGGAAAAAGCAAGAGAATTCCAGAAAAACATCTACTTCTGCTTTATTGACTATGCCAAAGCCTTTGACTGTGTGGATCACAATAAACTGTGGAAAATTCTGAAAGAGATAGGAATACCAGACCACCTGACCTGCCTCTTGAGAAATCTGTATGCAGGTCAGGAAGCAACAGTTAGAACTGGACATGGAACAACAGACTGGTTCCAAATAGGAAAAGGAGTATGTCAAGGCTGTATATTGTCACCCTGCTTATTTAACTTCTATGCAGAGTACATCATGAGAAACGCTGGGCTGGAAGAAACACAAGCTGGAATTAAGATTGCCGGAAGAAATATCAATAACCTCAGATATGCAGATGACACCACCCTATGGCAGAAAGTGAAGAGGAACTCAAAAGCCTCTTGATGAAAGTGAAAGAGGAGAGTGAAAAAGTTGGCCTAAAGCTCAACATTCAGAAAATTAAGATCATGGCATCTGGTCTCATCATTTTATGGGAAATAGATGGGGAAACAGTGGAAACAGTGTCAGACTTTATTTTTTGGGACTCTAAAATCACTGCAGATGGTGACTGCAGTCATGAAATTAAAAGACGCTTACTCCTTGGAAGAAAAGTTATGACCAACCCAGATAGTATATTCAACAGCAGAGACTTTACTTTGCCAACTAAGGTCCATCTAGTCAAGGCTATGGTTTTTCCTGTGGTCATGTATGGATGTGAGAGCTGGACTGTGAAGAAAGCTGAGCACCAAAGAATTGATGCTTTTGAACTGTGGTGTTGGAGAAGACTCTTGAGAGTCCCTTGGACTGCAAGGAGATCCAACCAGTCCATTCTGAAGGAGATCAGTCCTGAGTGTTCACTGGAAGGACTGATGCTGAAGCTGAAACTCCAATACTTTGGCCACCTCATGCGAAGAGTTGACTCATTGGAAAAGACTCTGATGCTGGGAGCAATTGGGGGCAGGAGGAGAAGGGGACGACCGAGGATGAGATGGCTGGATGGCATCACTGACTCGATGCACGTGAGTCTGAGTGAACTCTGGGGCATGGTGATGGACAGGGAGGCCTGGCGTGCTGCGATTCATGACGTCGCAGAGAGTCGGACATAACTGAGTGACTCAACTGAACTGAACTGATGGTGTTAAGAAGTGTTCTAATTTCATTCTTTTGCATGTAGCTGTCCAGTTTTCCCAGCATCACTTATTGAAGAGTCTGTCTTTGCCCCATTGTATATTCTTGCCTCCTTTGTCAAAAGTAAGGTATCCATAGGTATGTGGGTTTATCTCTGGGCTTTTTATCTATAAGAGGACTCTTTACCTCAGTGTTTGTGGAGATTATCATAAATGCATTGGGAGCCAGTGCTTCCTGGAAATTTATTTATTGGGACACTCAATCGAGGAGAGACTCCACTGACCCCAATCTTCAGTGATAAGGGAGTCAGAAGTTAGGTGTGGCTAAGGAACACTGAAGTGTGTGGGAATGAGAACCCACATGCCCATGAGGCATGTGAGATGTCAGGAGATTGTCTAGGGCAGTCCTAAACCTGCTTGGTAGGGCTGTGTTGTTTTGGGAATTTAGAGGGAACATGGTAGTCACTGGGATTCCCTGATGCCTCCAACAGTAAAGAACCTACTTGCAATGCAGGAGACGCTGGAGACTCAGGTTAGATCCTGGGGTCGGGAAGATCCCCTGGAGGAGGAAATGGCAGCCCACTCCAGTATTCTTGCCTGGAGAGTCCCATGGATGGAGGAGCCTGGTGGGCTATAGTCCATGGAGTCACAAAGAGTTGGATACCACTGAAGCAACTGAACATATGCATACACATGGTAGTCATTGCAGGTAAGTGGTTAAGACTAGGAAAAGGCCTGTGTCTGGCTGGCCCTAAGACCATGAGAAACTTCATGCTGTAGTTTGTAGGGAGAAGTGGTTATGGATGTCATGCCTTGGTGTTTCAGAGGACAATCACCATAGTGATGGAGGTGGCCATGAAGAGCAGGTAGAGACAGAAGAGCAGGGTGTCCATTGTGGCTTAACTGCACCCACAGGCTGACCAAGTGCTGGTTCTGAGTCTTATTTTCCTGCTAGGTCCTTGCTGACCGAGATAACCCATTTAGCTCTCTCTCTGGGACCTGGCACCTTCCCCACAAACTCCGTGGGCTCCTTCACACCTACGATGAGACAGAGACTCAGCTGTGGGCCACCAAGGTCACCTGGGAGATTGTGGGGAAGGAGGCAGGAGCAGAAAAGCAGAGGTGATGGAAGAGGAAGCGTGGGCAGTGCTGACTTCCCTCACCAGGCAGGTGTTCAAGGCTCGTGTTTCCCTTCTGGGGCACAGCGGGGCAGCATGTCCTTGGGCTGGTGCAGTGTAGAAGCGGAAATGGAGCCAGCAGGCATGCGTGGGGGCTGGGTGGTGGCCAGGTGCAGCAGGTAGGTGATTAAGATGGCCTCCAGCAGGCTGAGCACCATCAGGGACAGAGAGAGGGCAAAATAGACACCTGGAGGGAAGTGGGGCCTGCCTGAGGGCCAGAGGCACCAGCCAGGACTTCGTTCTTCTCTTCCAATCCCACCCTGGGAAGCACAGCCTCTTTTGCCCAGTATATCTCCCTTCCCTGAGCCAGTTCAGCCAGTCTCTCCCACCCTTCTCTTCTCAAGAGCTGGAGGGGCCATACTGATGGGGGAGGGGTGCCACTGGCAGGGAGCAGGAGGACGTTGTAACCCAGCAGAAGAGTTATCTTGAATGAGGCAAGGTTCTTTTTTATTATTATTATTATTTTATTTTAATTGGAGGCTAACTACTTTACAATGTATTGGTTTTGCCATACATTGACATGAATCCACGAGGGGTGTACATGTGTTCCCCATCCTGAACCCCCTCCCACCTCCCTCCCCATCCCATCCCTCTGGGTCATCCCAGTGCTCCAGCCTCGAGCACCCTGTATCATGCATCGAACCTGGACTGGTGATTCATTTCACATATGATAATATACATGTTTCAGTGCCATTCTCCCAAATCATTCCACCCTCTCCCTCTCCCACAGAGTCCAAAAGACTGTTCTATACATCTGTGTCTCTTTTGTTGTCTCGCATACAGGGTTATTGTTACCATCTTTCTAAATTCCATATATATGTGTTAGTATACTGTACTGGTGTTTTTCTTTCTGGCTTACTTTGTATAATAGGCTCCAGTTTCATCCACCTCCTTAGAACTGATTCAAATGTATTCTTTCTAATGGCTGAGTAATATTCCATTGTGTATATGTACCACAGCTTTCTTATCCATTCATCTGCTGATGGACATCTAGGTTGCTTCCATGTCCTAGCTTTTATAAACAGTGCTGTGATGAACATTGGGGTACATGTGTCTCTTTCAATTCTGGTTTCCTCAGTGTATATGCCCAGCAGTGGGATTGCTGGGTCATATGGAAGTTCAATATTCAGAAAACTAAGATCATGGCATCTGGTCCCATCACTTCATGGGAAATAGATGGGAAAACAGTGGAAACAGTGTCAGACTTTATTTTGGGGGGCTCCAAAATCACTGCAGATGGTGACTGCAGCCATGAAATTAAAAGACGCTTACTCCTTGGAAGGAAAGTTATGACCAACCTAGATAGCATATTCAAAAGAAGAGATATTACTTTGCCAACAAAGGTCTGTCTAGTCAAGGCTATGGTTTTTCCTGTGGTCATGTATGGATGTGAGAGTTGGACTGTGACGAAGGCTGAGCGCCGAAGAATTGATGCTTTTGAACTGTGGTGTTGGAGAAGACTCTTGAGAGTCCCTTGGACTGCAAGGAGATCCAACCAGTCAATCCTAAAGGCGATCAGTCCTGGGTGTTCATTGGAAGGACTGATGCTAAAGCTGAAACTCCAATACTTTGGCCACCTCATGCGAAGGGTTGACTCTTTGGAGAAGACCCTGATGCTGGGAGGGATTGGGGGCAGGAGGAGAAGGGGATGACAGAGTATGAGATGGCTGGATGGCATCACCGACTCGATGGACATGAGTTTGAGTGAATTACGGGAGTTGGTGATGGACAGGGAGGCCTGGCGTGCTGTGATTCATGGGGTCACAAAGAGGCAAATGTGACTGAGTGACTGAACTGAACTGATGGCAGTTCTATTTCCAGTTTTTTAAGGAATCTCCACACTGTTCTCCATAGTGGCTGTACTAGTTTGCATTCCCACCAACAGTGTAAGAGGGTTCCCTTTTCTCCACACCCTCTCCAGCATTTATTGCTTGTAGACTTTTGGATAGCAGCCATTCTGACTGGCGTGAAATAGTACCTCATTGTGGTTGAGGCAAGGTTCTTATTTCCTGCTGTCAGGAAAAAAAAGCTGAGGGCATCAGTGGTGACCGGAAAGCTACTGGGCACCAGGAGGTTTAAGATGAAGAGGCTGGGCCTGCACCTGTTGGCCATCTGCTGGAAGGAGTTAGAGAATGTGGCAAATAACCGATGCCAGAGTACTCAACTCTATATTTGCTTATTCATTCTTTGCTGATGTCCAGTTAGGCTGGTCATGGGTTGACCTCTCTGGGTAGTAGATGCATTGAATTGTGCCCTCTTCAGAAGTGCCACCAATTTCATTGTCTAATTTCCCCTTATGTCCCACTTTCTGGAAACACAATTGTAGACTTTTGTGGGCAAATGGGGCCCTTTGGACCATCGGACAGGACCATCCATTTTTATAAAAGTCCAGCTGCTCCTCTTGTCTGCAGGGCAGATGCCTTGGGGATCCCTCTTGAGGGCAGTTAGGGTAGAAAGTGGAATGAGGAGCAGGTGTTCAACTCCTTAGAATTATTTTTACATCCTAAAGGGCCTTAGATTAAGAGGAAAATCAAGAGCAACTCGAAAGTCAAACAGGGGCCCCTGGACTTACATAGGAAATGATTTGGTCATATAGGTTGCTGTCCATCAACATCTTTGGTTGGCCTTGCTGGTGTTCAGAGGCTCCCATTCCCCCTGGGTCTGAGTGACATTTCAAGGTGTATCTGTTTTCACCCACAATTCCTTGTCCAGGAGCATGCTGTCCACTGCAAGTAGGCCAGGGTAACTCTGTCCAGAGTGTCCTCAAGTCTCCTGCCCACAAGATTCAATTCCTCCCCCACTGAGCTTCTTCCACAGATTCTCCTCTCTGTCCTTTTAAAGTAGGCATCTAGGTTTTCTCAGAAGTGGGTCATAGGACCAGCAATTCATATACGTGTGGGCTGCAGCATTAGGAGGTTTTTGTGTTTTTTGGTTGTTATAGTCGAAGTTATGGGAAGATTAGTTATGACTCAAACACAAGTCAAGAATTTTTGGAGGGACTTTCCTGGTGGTCCGGTGGTTAAGAATCCGCCTGCCAATGCAGGGGACACAGGTTCGATCCCTGGTGTCCCCTGAATTGGCTAAGGGGAACTAAGATCCCACATGCCTTGGGGCAACTAAGCCTGTACTACAACTACTGAAGCCCATGTACCCTAAAGCCCATGCTCCACAGCTAGAGAGTAGCCCCCGCTCTGCAACTAGAAAGAAAGCCTGCGTGCAGCAACGAAGACCCAGCGCAGCCAAAAATAAGGTAATAAAATAAATAAAAAGAATTTTGGGAGTCTTTCCTATTCTTCTTCTCAGTTCCCCAATTCTGTGTGTTGTTTCAGTGGAATAAATCTTGAACAGCTCAGTATTTTTATAATTACATGCATGCCAGTTATAATGATTTATTTATCTGATTCTGCCATAGGACACCTGGTAGCTTCAGTTACACTAATTACTCATTAAAGTGTATTGGCTGATACAGGCTTGAGCTAAAAATTATACAGGTGTAGCAGGTCAGGGTCAGGTTAGACTCATTTGGTGGAAGGGCTCTCTAAGGTAAAGCAGTAGTTTTTGTTTATTTTTTTAACTTTATTAAGAAATTAAAGCAGTAGTTCTTAATCCTGTCTGCACATGAGTGTCACCTGCTGCTGCTAGTCACTTCAGTCATGTCCGACTCTGTGTGACCCCATAGACGGCAGCCCACTAGGCTCCCCCGTCCCTGGGATTCTCCAGGCAAGAATACTGGAGTGGGTTGCCATTTCCTTCTCCAATGCATGAAAGTGAAAAGTGAAAGTGAAGTCGCTTAGTCCTGTCTGACTCTTCACGACCCCATGGACTGCAGCCTTCCAGGCTCCTCCGTCCATGGGATTTTCCAGGCAAGAGTACTGGAGTGGGGTGCCATTGCCTTCTCCAGAGTGTCACCTAGGGAGATAGAAAGAAATCACAGTAGTAGAACCCCATTTGGAACAATTAACTTGGGATTTCTGGGGTAATGCATAGTTATTGGTATTTTTAAAAAGCTTCGGTGGGCAGCCAGAGTTGAGAAGCACTGATCTAAATCCTTCCTAGATAATGCTTGCATCACTCATACATCTTCCTCTGAACCTTAAATGGCTGCCGCAACGTGTCTCACTCACCTGTGTAGAGGAGGGAACTGAAAGTGAGCATGCAGGTCTGTTGGTCAAAAGGAAAGTAGAAGGTGTCTGGGTTATAGGTGCTGGTCACCTTCATTGGCCTGTGGTACTATAATTCGACCTTGGCTGCTGAGATATGAAGTGAGACCTGGAGGTACCTGATCCACATCCGCGCTGCTCATGAGAGGCAGAGAGAGAGAGGCGCTGTGGGTGTCTTCATCAGCTTGTGTGTCCCTCCCTTCCCAGGTCTTCTCCTACTGTGCTCACTCTTGGGGCTGTTTCTCTAAGGTCACTCTCTCTCGTCTCTTCTGCTCATAGTGTTTTGTGAGAGTCAACTCACTGAGACTGTGCCCTGATCTGAATCTGCTGGTGTCCCTGTGCCCTGCACTGACCCTTGGTTGCTCTTTTCAGATGGGCTTCATGCTGGCTTTCCCTGACCTGGATATGCATGATTCCACGATGCTGATATCTGGAAGCCACAGGTTCTCAGCTGATACAGTGAGTCTGATGCACTCTACTGTGTTCTAGCTAATGAAAGGCTTTCCCGCATCTATAGCCAGGCCATTAGAAGCAGAGGTGAGTGATGGTGGAGCCACTCCAGCCCTTCCCTTTCTTCTTCTCTTTCTTTTTGGACATACTAAATGGTAGGCAAAACTTTCCCATACCAGGGATCAAACCTGTGTCCCCTGCAGTGGAAGCACAGAGTCTTAACCACTGGACCACCAGGGAAGTAGTCTTTAAACTCTGATCCTCTTACTCCCATTGGAGTCCCTAATGACCACACCCTCTCTCCCCTACTTTATTAGCCAAGTATCCTTGGCAATGGAGAAGGAAATGATAACCCACTCCAGTATTCTTGCCTAGGGAATCCCAGGGATGGAGGAGCCTGGTGGGCTACCGTCTATGGGGTTGCACAGAGTCGTACATGACTGAAGCGACCTAGCAGCAGCAGCATTGGCAAAGTACTCCTTAATGGCCTATTTTTCTAGGTAGATGTTAAATACAGCCTAAAACCACTTGGACCCAGGGTTGTACCAGTGCATTGGTCTGCAACCACTTGGCCATTTTCTTGGGTTACTAGTTCTATCTTTCTAAGCTGCCCAGGGAGATTTGTGTCCCCTGGACCAGTTCTAGATGGATTTATTTGGTCCAAGAAAGATTTATACATTGGGTAGAGGTCTGGAAAACCTTTAAGTCACTCTTAAAATTTAAACTTATAATTGGTAGTGGGAAAGGGGGGAGAGTTGATCTGCTTTACCGTAGTAATCCACAGGAATGATGTCAGAAGCTGGAGCTGTGCATCCTGGTAAAGAAATTCCCATCTAGGCTTATTAGTGCAAAAAGATTTGGCCCATGCCCACTACATATTCTTATAAATATTTGCTAATTTATTGGAGCAGGTATCATTTTAGATGCTAATCTATCTTTTCCTTATTGTCTCCCCTTGTATCTAGGAACAATTCAGGTTTGTTTGGTTTTTTTTAAAGTAAGTTCTTAATTTTGTTTTTGTTTTTATTTTTATTTTTTCAGTTGGAGGATAATTGCTTTACAATATTGTGTTAGTTCTGCCATACATCAACATGAATCTTCCACAGTTATACATATATCCCCTCCCTCTTGAACCTCCTTCTCACCTCCCACCACATCCCATCCCTCTAGGTTGTCACAGAGCATTGGGTTTGAGTCCCTGTATCATATAGCATATTCTCATTGGCTATCTGTTTTACACATGGTAATGTATATGTTTCAATGTTAATCTCTCAATTCATCCCTTCCTCTTCTTTACCCACTGTGTCCACAAGTTTGTTCTCTACGTCTGCATCTCCTTTGCTGCTCTGCAAATAGTTCCATCAGTACCATCTTTCTAGATTCCATGTATATGTGTTAATATATTATATTTGTTTTTCTCTTTCTGACTTACTTCACTCTGTATAATAAGCTCTTGGTTCATCTGCTTCATTAGAACTGACTCAAATGCATTCCTTTTTATGGCTAAATAATATTCCATTGTATATATGTACAACAACTTCTTTATCCATTCATCTGTTGATGGACAGCTAGGTTGCTTCCATCCCCTTCTTATTGTAAATAGTGCTGCAATGAAGATCAATTCAGGTTTTAATTAACATAAAGATCACTTCTTTCTGGAACCTTCCAGAAAGGTCAAGACTCAAGGATAAATCCTTCCTGAAAAAATGTCACTGTAGCCTTCTTCTCTGTGTCTCCCCATCCCATAGGAAAACCTTCTAATTAGCCCAGAATCCATTCAGAGTACCTGTTGCTCACCACTAGACCAACACAATGTTGGGCTGAGAGGGCAGAGGATTATTATCCCCTGTTAGAAGCAACAGAAAATGGGGACCAGGTCTCATCTCTTCCAGGATGGCAGACAGATGAAAGATATGTTGACTTGAGTGGGAATGCTGACCTTGGTAGCTGGACAGAAGACCTTTAAGTCAAATAATGCTTGGAAGGCAGCAGAATCTACCCCATGCTGGTCAAATCCTGAGCAACTGATGGTGAAAATGTTGCTTCTTCCTGTAGTGAGCAGAGACCCTGTGAGAGAGAGCCTCTGTTACTAGGATGGAGCCTCTCTGCAGAGAGAGAAAACAGAGGACTCACTGGGAAGAGTGGGTAAGCCCTCCTCCTTCTTGGGCCAAGACTTCTTAAGGTCAAAATCCTTCCTGCCAAGGCTGGAGAGGATGGGCAGGTCTGGTAGGCAAATGGTGGAAATGGATGTGGTGAGCTGAGTCAGACCTATTCTCATTCTCATTGTTCATCCATATGCAAAATCTGCCCAAATCTGTATGCAAACTCATCCTTGATGTAATGGCAGCCACTTCAAGAAGGCCTGTGGTGCACCCATCATAAATCTCTTGGATCTACCTACCAGCACCACCTAGCACTGCCCTTGGACTTGTAGTCAAGGTCATTTATAAATCTGCTCTACTGATTTCTCATCCTCATTTTCAGGGACTTCTGTTTACCTAAGACAGAGTTAATTTATCAAGAAGATAAGATAGATAAACAACTGTGCTTACTTACTAGGCAGATATGGGAAACACGAAGTAGGTATTCTGAATGTGTGGTTATTTTGGTACTTTAGCTTATTTTGCCCTTCTCAGATTTAGTGATCTCAGATAGCTTAGCACTTATTTCTAGCACTGGGATTGTTAGGCCGTATCACTGAGCCAGTCATATAGTAAACCCTATATGGATCTTTGCTCTTGGCCATGGCCAGGGAGCTATTTGGGTTGTATCTGAGCAGAATCTTTGCTCCATTTCGTTTTTTTTTTTTTTAATCTTTTTTCCTGCCTTCTCCTCTCTTTCTCCATCTCTCTCCATAATATTTAAGGTACATAACCAGACTGGGAACAAATATTTCCCCGTGGAGGCAGAGTATCTGTTTTCTTCTACCTCAGATTGATTCCTATCCTCCCTTGATATTTTACTTACTCTTTCAGGGCTACTCTTATCATAGACATCATATCAAAGGAGGTAGGGAGGCTAGGATGAAGGTGTGGTGGAAAGGGCACCAGAGGACAAGAAAAGGCAGATTTGGAAAGGTAGTGAAATGAGATCCCTTTGCAGGCAGGAAGTGATGAGAGTCTGTGTCCTGAGCAGTGGAATGTCTTTCTATCTGTTACCAAAAGGAAATCAAGACACTGACATTATGGAAGAAATATTTAACTTGTTAATTCTAATGTCCTTCACGTGCTAGAAGAAAGTTCCTATATATCCTTTAGAACCACACTCTGGTCTTCTCTGTTCTTGCCCCATCTTACCTTGAAGCAGAAGGTTGACAGTGAGACAGAGGAGGAATCCCCCCACAGCAGGCCACCCTCCTTCCATTCTCTTCTTCTGGACTCTCCTCTGGAGACTTTCCAGTAGGCCCCAAACCCTGGAGCTTAAAGGAGCTCCAACTATACCTTGGTTCCTGGTTTTGAATACTGCTCATGACAGCTGACCACTCCCTGGTGAGAGACTATGGCCAGAGAGATCACAGCAGTTTCCTGCTTTGCCTCTGTCCATGAATGCCTTCTGAGCTCCAGACAGGGAGGCAGTTGGGCCAAGACTAAGGGAAAAGTATCCTGTTTGGCAGCTCTGTACTGAGCTCAATAACAAAATAACTCACTTAAATGAGAGAGTGTGGACTGGCAAAATAAGAATTATTACTTTTCTAAAGCCAGGGAATCTGCAGATTTGGAAAGGTGACAATATTTAGTGATTTGGTTACATATTTATTAAGAATAATTGCAAATACCAAATTACAAATCTTTATTCATAGCTTCATTATCTGTTGTTTATATTTTTCCAACATCCCCTAGCTAGATTTCCTCTTTCCAGTCTTTCTGCCTCCCTGATTTGTTCTCCCCCAGACTAATGTTTTCTATACAAGTTTTACTCTATGTATTGATTCCATAGATGTCACAAAACTAAGTTAACAGATCTGTTTTTAACATTGTTGTGTTGTCAATAGTGATATACATTATCATAGACTAGTAATCTCGGCTACCATCAATATTAATGGCTTGTGTCAATGTTATGTCTTATGTCACATCTTTATAAAAAATACAATCTAACCAAATGAGTGAATTGGAACATTGTTATATTAAGTATCTTAAGTCACTTTCCAGAAAGACTTGAAAACGTGTTCTTACAGAAGGGATGGAGTCAGACCTAGAATACAAAAGAAACTTTGTTCAGAATGTAAGATCATGACAGTCCAAAATAGAAACTGCTAAGGAAGGCAGGGCTGCCTTGGGGGCCCAAAGTTGGAAAATATAGAACAGAAGGCTGCAATGTCTTTTGTTTAAAGTTTGAAAATGTCTGTAGTCTTTCAGTCCTACCAGCTCTGTAAGTCATTGCTTCCCTTCTTTGGAAATTTGGCCAAGGGATTGGGCCATCATGTCATATAAGACCAAAGTACTACTATGTCTGTGTCTGCATGGACACACCTGTGGGGTGCTGGACTCCTGGACTGGCCAAGAGTGAAGGGCTGTCAAGGGACACTTGAGTTCCACAGGTAGGCTATACTCACAGGCCCAGGATCTAGGAAAGGAGGGTTAACTTCAAGCCTTGCTGCAAGTGGCTGAAGATAGTTGATACATACCTTGTTTTTAATAAAGTTGGCTGAAAAATGGGACCTAAGTTCTGATTGGACTCAGAAGTAGACATAGCTGTCAGGAGATGGAGGTGATAGAGGCAGAAAAAATAAAGCACTGAGGCACAGGCTTGCTTCCAACCTGGAGAATCGGAGTTTCAACTCTGGGATCTGGAGATCTCAGGGGCTATTATTGCTCCTGCTGCTGCTGTGGCTGCAGGTGATAACTAACATATTGAGTACTTTATTGTATGCCAGGCACTGTATTAGGTTGATGCAAATATAACTGTGGTTTTGGACCATTACTTTTAAATCATTATAACTAGGCTCAAACACATCTTTATTAATCAAATTAGGAACCATTACAATCAACACATTTTTGCCAATGAGAAATGTTTGTTTATTCCTGTAGCATAAAAATCCATGTTTCTGGATTCAATGAACTCTTAGAAAGCACTTTCTGCCTCCTACTGGTTATGGAAGTATTTTCCCTGCAAAAAGTTGTTAAGATGCTTGAAGATCTAGTAATTGATTGGCAAGAGGTCAGGGAATATGGCAGATGAGGCAAAACTTTGTGTCCCAATTCACTCAACTTTTGAAATGTTGGTTGTGCAACGTGCAGTTGGGCATTATTGTGGAGAATTGGGCCCTTTCTGTTGACCAATGCTGGCTGCAGGTGTTGCAGTTTTTGGTGCATCTCATCAATTTGCTGAGCTCACTTCTCAGATGTAACGGTTTCGCCAGGATTCAGAAAGCTGTACTGGATCAGGCCAGCGGCAGATCACCGAACAGTGACCATGACCCTTTTGCTGGTGCAAGTCTGGCTTTGGGAATTGTTTTGGAGCTTCTTCTCAGTCCAGTCACTGAGCTCGTCATTGCCAGTTGTCATATAACATCCACTTTTCATCGCATATCACAATCCAATCAAGAAAGTGTTCATGGTTGTTAGGTACAATAAGAGAAGACAACACTTCAAAATGACGATTGTTTTGATTTTCAGTCAGCTCATGAGACACCCACTTATCAAGTTTTTTACCTTTCCAGTTTGCTTTAAGCACCAAATGACCATAGAATGGTTGATGTGGAGTTCTTCAGCAGCTTCTTGTGTCTCAGTTCTTCATGTGTAAGAGGATCAGCTTTGATGATCCTCTCAGTTGGTTTCTGTCAACTTCCAGGGGCCGTTCACTGTGCTCCTCACCTTCAAGGCTCTGGTCTCACCTGCAAAACCTCTTGAAGCACCATTGCACTGTATGTTCGTTAGCAGTTCCTGGGCCAAATGCATTGCTGATGTTGCAAGTTGTCTCTGCTGCTTCACAACCTGTCTTGAACTCAAATAAGAAATTCAAATGTATTCTTTTTAACTCAGCTATTAAAAAGAATACATTTGAATCAGTTTTAATGAGGTGGATGACGCTGGAGCCGATTATACAGAGTGAAGTAAGCCAGAAAGAAAAACATCAATACAGTATACTTACACATATATATGGAATTTAGAATGATGGTAATGATAAACCTGTACGCAAGACAGCAAAAGAGACACAGTTGTATAGAATGGCCTTTTGGACTCTGTGGAGAGGGAGAGGGTGGGATGGGTTGGCAGAGTGGCAATGTAACATGTGCGATATCATAAGCGAAATGAATTGCCAGTCCAGGTTTGATGCAGGATGCAGGATGCTAGGGACTGATGCACGGGGATAATCCAGAGAGAGGGTGTGGGGCGGGAGGGTGGAGGAGGGGGTCGGGATTGGGAGTTCATGTACACTCATGGCTAATTCATGTCAATGTGTAACAAAACGAATACAGTATTGTAAAGCAAAACAAACTAAAAAATAAAAATTAATTAAAAAAAAAAAAAAAAAGAAAATCACTCAAATTTGCTTTTAGTCTAACGTCATCTCCCTAGTCTAAAATAAATGTAAAATAAACACTAAGTAATAAGTCACTAGCAAAGAAACATAAAGTGAAAAATGCACATTAAAATGATGTATAACATAGCCACATTTATTTAAGAATGTATTCCAGTATCAAACAGCAAAGTTCAACAATGTAATTACCTTTGCACCAACCTAATATATCTAATTTTATGTCATCCCCCAACATTCCTACAATGCAGATACTGGTAGGAGTATGTGGAAAAAAAGAAATTGAGCCAAGTAAATAGAGGAATGCAATGGGATCTTGTATTTTCTGATCATATTTTAGAACATAAAAAACACATGAGGAAAATATAAATTTTGTTATTAACCACAAGAATTGAACACCTACAATCTATTGATCATCTTTTATAAAAATACCTAAAGTGATGAACTAGAGAACATTTTCAAATAAAGCAATAAAAATGATAGTACTTAAAATAACCAGGGTTTCAGGTTTGCTAGTGCTTATGGTTTATAACAAGCCATATAAGAATCACATAGTTTTTCATCATGAACACTGAGTCTCTTTCTACCTTCAGAATTCTTTACTTGTAAAAGGTGCTTTTCACATTGGCCAGTCCTCCATCTCAGACAAATTATTAAGCACCTGGAATTCTTGTCTAGGAGACATACTGGCTTAGGTTAGCTCTCAGAGTTCATGCTAGCACAGAGTTCCTGTTACCAATGTGGTTTCGATACCCGTCCTGCATATGCCTGCCTCCTCCTTCCCTTCTCCAATAGGCTCTCAGATGAAGGAAGGTAGCCATATTTAAACAGAACTTCAGTAGCTAGATTGTCATTTTCTGAGGCCATTAGAAATAGCTGTCTCCAACATTCTCTGGAATATCCTGGGAAGTCTCTAAGACTCCCATTTTAGCTTTGATACATGTCTCTCCTAAGCCAATCTGTGGGTTTTGTTGGTCACTCATGACTAGGAGATGGTTCAGAAACTCTTAGCTGATTCAGGGGTCATTGTGGGAGGGTAAGGACTTCCTCCACTCTCAGCTTTCTCTGGGCATCTTTGGAATCTCCATCTTGGGTTCAGTATGTTTAAAATTCCTGGGCACTCAGCCATGGCCCCTAAAAAGAGGCCCTGAATTTAGGCTTTAGCTGCTTCCTTGGACAAGTCTGGGGCCAGTTAGGATTCCTGTTTGGGGTGTAGTCCTGGATCTGTTGGAGGATACCATCAACTTATGGTGTAGGTGTTTCTAGAAATCCTTGCATTCGCCTGGGGTGTCCTAAACTTGAGTTGCAGCTTAGCAATGGGCATCCTCACCTGGAAAAGCATTTTTGTCATCCTCTAGCTGCCTCTTGTTTTGGAGGATGGGCTCGTGCAGCACAATCCAGCCTTGAGGAGGATAGAATGCCAAGGTGAAGAATCTCTCTGGAAACTGTATAGCACCATCAAAGCTTCCAGGCTTCACACCTAGTGGCGTCACTCCTCGTCTGGCTTTTTCTAAATTATCCTCCACTGTGTAGGCTGTGTAATTTGAAATGCAGAGCTGACCATATCTTTCTTATACTTGAAATCTTTCAGTGGCTCCCATTGTCTGTAGCAGTTATGTTAAGATTGCTGAATCTGAAGATTCGTATTTTCAACAAGTTTCCCAGGTGCTGCTGCAGCTACTCCTCCTGGGACCACACTTAGAAAACTGACCTATAGGATGAAATCTCTCTCCTTAGCATGATGTAAAGAACCCCTGACTTAGGTCTCACCTATCCTTCCATGATGTTGCCTTGGATTTTATGTTACAAAAGACTTGTTCTTATCTTTAATATGTATCAGAATTATTTAATGTGCTTTACCCTTACTGCTCTGGCCCTAAATCAGAATCATAGCCCTGAATCAGAATATACAGCCTTGACGTATTCCTTTCCCAAATTGGAACCAGTCTGTTGTTCCATGTCCAGTTCTCTCACTTTCATCAAGAAGCTCTTTAGATCTTCTTCACTTTCTGCCATAAGGGTGGTGTCATCTGCATATCTGAGGTTATTGATATTTCTCTCGGTAATCTTGATTTCAGCTTGTGATTCATCCAGCCCAGTGTTTCTCATGATGTACTCTGCATATAAGTTAAATAAGCAGGGTGACAATATACAGCCTTGACGGACTCCTTTTCCTATTTGGAACTAGTCTGTTGTTCCATGTCCAGTTCTAACTGTTGCTTCCTGATGTGCATATAGGTTTCTCAAGAGGCAGGTCAGGTGGTCTGGTATTCCCATCTCTTTCAGAATTTTCCACAGTGGGTTTTTGCCAAAGTCAAAGGCTTTGGCATAGTCAATAAAGCAGAAGTAGATGTTTTTCTGGAACTCTCTTGCTTTTTCCATGATCCAGTGGTTGTTGGCAACTTGATATCTGGTGACTTTTCTAAAACCATTTTGAACATCTGAAAGTTCACAATTCACATATTGCTGAAGCCTGGCTTGGAGAATTTTGAGCATTACTTTACTAGTGTGTGAGATGAGTGCAATTGTGTGGTAGTTTGAGCATTCTTTGGCATTGCCTTTCTTAGGGATTGGAATGAAAACTGACCTTTTCCAGTCCTGTGGCCATTGCTGAGTTTTCCAAATTTGCTGGCATAATGAGTGCAGCACTTTCACAGCATCATCTTTCAGGATTTGAAACAGCTCAACTGGAATTCCAACACCTCCACTAGCTTTGTTCATAGTGATGCTGCCTAAAACCTACTTGACTTCACATTCCAGGATGTCTGGCTCTAATGAATGATCACACCATCGTGATTATCTAGGTCATGAAGATCTTTTTTGTATAGTTCTTCTGTGTATTCTTGCCACCTCTTCTTAATATCTTCTGCTTCTGTTAGGTCCATACCATTTCAGTCCTTTATTAAGCCCATCTTTGCATGAAATGTTCCCTTGGTATCTCTAATTTTCTTGAAGAGATCTCTAGTCTTTCCCATTCTGTTGTTTTCCTCTGTTTCTTTGCACTGATCACTGAGAAAGGCTTTCTTATCTCTTCTTGCTATTCTTTGGAATTCTGCATTCAAATGGGTATATCAACTCATACAACTCAATATCAAAAAAACCAAACAACCTGATTTAAAAATGGACAGAAGACCTGAGTAGACATTTTTCCAAAGATATATAGATGGCTAACAGGCATGAAAAGATGTTCAGTAAATGTGAGTTAACTATCTGGCCTGGCAGTACGTCATGAATGGGGACAGAGAAATAGGCACCTTTGGCAGATGTAAGAAAGATGTTTGGGATCCTCATGGGAGTCCTGAGGCCATATCAGAGAAGTTACCTAATGTTCCCATGATGCGGCTGAGGAGGGGGCCTCCACCTTGGGTTCAGTTTGTTGGAGCTGGCAGTTAGCAGAACACCCTGGAGAAGGTAATCGCAGCAGTCTGCAGCAGGTAGGCTCCAAAGGGCTGGAGCCAGGGCCTGGCCTTTTATTTCTGATTGTCCCCTCTAAGTTTCTAATGAAAGTGACACTCAGAATGGCCTAGCGGGAGCTACCATTTATTGAGTTTGTGCTATGTGCCTTATAATGTGTTATGTACTTTACTTAGTGTTCATATCCTCACAACTGCTTTGAGAGTTTAGCACCATTACTCCCAGTTTTACAGATTGAAAAACTGAAATACAGAGAGGTAAAAAATCTAAATCTTGCTCAATGTCCACCTAGGTGAAAATCAGTGGAATCAAGATTCAAACCCAGATCAGTCTATTTCCATTGTTCTTTCCTTATTCTTTTCATTACTCCATAGCTGGGAAGCTCATGGACTAGATTATTAGGCCCCTAGGTTTTCAAATATGAAATCACTTGGCCTAGACAATGTTTGGCTCCAAAGGCAAACAGTAGGGACAGGAGCTGTCGTTTTGCAAGTCATATACCAACACCTTTGTTAGTCATTCAATCATGTCCGACTCTTTGTGACACCATGGACTGTAGCTCGCCAGGATCCTCTGTCCATGGAATTCTCCAGGCAAGAATTCTAGAATGACTAGCCATTTCCTTCTCAAGGGTATCCTCCCAACCCAGGGATTGAACCTCGGTCTCGTACATTACAGGCAGATTCTTTACTGTCTGTGCCACCAGGGAAGCCCTACCAGCATCTTTAACCTTAGCATATTCTAAGGGGGATCATGCTGCGTGGCTCTCTGATGGCCCCGTTCATCTGGGGCCCTTTAGAGACCAGATTTGGGATCATAACTGTAACCTGGCAAGAGCAGAATTGGCTGGTAGGAGGGGAAGTGAGGGCCGCTGTTTTGCAGCGCTGATGGATGGTAACCACATACAGAGACAATTGGCCAGGGTTAAGGATCCTGGAGTATGGAGGCAGCCAAAACATCCAAACTGCAGGGTGAGTCACTAGCTGAAGTCAGGTTGGCTACGATGCCTGGAACAGAAAAAGGGAGGGTTCTGGGACTCCTCAGAGGCGACTGGGAAAAGAGCCCAGAATGACTATTCACCTGTGGCTGCCACTTTACAGGCCTGAACTGTCTTGAAATGTGATAACCCATATTTATCACTTCATATTTCTCCACTTCATTTTTCTCATCTGAAAAACAGGGAATTGTGCTTGAAAGTCTATAATTCTTTTCATCTAGTGTCTCCTACCTCAAAGTTGATTTTGCACTCTCGGTGTCAGTCTGCATGATGAAAGGATGCTTTCTAGTATCACATTAGACTTTCTAGCTTCTGTGAGCCTATAAATGATTTTTTAAATCCATGTTTTTTTAAAAATAATTTAATCTGTGTTATTGGCTCCATTTCACAAATGGAGAAATTTAAACTGGAAGACTAAACCACTCATTCACCTGATGAAATCAGATTAGAACCCTGGGCTGCCAGATTCCAAAATCTCTATGCTATGTTATCTTTTCCCTCCTATATGAAGAGCCAGTGCCAATGAATGATCAAATAAGAGAGTTTATCAAAGGGAGAATCACAGATTGGAGAGGAGGGAAAGGATAGGCTTGAAATGAAGTCTGTGACTTATATCCTAGAATGGGTCTTCAGGAAGAAGAGAGAGAGGCAAAGATAGTAATGAGATAATACACTTGAATGTTGGGTTAGTATGGAACCCGCCAAAATGTGGAAAACATGGTGAAATACAGCTTATCATGGTTTAGAAAAAAAGAAAGTGAAAAAAATATGTGCATGATCCACAGGGTAGCAGATGAGTGGACAGGTGAGGAGTTGTTGGCAGAAATAGGCCTTCAAATGCAAAGTGGCCCAGGCAGGACCAGTTGCCTGTCAGCAGGTTTTCCTATAGAGGTCATAAACTATCTTTCAAAGCCTTTCAGGGTTGCCCATAACAAGAGGAAAGTCATTAGCCCAGAGGGTGCTTATCATATGATTCTGTTATTGATGGGACAGAGAAACAGCTACCACATTTGTTAATGTTCTGGGAGCTCTGTGATCTCAACGTTTCTGTCTGATTATCCATTGTGTGATAAGATCATGTGTTCAGATTTTGATTTCGAAAGAAATAAAATCACTATAATTACATCATACCTTCTCTTACTGAAAGGAGATATAACATCTTAATCCATATGTCAAAAAGGATAAAGTGCATATTTTCTATTCAGATGGAACATAAAGTTATGTAATGGAAAAAAATGTGAAGAAAATAAGGAAAGAAATATGTACCATGAAGATAGGTGGGAAAACCAAAGTGATGCAAGTGGATCTGACGTAATTTCTGAATCTCCTGAAATCTGGGTAAGTGAGCTACTCTACAAAGTCAAGGATGAGTCTCCAGGTAAGGTGGCTGTCTCAGGATAGGGCACAAGAGCGGAACATCCCAAAGTATTGGCAATAGACATCAGCAGCAAAAAGCTAAATCTGTAGAGGATACAAAGGGAAGAGGGATTGCCCAGATCAGAGTTGGGGACATATGTGCTTCAGAAAGCAGTGGAGGAAGTACAGATAGTGAACTTGGGTATTATTTGGTTGGGGAGGGAGAATGAGCAGTCAAAAAGACTGAGGGAGGGAGTAAAAGGAAATTGAAAAGCAAGTTTGTCTTAGGGACCCTTATCAGGGACTTCTTCTTCCTGGTTTTTAAAAATATTTATTTTATTCATTATTTATTTGGCTGCACCAGGTCTTCACTGAGGCACATCAGTTGCATCATGCGAGTTCTTAGTCACTGGACTATCCGGAAGCCCCACTTTTCCTGTTTTAATTCTCCTATAGTGTTAGCTGATGAAGACTTTCAGTGAGTTGAAGTCTCATCACGAGACTCTTAGAGAACCTATCTAGTTCCATCAGTCTGGAGGGCTGTATGGCAGAGGCTCAGCCCTGGGTCTCTAGCTAGCTGCCTCTGTTCACATTGCAGCTTTGTCACCTGCCTAGCCGAGGGAACTTGGGAGATAGTGGCCATCACTGCACTCTGTACTTCATCTTCTCATTTATTTTATCTCATTTATTTGAATATATAAAATGGGGGTAGTAATAAAAAAAACAGCAGTTTTAAAACCTAAAGAGTTTTGAAAACCAAATTATTTTTATAAATCATTTGGTGGCAAAAGCTGACCTGAACTGATGTGGGGCTGTCCTTAATTTCAGTTTTGCTGCCAAGTGTGAATATTCATAGATTTCACTGCAGAAATATTGTGTTTGACTAGAGAGTGCAAAAGTTCGTTTAAAGCTCAACATTCAGAAAACGAAGATCATGGCATCTGGTCTCACCACTTCTTGGGAAATAGATGGGGAAACAGTGGAAACAGGGTCAGACTTTATTTTTGGGGGCTCCAAAATCACTGCAGATGGTGACTGCAGCCATGAAATTAAAAGATGCTTACTCCTTGGAAGGAAAGTTATGACCAACCTAGAAGCATATTCAAAAGCAGAGACATTGCTTTGCCAACAAAGGTCCATCTAGTCAAGGCTATGGTTTTTCCTGTGGTCATGTATGGATGTGAGAGCTGGACTGTGAAGAAAGCTGAGCGCCGAAGAATTGATACCTTTGAACTGTGGTGCTGGAGAAGACTCTTGAGAGTCCCTTGGACTGCAAGGAGATCCAACCAGTCCATTCTAAAGGAAATCAGCCTTGGGTTTTCTTTGGAAGGAATGATGCTAAAGCTGAAATTCCAGTACTTTGGCCACCTCATGCGAAGAGTTGACTCATTGGAAAAGACTGATGCTGGGAGGGATTGGGGGCAGGAGGAGAAGGGGACGACAGAGGATGAGATGGCTGGATGGCATCACTGACTCTATGGACATGAGTCTGAGTGAACTCCGGAGTTGGTGATGGACAGGGAGGCCTGGCGTGCTGCGATTCATGGGGTCGCAAAGAGTCGGATACAACTGAGCGACTGAACTGAACTGAACTGAACTGAGAGAGTGCTATCCATACCTGACTTGGGGTGTTAGTATTTTATATAGTACATATATAATTGTTACCTTGTAAAAGTCTGAAAAATTTCACATTTGGCTCCAAGATATTTGTGTATCTATAGTTCCTACTTCACAGGTTTACTGTAAGGATTAAATGTGCTTCTTCATATAAAGGACCTAGAAACAGTGCCTGTCACATATTAAACTCAGTAACTGTTGGCTGTTATTATTACTATATTGTGTACTTTCTAAAGGCCCATTTTTTTGAAAGCTGTGAGTTAAGAAACTGCCAAAATAATAACAGACAAGCTAATTTATTTAGGTGAATGTCAGGGCTCCTGATTTAAGCTTAGCTAGATCTTCCACATGCCTGGAGGGCTAGTAATGGTGAAAGGAGTGTATGACAAGGTCCCAGAAACTGAAGAGTCAAAGACTTTCCTGAAATTAAACAAAGAAACAAACAACAACAACAAAAAGGCAGAGAAAATTAAAAGCAGAGTTAAGAGACACAAATTTAGTGAAAGACCAGGAATCTGAATGAAAGGACCCAGTGTATAGTATGGTATTTCTGCCTCCATATGCCCTGATTCCCATGAATTTCTACCTGAGTCCCAGCAGAAGGGGACTGCAGGGAAGGAGCGTTTTACAGTTGCTCCTGGCGACTCAGCATCCAGCTGGGAACATCTGAGCTGTGGATTCAGCCTTCTGGTGGCCTAGGCTCCGAGGGGCAGAAGCTCCTGCAGCGTGCACTGGGGCAGGACCTCAGGCCAACACCACCGGCAGTGTTTCTGGTGGACACTGACGGCTTTTGCCACCCTGTAGACATCTACAGTGACCAAAGGAAGCCGTAAGAGGTTTCCTGTTTGAGGAAGAGCACTGGAGAGGAAGAATCAGGGAAATACAGTTTAGTGAATAATATTGTGACTCTCGTTTTACTCCTAGCCTGATCAATGCAAAGGAAAACAACAGAATGAGAAAGACAAGAGATCTCTTCAAGAAAATTAGAGATACCAAGGGAACATTTCATGCAAAGATGGGCTCGATAAAGGACAGAAATGGTATGGACCTAACAGAAGAGGAAGATATTAAGAAGAGATGACAAGAATACACAGAACTGTACAAAAAAGATCTTCACAACCAAGATAATCACGAAGGTGTGATCACTCACCTAGAGCCAGACATCCTGGAATGTGAAGTCAAGTAGGTCTTAGGAAGCATCACTACGAACAAAGCTAGTGGAGGAGATGGAATTCCAGTTGAACTATTTCAAATCCTGAAAGATGATGCTGTGAAAGTGCTGCACTCAATATGCCAGCAAATTTGGAAAATTCAGCAGTGGCCACAGGACTGGAAAAGGTCAGTTTTCATTCTAGTCCCTAAGAAAAGCAATGCCAACGAATGCTCAAACTACCGCACAATTGTACTCATCTCACACACTAGTAAAGTAATGCTCAAAATTCTCCAAGCTGGCCTTCAGCAACATGTGAACTGTGAACTTTCAGATGTTCAAGCTGATTTTAGAAAAGGCACAGGAACCAGAAATCAAATT
>SJXQ01006618.1:6696-44217 GCA_006408695.1 Aepyceros melampus
AACACCGCCCTGAGCTCCCTGGTCGTGCAGCAGCTCCCCACTAGCCCTCAGGCCCACACATGGTGGTGTGTATAAATCTCTCTCCATTCCCTGCTGAACCTCACTCTCATCCCACCCCGCATCCCATCCATCCAGGTCTTCGCGGGATGCCACCCCAGCTCCCTGCATTGTGAAGCAGCTCCCTGCTAGCCCTCTGGCTCACACACGGTCGTGTGTATAGGTCAGTGCTACTCTCTCAGCTTGCTCCACCCTCTCCTTCCCCTCCAGTGTCCAAAACCCATGCTCTGCATCTGAGTCTCTGTTCCTGCTGGTGGTATTGATGAGCTGTTTTTCTATGCAGTGTGTTTCTATACATATGCAGTAATACAAGATACTTGTTTTTCTCTTCCTGACTTACTTCACTATGTATAACAGACTCTAGCTTCACCCACCACACTTCAAATCTGTTCCTTTTAATGCCTGTGTAATATTCCACTGTGTATTTGTACTATGACTTTATTTATTCATCTATTGATGGACATCTAGGTTTCTTCCATGTCCTGACTATTGTAAATAGTGCTGCAATGAACATTGGACTGCGTGTGTCTTTTTGAATTATGGTTTTCTCAGGGTATATGCCAGTAGTGGGATAACTCTTACAACAGCAATTTTTTTCTTTGATGTTGTGTTCCCAATTGGGAACTGGAATGTGTCAACCACAGGAAATTCCATTTTCTCGGGACTATTCTTAAGAGCTTTGCAAAGCCCTGAAGTCTCACTACTGTGTATATCATCTCCAATCTTAAGGAAAGGAAGAAAGGAAGGAAGCAAAAAAAAGGAATCTCCAAGAAAAGAAGAGAGAACAAAAAGAACTCTAAAATTCAAATTAGCAGAGCTCTGAGGGCTTCTAAACCTTCCATGATTTAAAGGATTGCCATTGACTTTCCTGACAATGAGGTCATCTGCCTCCAGGACTCATGGTCTCTGTGCCCAGGAATTAGTAACAAGATGGCCCAGGTATTTGTGAATATCACGTACAATTCTAGGCTCTACATTATGGCAGTAGACATGGTCAAGTGCTGCAAGAATTCACGCAGTACACCAGTTGTGTTAATAGGTACAAGCAGCCTTTCCTCGTTATCCTCTTAAACAAACTTTATATTCTAATATCCAGAAATCCAGTCTTCTGAAAGAGACATTAAATGGAGACAGTCCCCAAAGCCCACTGGAAAGGATGTTATCAAGTACCATTAACAACTAGAACAGCAGTAAAATTCCAAGGGATTGATTTTTTGGATTCGTGTGTCTTGTCGTTGTTGCTGTCACTAAATCGTGTCCAACACTTTGGAGCCCCGTGGACTGCAGCACCCCAGGCTTCCCTGTCCTTCACTCTCTCCTGGTGTTTACTCAGTTCATGTCCATTGCGTCAGTGATGCCGTCCAACCATCTCATCCTCTGCTCTCCCCTTCTCCTTTGCCTTCAATTTTTCCCAGGGTCTTTTTCCAATGAGTTGGCTCTTCACATCAGGTGGCTCATGCGTCTTAAGTAAAACTGTCTTGGAGACCTTAAGCTGAGGGGCCTTAGAAACCTCCAAGAAAAAGATGATCTTCAGAAGGCTTCTGCTCAGAACTTTTGACCAAGTTGATGATTGTGTAGAGTATAGATATCTTCCACCTGAGACCCACAGAACAAGACTACAGACTGTCACGCTCTAACCTGAATTCTTTTGTTCTTTTTTTTCTCCAGCTCTTTATCTTTTTTCTTCTCTAGCTGGTTAAAGCTATTTTGACCTGTGTTACTTACAAGGCTCAATCCTTCGTGTGGCCCTTTCCACTCTGGTTGCTTCTCCTCTGGGCCCAGCCTCTGGCCACACTTTACTTGCTAAAACACATCACCAAACTGACTGTTGCGTTTGTACACATTTACCTTGGGAGCCATTCAGTTTCCCTTGGTTCTAGCTTCTTATAATTAATCAGTTGGTTTCTTGGGTACTTGAACTCACCTTTGCTAACTTTTTGATGGCCACCGCAACAGCAAGAAACCTAAAAAAAAAAAAAATTTACCTTGCATCCCTCGAAAAGGAAGCTCATATCTCCAGTCAAAATGAGACCTGATGGCCTTTGTGGGAGCTAACTTTAGTAGCTGAAATTAAAAAGAAAATAGAACTGGAAGAGGACTAGGCTATGTATTGGAGGCTATATCTCCTTCCCAGACCTTGTGGGTAGGGCACATTACTTTTAGTTTGCTTTTGATCTGCCTAATCATTGTGATACTAAAAAGTTTGCTGCCTGGCACTGAACCATTCTTGGGTGTGGCATCAAAACACTATGACATCATCAGACCATCCTGTTTTGGCCAAAACCAGATCATTGAGTGTTCCCCAGGGACCAATAGTGGATTTGTGACACAAAAGCATACTTGCTGTCAAACTGGATTGAAACTTGCTGCTTTGGTAAACTGATACCTACCTTCATGACAGGATCTACCATTCATTTTGATCCAGCAGTTTCTTTTCTAGAAAATAGGTCATTTGAAAATTCAACAACTGAAGAAGGAGAAAGTCTGGACTTTGATTTAAAAACCCAAATTACTCACTCTAAATTTATGGATTGTTTTCTCCTCCAAGTGTCTTCATCTCATGTTTTATGTTTTACAAAAGGCAAAGAAATTAAGGAGAATCTTGCTTGCCATGATTTAAAGACTAGAAGACAGAATAGATAATCCCACCAAAAGCATATAAATCCTTTCTTGAGAGATTCATGGAAGAGGGCAGAGGACAAGAATGCTCTGTTCGATCTGTAAAGGCTTTGCTGGGATCTTTAATATTAAAAATGATCCGGAATGCAAACAAATCAATCATAACATTACAAAATTTTGCTAATAACCCTATATTTGGTTCTGCAGGCTTTTCAGATGGAGAATGTGATCTTTTGCTAGTCTGGTCACTCTTAGCTCCTTGCTGGGACAGAGACTGCAAATCTGGTAATAATCCTTCTCTTGGTATTTGTCTGTGTTGTAGTATGCTAATATGTCATCTCTGGAGTCTTAAGTGCTTCTGTGCAACTGCTGCACCTCAGATGACCCAACAAATCATCATCCAGCAAAAGAGAGCAGGAAAACCTCACATCTTATGGGAGTTGACCCAACTTTGCCAGAAGCTTGATACCGCAAATAGTAGCAAACACATGGGTCAGTCATACTCTTGGGTATGATCCTTAATGGCCCCTCCTTCAGCTCAGGTTGAAGAATCACAGTATGGGAGACACTGAGAAACAAAAGAATCTCTCTATCTATGTAACTTACTGTCTAACTTAACGTGACTTTACTGTTACACTGTCTTTATTCACATATTTTTATTATTTCAAGAACATTTTGTCCAGAGAGTGGCAGACAATTTTCTGAAAAACTATAAGGAATTAGTAGAAGAATTAAACCATAGTTTACTCATTGACCCACTTGCTTCAATATCATTGCCTTCCTGTGACCATCAGTCATAAATTTTATTATACAGGGCACTCCTCTTCAGGAATGACAGGGATTAGATTGATGTAGAAACTGAAGCTCCAATACTTTGGCCACCTGATGCAAAGAGCCTACTCACTGAAAAAGACCCTGATGCTGGGAAAGATTGGAGGGTGGAGGAGAAGGGGGCAACAGAGGATGAGATGGTTGGATGGCATCATTGACTCAATGGACATGAGTTTGAACCAACTCTGGGAGATGATGAAGGACAAGGAAGCCTGATGTGTTGCAGTCCATGGGGTTGCAAACAGTAGGACACAGCTTAGTGGTTAAAAAAACACCACCACAACAGATGATCTTCCTGCCTGAAACAACCAGCAAAGCAAAGCAAAACAAAACATATGACATGATGTTCTTTTTAGACTCGACATCAGGCAACAAACACAATGATCCTAGAGAAATGAGAGTAAGACACGGTGCTCAAAGTGCTCAGCCTGTGGTCTTGAGAGAATTTCCAGGTTGTGGCACACAGAGGGGAAGCCCAGGAGACTCTCTGAGTCAAGGAATGAAGCAAAACCTGGGGTCGTCAAAGCAGCTGCAGGACGGGGCACTCGGGAGCAGAAAGCCATGAAGCAAGAAAGCCCTGAAGGTTAGAGCAGAGTCCCCTCGCAATTAGTCAGCAGAGTTCAGATCGGCACAGGTAAGTGGGCAGACTACCTGAATAACACCAGCCATCCTGGACCAGCCCACTCGTCGGGCACTGAGTTGACTACTCAGACGGGTTGTACCTCTGTAGTAGGGGTGATCGGCCCTTGACAGTGCACTTCTCCAGACAAACTCAAAAAATCACTCATATACAAGATCTGAAAAAATCAAGCTGTGAGGGACTTTTTACAAGATTTTTTTATAAGAAATATTTACAAGAATAAAAGCTATTCTACACTCAAGATAAAATTTGCACTGTCAGGCATACAAAGAAGCAGGAAAGCATACTTAAGGGAAGAAAATTCATGAAATTAAGACTGACCCAGAATTGACCAAGATGTTTAAAAGTTATTATAACTGTATATATTTTTTAAAAAATTAAGTGGAGACATGGAGATATAGGAATGACCTAAACTGAATTTATATCGAGGGAAAAATATAATGTCTGCAATGAAATAGACTGGACTGAATTAACAGATCAGACATGGCAGAAGGGACAATTACTGTACTGAAAGCCAGCAATGGAAACTATACAAAACAAAACACAGGGGGAAGACATTTACATGGAAAGAGCATCTGTGAATTGTGAGTTAACTTCAAACAATATAATAGACACTTAGTTGGAATCTCCAGTGGAGTTGGAAAGAGAGAAAAATATCTGAAGGGAAGGTGTAATCTCAAAAGCTATAAATACGCAAGAATCATAGCATGAAGAAAACACCAAGAAATATCATAATGGAATTATCTAAAGCCAGTGCGAAAAAGAAAGCCTTAAAAGAAGGGAACAAGAACAAAAATCGGAAAACAGCGCACTTGTCACTGAAAACAGGGCAAATGGTAAAACACTGGGGCAATGTCTTTAAAGCCCTAAAAGAAACACACTGTCCACTTATAAATCTATACTCAGCAAAAATATCTTCCGAAAACAAAGGGACATAAGGGTGTCTTCAGAGACACAGAAGCAGAAGGAATTCACCTTTCCTAAATATTCATATTTTAGATGAATACGTATGTATATACGGGCTTCCCAGGCGGTGCAATGGTAAAGAATCCACCTGCCTATGCGGGAGATGAAAGAGACATGGGTTTGATCCCTGGATTGGGAAGATCCCCTGGAGAAGGAAATGGCAACCTACTCCAGTTTTCTTGCCTGAAAAGTTCCATGGACAGAGGAGTCTGGTGGGCTACAGTCCATAGTGTCACAAAGAGTTCCACATGACCGAGCAACTGAGCACACACATATATATGTGTGGGTGTATATATATATATGCCATGATCATATGACTCATGGAGCAAGCTATGGCTAGAATTATGCCAGTTGGTAAACACTGGTTATCTGAAAAAAGAAGAGGGAGGAATAAACAACAAATAAACAAACAAACAAGAAAACCACTTGTCTAAGCAAAAGTCATGTGTCCATAATTGAAGCATCATACATATTATGAGCCCATTTCTGCGCTTAAAGTCTTCAAACTGTTAATAGCAATAATGGTTTCCTTGAACTTTCTTAAAGTAAAAAACACAGAGTAAAATATATATATTTTTTTGTTTTGCAAATACTTTTTATTTGTTGAATAAAGGAGTATCTGTCGATATGTACATAAACACAGAGAGCGAGCACTAGATTTAGAGCAAGAATATCTGGGTTCTAATATGCAAAGCCACTTACCAGCTACGAGGGCTCAGGCCTAGACTTGAATCTGAGCTCAGCTTCCTCGACTGTAAAACTAGGACCCGTGCAGCCCACCACACAGGTTTACTGCAAGATTCAAAGCAGGAACAAAGGGAAGTGCTATGAATACAACTTAAGAGCAATACAAGTATAAACAGAACAAGTAACAGCAATGAATTTCAAGTTGAGGAGTACTGAACCACAGCCTTGGGTATACCCACGTACCGATGGGAGTCGCTACCAAAGGGACAAAAACAGCTGGTTGCCAATGAGAACGAACACGCTGCCCTTATTAGCGGCAAGAATGCCGCAACAGCCCACAGCCCATCCCTGCTGTGAGTCACTCCCTAAACTCCACGAAGACGTCACAGACCCGCCATCAAGAACGCTCTCCCGAAAGCACGAGGGCCAAACGTCCCAGGTTCACTTACATACGTGAAACGTGTTTAATACAGTTAGGGTGGGTGCGGTTAGTGCCTGACGCCTGACAGCAGCAAGACCTCTCGAGGGACCAGACATCGACTACAGTATATCATGCAAGTATATCTATATATACACAAAATAACTTTCGTTTTTTTAAAGAAAGTACAAAACATGTTTAGGGATAAATACAAGATATAAAATGCAAAAGAAAACATGGAAACACAAAACCAAAAAAATATAACTCTCCCAGAGAACTATAAACATTTGGAAGGGACAGAGGAGTACCTTGGCTGCATTAAGAAGGCTGAACTACCCAAGAGTAGAGGTACGTATTGAAATGGCTGAACTCAACCCACGTGGCTCAGTGGTGAAGGGAATGGCCAAAATATTTTTATTATACTGTTACTTCTCTTTCTAACCTAATAGGCGTAATGTCTCATTAACTATAATAATTCTAGTATAAATTATAAATTTTGGAATAATAAGATCTTTTTAATAAGGATCATTAGTTTTTCTTACCAACAGCTGTAACTTCTGCGTGATCATTTGTTTGGTAAACCTCATCACAACCTTGCTGCTTGGTCAGTGTTTCATGAGTTTTTAAAGAGATACATCTTCTACATATTTAGAAGAAAAAAAAAAAAAAAAAAAACTCCAGTAAACACAAAAGCAGCCTAATTCCAGACAAATTGAAAAGACCCTGGTGCTGCCACCTTTGTCTCCAGTGAAAAATGAGCCCCATTTGATGACTGACCTTCCAAACAGCCGCAGCTTCCACAGAAATACACGGGCTCTATGGGCCCACAGCTGTTACCTTAGAAGAGTTATTACTAGGGTGCTCGGGGGAAAACTAGCTCTGCTGATCAGGCTGCGTGGACAGAACCCTCAACAATACAATAAACTAAAATGGACGCTTGTAAACCCTGAGTGAGAGCTTTGATTAGACGCCAAGATGAGTGTTTGTGTTCCTGAAGACAGGCACAGTCATGCCCTGCTCTAGAACACTGGCTGTTAACATCCTCAGTTACGGGAGAGACAGGATAGATGCCTCTCGCCGCCCTTCCTCAAGATGCATACGAGAGAGAAATGCACAAGTGGCGATGTTCATAGAATAGAACGGTGGCTGAGAGTACGTTCGGTTGTTTGGAGAAGTGAGTTAGTGTCTTCAGTATGTTTGTGGCCTCTTGGCAACGCTCCTGTGGCAGGAAAAGGTGGTGTGTTTCCCAACCTATTCCTTTCCCTGTTGTTGGCAGGATGGCCTCTTATTCCCAAATGAATGGATGCCCTTTATCCTTTACCATCCCCAAGCAGCCCTCTGCTACCCAGACATCAAGAAACAGGTGCTTCCCTTCCTTATTTCCTTGAAGGGCAGGACGTTACAGGGCTTGATAGATGGGGGAAGCGGTTCCATCTATAACCCTCCAATTTTTTGATGTCTGGTGGCCCAACCACATTATGGTGGTCACCTTGGGAAGTTTGGGGGAAATGTTGGATGCTGTGTTAGGATGAGAAAGTTGGCTTAGTGCCTTGACAGTCTGAAATGAATTCCCTGCCTCTTGGGGATCATCTTCATGAGTAACTTACAGCATCTACTGTTATGTCCCTCTTCCTGCCCCGTGACCGGTTTCCTCCTTCCCCCCAGGGGCCACTCAAGTACCATGTGGAGAATTTGGACATTCAGCTGCAAAGGTCAAGCCTAGGATGCAGGGGGTTCAAGGATGACATTGCTGGGACTCTGACAATAAGCCCTAGTAGATAAGCAGAGAAAAAATTTAATTAAAGCTAATTAACATGAAATTGGAGTTTCTGGTCATTAATTGCACACAGTCTGATTGAAATTTCTGAAGCTCCTTGTGGGTCTTGCACTAGTGATTGAATCTGTGGGAAGACGGGATGCTCACAGATTTTGTCTTTGCAAGTGACTTTGCTCGGAGTTTCTTTACAACTTTTATTTCTGCTCTGGGATTAGACTGAGGTAATCCACCCCTGATAGAGGCTGGGGATGAGGTGGAATAATTAAGAACTCTGACTGTGTCTTCCTAGAGTATAGGATCGAAATCTTCCTAGGTGCCCAGCAATCTTTTCCTCCCTGGCAGAAAGGCGATTCAGTGCAGGACTAATGGCCTTGAAACTATCTCAGGTAATACCATTGGAGGCATTTTCATGAAGAGTGTTTCTTCCTTTGGGGGCCCCAGGCGCTCACACTGCTGTGGAGGAGGGTGGGGTGGCTTTAGGAGTATAGCACGCTGGTTGGGGGTGAGGAGCCACCGCCCTCAGTTCCTGGTTGTGGGGGATGTAGAGACTGCCGTGGTCAAGGTCACGTGAAGCCGTGGGGAGCCTTAGCTTGTGAGAGGTCACTCTCTCCAGGCAAGGATCTGGGGCCCGAGGGACTCACTCAGACTTCATGAGCCTGATTTTTATCACCAGTGACATGGAAATGATAATTTTTGTGCTTTTTATCCCAATCAAGTCTGACCTACCCCGTGGGTTCTGCTGGAAATAGAGGGACTTGTGCCAGGGTGGTTTGAGGACAGACGAGTGGCAGGAAATGCTGGTTCTGGTGAAGTTTAGGAGTCCAGGTTCCCTAGAGAAACAGGACCAATAGGATGTATTCTTTGTCTTTACAAATCATTTTTATTAATAGTCTTCTAATTATGAATGTGAGTATGTTAGTGTACAATATTGGTAAAACACAGTAAAAGCATACCAAGATAAAATCACCTGTGATCTCTCCCCCCAGGACGTACCATCCTTTTAGGTTACGGTGTATTTTCTTCTAGATTTTCTTATGAAAAGTTAATTTTGGTGTCACCTAAATAGTTCTATACAAGCCCTGCTGGAATTTTACTTTTAGCAATTTTGAACTGATCAAACCTGAAACATATATACATACATATTAAGAGAGAGAGAGAAGAATAAGGAGGAGGAGAAAGAGAAGAGGAAGCAGGGGGAAGGGGGGGATGAAGAGGAAAAAGAAACGGGTTTGGCCCATGAGCCCGCGGACCTGTCCTGATGAGATCTGCAGGGCAGCCAGCACGCTGGAGGCCACGGCAGACTGGATGCTGCATGTGGAGCCCAAAGCCCGACTGCAGGCAGAGCTCCTTCTCGCGAGGAGCTCAGTGTTTCTTCCAAGGCCTTCTGCTGCCTGGATGAGGCTCGCCCGCACGGAGGAGGGTGATCTGCTTTACTCAGAGCTACTGATGCAAATAGTAATCTGCTCTCAAAATATTTCACAGCACCATCCAAAGCGTGTCTGATCAACCTAGGGTACCGCGGCCTGGTCAGGTCGACACACCAGGTTAACCACGCACCCGATGAGGACCGAGACGGGGAAGCCCGTGCTGTGACTGGCTGGCCTGGAGGCAGCTCTGCCCTGAGGGCAGAACCGGGAAGTCAGACATGGGGGTGGTTCTTGGAGCCTAGAGACGGTCTTGCCCTGGCCCCTTCTCCCCTCCAAGGTGCTGACAGCGTGCTAGCAGACATCTGGTGGAACTTTGGCTCAGCACGTAACCTGCACCGCCTCTCAGGGCGTGGGGACGTGGCCCGAAGGGCGGTCCCGGGAGGAACCCAGGAGTGTCCAGCATGAAGTTGAGGTCACCAGGGAGGAGCTCTTGGAGGCGGTTTGCTCACCAAACACAAGCAGGAGCTGAGTGTCCTTGGTTTACGGCTCCAGTTCCCTCCAAGAGTCCCCTGACTGCTCACCCTGAACTCAGTTTCCTTGGTAAGAAGAGGGGAGAACAACTCTGGCAGAGGAGGGTCTGTCTGAGGCGCTGTGCTCAGGAGGGGTCTCAGTTCTTCCCCAGCACTTGGTGGGGGAAGATCCATCTCTTACTTTGGAATACCAGGTTTGCTTAGCAGGAAGGAGATGCTTCAGTTATCATTAAAGCAAAGGAATTGACTCCCACGTCCCATTCTCTTTCTAGTTATAGACTCTAGTTGTCCCTTAAAAGCTACTTTATTTTTAATATCTTAAGAATTTTGTTGTTATCACTTGTTTTCCCTTGAGGTTATCATATTTCATGAATTAAATATTTTGTGTTTCATTTTATCTACTATATCATCTTTTTCTTAATGGACGCGTATATCCTGACACATTTGCAAGTTTAAAAGCATGAGATGTAGAATTGCTAAAGGTAAACCTCCAGCAGTACTTATAGAGACTCATTTATATGATATCAACAGTAATTAGTAAGTAAAGGCTCATTAATTAATTAATTGACATAAGCAAAACCTAGAAGAAAATGCAACCCCATGGACTATAGCCCGCCAGGCTCCTCTGTCCATGGGATTCTTCTGATAAGAATACTGGTGTGGGTAGCCATGCTCTCCTCTGGGGGATCTTCCCAACCCAGGGATCGTGTCTCCCGCATTGCAGGCAGATTCTTTACCATCTGTGCCACCAGAAAAGCCCAGGAGAAAATGCATCATAATGTAAAAAGGTGATAAGTTCTGTGTGAAGGGATTATAGGTGATTTAAATTATTTTGTTACGCTTCTAATATATTTAACTAATATCATACATTAGCATGTATTACATTTATAATCAGAAGAGTGCATTAATCAAAATCAAAATAACTCAAAGACAAAGAATATGAAATTACATTACAAGCAGACATTATCTGTGTAACGAGTCTTTCATAACTTAATGCAAAGAGATTTCTGTACTTTGCTAAGCTTGTCTTGCCCGTCCCTGAGGTATGGGAACTAGAGGCAAGCCTCTGGTGCTAGAGACGAGAAAGTGTATTGGGCTCTGGGGTGGACAACAGTCTCCCTCTCATAAAGAGGTGGTTTTATCTTTTGTACTTCTTGGCATTTGATGTTTTTGAACTGTGGTACTAAAGAATTCTTGAGAGTTCCTTGGACTGTGAGGAGATGAAACCAGTCCATCCTAAAGGAAATCAGTCCTGAATATTTATCGGAAAGACTGATGGTGAAGCTGAAACTCCAATCTTCTGACCACCCGATGCAAAGAGCTGACTCATTGGAAAAGACCCTGATGCTGGGAAAGATTGAAGGCAGGAGGAGACGGGGACAAATGAGGATGAGACGGCTGGATGGCACCACCGACTCGATGGACAAACTCCAGGAGACGGTGGAGGACAGGGAGACCTGGCGTGCTGCAGTCCATGGGGCCACCGAGTCAGACACGGCTGAGCGACTGGCAACTTTTTGGCAAAGCCTTTGTGCCCGTCCTCGGGTACACATGCGAAATCACCCAAACCCATTGCTATCCAAACCCACTCTGGGTCAGAGGGGAAATGCTATGGCTTCTCCGAGCCCCGTGTCTCCCGCTCTTTGCAGTGGGTCCCGTGGTGCAAGGGAGAGGGGACACAGTGTTCTGGGCTATAACATCTCACCACAAACACAGCTCTTCAGCCCTTCCTGTTGGAATCACTCCCCCCCGTCCCTGTGCATCAGGTTTGTTATTTTTACACTTTGGAATTCATCGTACTTTGATTTATTCACTTGGCAATGTCTTATTCCCTTATCGCACGGTAAACGATTTGTCAGCGAGGACACTTTGGTTTTTTTCCTGTGTTCTCTGGAGTTGCTGGCACTTTGCTTCATGTGCAATAGATGTTTCACTGCACTGACGTTTCAACAGTGCCACTGTGGATAACAGGAGTACTTGTCTGAGGTCTCACCAATGTCACATCGAGACCCCTGGGCACAGATATCTGCTAGACACCGTCTGTGGGACTGAGTCTGGGGAGCTGGGTCAAGGCTGTTCCTGTGAGCTGCTTGGCTAAGACCCCCCCCAGGCCAAGGCCAAGGTCAGAGGATGAAGTAACTAATTCAAGCCCAAATCATCCAGTCCCTGCGCTCTTCAATTCAATCAAGAAGAGTGGTCAATTTAGAGATTAAAATGGATTCCAGCCATAAGGGACCACTTAAGTCTTTTAAATGAATTATCCATGAGATCCAAGCCAATAAGAGGAAAAGCAACGTGAGCGCTGTAAAATAACCCTGGAACATTTAGAAATGAAATTCACTCTCTTTGACATAAGGAAAGTCCAGTCCCTGCTTCTCATTCGCTTGACAAGACCGTGCCTGATGAAACACAAAGTTCTGCTCAAGAGCAAGGAATAACAGGGCCCTGACAGAAACACTCGTATTAATAATTGGCACTTACATAGCTCACACTACATGGCATCCGAGTGTCCTGGTAACTCATGAAGCCCTTCTGAGGGTGACTCAACTTCTGGCTTTGTGGCTCCCTTTCTGAAACGTCTGTGACCTGCGTTCATACCTTGGTTAGAGGTGGTTGGCTTTCCTTGGATTTTTAAGGTTTTCCAATTTCTCTGAAATGATTTCTGGGCATCAAAGCTTCAGCAAAGAGTGTGTGAATCAGATTTCATCCATCAAGTTTACCTGATATAACAGTTGTTTATACGTTTATGTTAGAAGGCACTTCATGTGGGATTTCCCCCCTTTACGTAAGGAGGCTCAGATTTTGAAAGAGAGAGACGCCTTGTGAAGGTAAATAAAAGATGAGGAGGTGATGGAACTGCCGTTAACAATTAGGAAAATGGCACTAAAAGTAAGAGATTTTCAAAAGACACTGAGATTCGTGGTGGTAAGAAGAAAGAATCCTGCAAATCTCAGCCCTTTATCAGCTGTGTAGTGGCTTTTCCACGTTGCTGGGTGGTAAAATGTGCTTTCACTTGGCAAGAAAGGACAGTGAATCAGAGTCTTCTAAGCATCTGGGTTTAAAGGAGAGAGCTGGAGCGGGTCTGATACGGGGGAGGGCAGAGTGAAGCAGAGGAGGAAATGCCCCTAAGCACTACTGTTCTGGAATACAGTTCCTTTTAGCCAGACTGTCTTCTCTCTTTCTCTGTCTCAAAGCATCTCAAGGAAAACACAGTCTGACCAGGAGCGCGTGTTCCCAGCGGTGGGCGGAGGTGTGTGGTGGGACGCAGGTTCCCTTCATCCTCTGAAG
Organism: Aepyceros melampus; assembly: GCA_006408695.1. Classification (NCBI taxonomy): domain Eukaryota; kingdom Metazoa; phylum Chordata; class Mammalia; order Artiodactyla; family Bovidae; genus Aepyceros; species Aepyceros melampus. The sequence goes on from SJXQ01006618.1 coordinate 19,877, forward strand.
AGAGCAGGCACCAGAGGAACCCAGCAGGCTGGAGACTCGTCCCGCAGGCTCTGCAGGAGGCCTCAGGCGTGCCTCGCAGAGGGCTGACCCGAGAGGCCTGACCCTCCAAGCCGACTCTGGCCACGCCGGCGCCTAAGCCTGAAATTTCTGTTGCTCTGGGGACGGCACATCGCGGCTAGAAATGCTCTGAAGGGCGGTTTTCATCAGAGCTGCCGACCAGCCCAGCATTTTGTCTTCTTACACGTGTACATCATGAGACATATTTAACAGTCACATGAGTGGAGATTTACTCAGTCAGATCATGTTCTTCTGAGGCCTAAGCGGGTGGAGGAAAAACAGCAAACATCTGTGGTGTGTGACGATCTGTTCTTCTCACTGGTGTGAAAAGGAATTATTTGTGTACAGACACTTAGAATCTGGGCATTGCACGGGTGCTCCCTTGATATTTTGATGCAGATGGCAGCTGGCTAAAATTAGATGGCAGCAGACACCTAGTGGGTTCTGGGAGTGTGCGTGAGCGTGTGGAGCAGGATTTTGGTGGCGGGTAAGGAGGCTTTGGGACCACACCGCTGGCTTTGTTTTTGGTTGTTCAGGGTCTAAGTCGTGTCCGACTCTGTGATTCCATGGACCGCAGCACGCCAGGCTTCCCTGTCCTTCATTGTCTCCTGGAGTTTTCGCAGATTCATGTCCATTGAGTCAGTGATACTATCTAACCATCTCATCCTCTGTCGTCCCCTTCTCCTCTTGCCCTCAATCTTTCCCAGCATCAGGGTCTTTTCCAATGAGTCAGCCCTTCGCATCAGGTGGTCAAAGGACTGGAGCTTCAGCTTCAGCACAGTCTTTCCTGAGAAATGTTCAGGACTGATTTCCTTTAGGATTAACTGGTTTGATCTTCTTGCAGTCCAAGGGGTTCTCAAGCACCTTCTCTACTGCACCACAATTTGAGAGCATCAAACCACTAACCAGCTAGTCTCAGTGTTAAAGATAGAAGAGGAGTTTGTATGGCGATTGTATGCTCATGGGTGTGTGTATGTATGTGTGTGTGTGTCACACACACAAAGCCCTAGTGGCTTGTTGGTTTGCCTGCTGTCATGCTAGCTCTGCTCTCGGCACTGTGGGCCTCTCCCAAGTTCAAGGTCCAGGACGCCTGATGTCATGGGCCTTGCCCAGGGTAGCCTTTATGAGGCTGTGGAGGACCACGTTTGTTGTGACGGCTTTTCCACAAGCCCTTACCCTGCTGTCTTCTTGAGGTCCTCTTGGAGTCAGATCTCAAGAGCACAGTGGACTCTGGAGCATGGAGTTTAAACCGGAGGGATGGCCTGGGTGGTTTTCTTAACTGTAGGGATTCAAGGAAAGAGAGGAGCTTCAGTGAACAACCTGAGAGCTGTGACTCCATTTAAGAGAATGAGGATCTTGACATTTTCATTCTTGCTATAAATTAAGTTTCTTAATTATTGCTCTGGGGGAAAAGAAATTGCTGTAGTTGGGGTAATAGATACAGTAAAGTGTGCAAATTTTACCCAGGATATAGACACAGGCTTACGGCAATTATAGTCTCCATTTCCTTTTTCCTACACTTGATCCTCTGAATAAAGGCTGAAAGTTGCTCTTGGCTTTGACATTAAATATTCAGCTGATCTTCGCAGGTCATTTTCTTCCCGTCCATCTGTGCACATACCCATGCACCCAGACATGCTTGCACACACCCACACACACCTTTTATTATTATTCTGCAAGTCGCCCACAGTCACAGCTAAAGGTCTGGGAGAAAGTTCCAGAGGTGCATTAGTGCAAGCCCCTGCCTCAAGCCACGCTAGGCGGCCGCACAGTAAAAGTGGCAATCAATCCTGTGAGTGGGATTTCAAGGGCCATAACTCCCCTTGGTGGCCTGGGCTGAGCACTTAATCATTTAGACAAGAAGTTTGCCTCTTAGCGGAACAAATGTCCTCTGTATTTGACGCAAATTTACATTATTTAGGGTCTTTCTTTAAAGACGATTCAAACAAACTTTATTTTGAGGGATAAGGATTCTCAAAACTCTTAAGCCCATTTGCCAATATAAGCTTAACAGACTGCAGAAGCCACCGACACAGGCTGGTGGGTGTGACAATCACAAGGGTGAAGATCGCAGGGCCTGACGATCTTTGCAAAGCATCTATCTGCCCCACCCTCTGGTTTCTCATAAAAATAAGACCACAGATAAGCTTTATTGCTTTAGTCTTTTACTGCATTTCTCACCTGAATCTTCAACTGACTACTATTTTCGACCTGACGTTTGCTTATTTCCATGCTTGACAAAAATGGCATTCCATGAGTATTTGCAGAATGGATGAATGAATAATCTCAGTATTTCACAACTGTCATTAATAGATGTTAGGCAGAACTAGGGTCCCATTAATTTAGGATGTTTCAGATTAAACAAAGTTGTGTAGGTCCGTTTGCTATAGGGCCCGTCTGAGTGTAAGCGTCAGCGTACGTTGTGTGTGGATAAGAGGAGATGGGGTGAGCCTGGCTTCCCGAGTGAACTGATTCTTAGAACAGTGCCTGCTGTGAAGTAGTGTGTGTGTGTGTGAGTTGTTGTTAAGGTTATTATTTGTTATAGTTATTGCGTTTGTCTTGGGAGACACCAAACTTTCATTGTCTGGCTTGCCATTGCCACGGAGATAGGTCTTCCTCCCTCCTTATTCATATGAGTCAAGTGTGTCCCTTTCCAGGCCTTGGAGAATTTCCCATCTTCTCTGTCAAATATAGTAACCGACGGCCCTTCAGCAGCGCTTGCCTATCCGACACCATAGCACACCATGGTGCAGACGGCCTGCCGTCTTCTCGTAAATCTGGCCAGAAAGAGAGGCTCTCTGTGCCCTGCATGTAATACTGGTGCCCCAGAGAAAGTTTCAAGTTCATGAATACACATTTTCAGTAGGGTTTTTGGCCCAGACTTTGAGTTGTCTAAAGGAAGAAAAAAATATTTCAAGTCGAGTTTATTGCAGCTTGAGAAGATTTGGAAAAGGATTCAAGACAAATATTTCTGGGCTGAGAACATGTGTGAGGGCACCATGCCCTCCCAGAAGTCTTCTGCCGGTGATGCCGAGCAGTAATAGGAGACGGAAGTCTGCTGGCTATTCCTGGAGCCGCCTGACTCATCCCCCTACCCGGGGAGCGATTCTCCTTATTTCTGCGTTACTCGTCCATCTGTGAGATGTGACTGCATGGCAAGGCTGTAACCTTCAGGCGTCCTTGAATCTGGGGTTGTCTGCTAGGATCTGTCCTTCAGCAACTTCCTGGAAGCAGCTGGGGGAAGTGTGGATGGGGTGGGCCCAGGCGCAGAGGGACGTGGATTTGCCAGGTTGGGATGTTGGCAGCAGAGCCTGGGGTAATCACAGAGACCAGAAATGTTCATCATATTATGCCCAAAAGGTTTTTTGTAGGACAGGAAGTCTTGTAATACCTCCCAAGTTTAGGGTCTGGGTCATATGCCAAGGAATTAGCTGTATGGTTTTCATAATGGCTTAGAGAAGCTGAAGACAGATGTGTTTTAAAGTCTTTATAGGGTAATAGTTTCCTTTGACTTAAACTTGGAGTGGGAGGTTGGGGTTAGCAGATGTAAGTTTTTATGTACAGAATAAACAACAATATCCTCCTGTATAGCACAGGGACTGTATTCAATATCCTATGATAAACCATAATGGAAAAGAGTACACAAAAAGAATATATATATATATGTGTGCTCAGCCAGTCATGTCTAACTCTCATATATATAGAGCCATCCCCCATATAACTGATTCCCATGTGGCTGAGTGGTAAAGAACCTGCCTACTAATATAATGCAGGAGACACAGGAGACCTGGGTTCGATCCCTGGGTTGGGAAGATCCCCTGGAGAAGGAAATGGCAACCCACTCAGTATGCTTGCCTGGAGAATTCTGTGGACGGAGGGCTACAGGCCATGGGATCATGAACTGAGGCTCCGACTGAGAGACTGAGCATGTAGATAACTGAATCACTTCACAGTACAGCAGAAATTAGCACCACATTGTAAATCACTTCAATAAAAATACTTATTAAATAGATAACATGAAGGAATAAACAGCAAATAAGTAAAAAGCTTAGACGTAAGAGACATGTCTGCATTCCTATAATAAAATCATATTTTCTGCAAAAAAAAGAAACTTGAGTGGGATGGGCTGGGGAGGGCCCCCAGGCCCTTTCTGGATCAGTCGTCACAACTGTAAATGCACTCAGGTATTCCAGATCAGCCAGGCCGAGTGCGACTGGGTTTCTTCATGCAGAGACTGAGCTCTTTGCTGGGCGTCTCTTCCTGCGGTCAGTGTACCTGCGGTTCTGTTTGGTGCTGAGAGTGAGGAAGCTGGGAGTCGGGCTGAAGAGGCCGCGATGAGAGGGACCATCTGATGCCTCAGGAACGCCATGTAAATTGGAAGGAAAGAAGGACGTGCGAATGGGCGTCAGTCCTGTGCGCATGTTTAGAGATGGCTTGGCAGCGAGTGGCTCCTCTGACATGTAGCAAGTTTACAACTAAAGCATCAAATGACCCTCATGGAAGAGATTAGAATGTTCTGTAACTTTAAGTGTGTGACCAGACAGTGCAGTAATATCTGTTCTACTAAATGAACAGTCTTACAGTGCTTACCAAAGGAAAAAAAAGTCCATGGATTGAAAACGGCTCTTCATCCTCCTATTTAATCCATTTGGTTAAAAAAAATCAGAAGGGGAAAAAAAAATCAGCATTTGTTATTTTCCTTGAATTTCAAGAAGCCGTGATTGAGCACAATTCAGGTCTGAATGCCCATTCAAGGTGCAAAGGGTGAGGATTCGTCTGCAGGTTCCAAGTACTTGTTCTGAGCAAGTGAGGCATCGTAATTAAGCCCTGAGATGCAGAGGACCCAGAGCTGAGAATGATTTTTGCGATTAATTCTGATTAGCTTGTGAAGACAGGGAGGGCAGGAACCATTAACTATCCTGCTCGGCCAGCATGCAGTGGCTACCCACCCAGGTCACGTCACACAGGTCGCCTTGAACGCGCGCCCGGCCTCTCTCTGGAGCCTTCCTCTCCAGGCCCGTCAGAGCGGGAAGATGCACGGAGGTCTGCACTTGGCCTGGCAAAGTAGTTCGGACATCACTGTGTCCTGAGGGGGTCGGGACCTTAGGTCAGACGGATGGACGGTGACAGGAGTCCCAGGAAACATCCGTTCTTCCTTATCTCTTCCTGTAGCCTTTTACAGGAGGTTTAACCACAGGGGCTCATATTCATCGAAAACTTACATTGTATGGAGTAAAAGAGAAGCAGTCCACGTCTGGGGTCACAACAGACCCTTCACACTGGTATTGTTAAAATCCACGTGGCGGATATCTTGTGTGGGGACTCAGAGCCAGATTGCCTGGGTTCCAGTCTCAGCCCCACCATCTACGAGCTGTGTGACTTTGGGCACTTCCCTTAACCTCTCTGAGTCCTAGCTGCTCATCTAGAAAATGGGGATATTGGAAGCTCTGTGTCTCATAGGGCTGTCCTAGTGATGGAGTGGTAGGATGTGTCAAGTGCTAAGCTACTTTGCTGTCTTTTTAATATTAACCGGTAGCCTGACCTTGGCTAGGCTAAAAAATACGAATTCAGAGGAGAAGGCACTTGTGGCATTCTGTCACTGTTGGCCCAGCTTTTTGAGGAGGGTTTTAGGGGACCTGAGTGGATGTAAGCTTGTTGCTGTGGGTTCCAGCTGGGGATCAGGCTGTTGGAAGTGCCCGTAGAGTCTATTGATACAGCACACCCAGGCCATCCTTGTGGTGGAGGATGCATTGGGTGGAAATCGGTTTGGGTGATGTGCAGAATGAGCTGGCTTTTGCTGGAAGCAGACTTGCTTTCAGGGCTGAGGAAGAAGATGGACAAGGTGTCGTTTGCACAGACTTTGGCTCCGCTCGGCTTGGACCCTTTGGCCCACGTGTGCAGGTGATTTATACGCCTGTGATGCGATCAGCGTTTGTTAGAATAAATTACATCCATTTCAATTTCTGCTGAGGAATGCCCTTCTGTTGGACTAACAGATGCTGCCCAGAGCTTGGGCCCATATATCTCCCAGGAACCTGGGACCCCGAACGTTAATGTGTCTTAACATCGATAAGATGAGTGGGAATGCGTAAAAAGTGGGCAGTGAGGAATGTGTGAGGTGCAGCTGCTTTATTGAGGTAATTTTCCCTTTAGTTGAGTTATCTGCAGCAGCTTTTCAAGTTGAGCAAAAAGACAAAAATAAAACCCAATGAGCTTTGGGAGAAATATACTAATTTATTAATTCTCTTATCAATGTCATTTGTAGCAATGTGGAAAGATCTAGAGATTATCATACTGAGTGAAGTATGTCAGACACAGAAGGACAAATACAATGTGATATCGCTTATATGTAGAACTTAAAAAAAACGGTACAAATAAACTTACTTTTAAAACAGAAATAGAGCTACAGATGTAGAAAGAATCTTATGCTTACCAGGAGGCAAAGGGACAGGGGATAAACTGGATGGTTGGGGTTGACAGATACACACTACCTGCATACGACAGGTAACTAATAAGGATCTGCTGAACAGCACAGGGGACTCTACCCTATACTCTGTAATGAACTATGTGGGAAAAGAGCCTAAAAGTGAGTATATGTGTGTGTATGTTAACTGACCCACTTTACCGTACAGTGAAAAACTCACATAACATTATAAATCAACTGTACTCCAATAACCGTGTAAAAAAAAAAAAAACAGGAAAAACAACAAAATCATCCTGATTATAAAGGAATGAATCTTCACTGAAGAACATTTAGGAAAAAATAGAACTATAAACAGAATAAATTAAACAAATTAAATCAACCCTGTTAATGGATGTATACACATGTAAGTGTGTGTAAAGTGAAAGTCACTTGGTCATGTCCGACTCATTGTGGCCCCATGGACTGCACAGTCCATGGAATTCTCCAGCCAGCATACTGGAGTGGGTAGCCCTTCCCTCGTCCAGGGGATCTTTCCAACCCAGGGATCGAACCCAGGTCTTCTGCACTGCAGGCGGATTCTTTCCCACTGTAGCCACACGTGTGTGAAACAGAGGTTATGCAGGGTGAAGGAAAGTGTGTCTTTTTTAAATTTTAATCTTTAGCATATATAGTAAACGTTTCTCCGTATCATTCAGTACTCTTTAAAATGTGATTTTGGATGCTGCCTTAGAGTCCATTGTCTATTTGAATGTGATTTACAAAATGATTGATCTGATACCAAATAATATTTCTTTAAGTGTCTCACTATTATAGCTAAAGTGGCAATGAGCATCCTATTTTATACATCTTTGTGTATCTGACTTAGGATAGATTCCCTGAAGTGTATTTAGCACATCTGAGTATATAAATCCTTCGAAGACATCTGTACTTTTGCCAAGGGTACCCTCCAGGGACGTGCCAAGTTCTCGCCTCACCCTCACAGTGGGAGGATGGCCGCACACCCTCGCCAGTACTGAGAAGGTGCTTGTTTAGGTTCTGAGTTCTACTCTTTGTGTCTCGTCTTGTCTAAACTTTTAATATTTCTCTTTAATTTCTAATGTTAGACTCAAAAGGTGATCCTCCTCCTTACATAAATTCAATCTCACTGAAATATATGAAGTGAGAAAGAAGAAACCTTTCTCCTTGTTGATTTCCAATGACAGCTTTAGTGAGTCATCCTTTCTAATTCTTGCTCACATTTATAACATTGTACAGTGTAAATATTTGTGATACAATTAGAATCACATGGATACACTATCATGTATCTTGCCTTTTTTTTTCCCATTTAAAATAAAGACATCTTTTCACAGTAGTGTGTTGAGACAATGTTTCTTTACATGGATGTAAAATGACTGTCTGCATTACTCCCTCATCAGAAAAGAGACAATGGGCACCACTATAATTCTTTTTTTTATTTTTGGACCATACCTCAGGGCTTGTGGTGTCTTTATTCACTGACCAGGGATTGACCTGGGCCCTGGAAGTGTGAACCACCAGGGAATTCCCTATACGTTCTTTTTTTATTCTGCAGGATAAATTTCACATGGAGTCGTTTGATCTAACTGCTTTTGATAGCTGTCTCCAAACTGACTCCAAAAAAGATTGTGTACTAACTTAGGGTACTTCTAAAAGTACACGAGCAAGCTCATTTCCCCACATCTGTATCAACCCTGGGAGTTATTTATATTTTTTGCTTTTTCTACTCTGTTGGGTGAAAAATATTATCTCATTCTTCTTCTAATTTGCATTTCTTGGGTTTATTACAGATAATTGTTCTATGTCCTTGTATCAGAAATGGCTATGAATTCTGGCATATATTTCTGGCTTCCCCACTGCATTTGGGTGGATAAAATTATGTCAGAATATTCCAGGATTTCTGGTTTTAAGACATAAAAGTTTACATCTGCTTCCAGTTATGCCTTATTTTTCTGTTTCTCTTTCAAAACAACTTTTATGTGTGCTTATGTGTGTATTTCCTCTTGGTATCTCATCACTGCTGCTGCGGCTGCTGCTAAGTCGATTCAGTCACGCCCGACTCTGTGCGACCCCATAGACAGCAGCCCACTAGGCTCCTCTGTCCTTGGGATTCTCCAGGCAAGAACACTGGAGTGGGTTGCCATTTCCTTCTCCAAAGCATGGAAGTGAAAAGTGAAAGTGAAGTCGCTCAGTCGTGCCTGACTCTTAGCGACCCCAAGGACTGCAGCCTACCAGGCTTCTCCTTCCATGGGATTTTTCAGGCAAGAGTATTGGAGTGGGATCTCATCACTATAAATATGATAATCTGAAACTTAAGTTGGACAAAGTAGAATGTTCCCCCTAAATTTACCCTCCCACCGGCATCCCCATCTCATAAACTAGACCCATCAGTTCCTTATGGTAAAAGTCTTGGTGTTTTCTTTCATTCTTTTCCCTTCGGTGCTCAAACCTACCGCCATCAGCAAATGCTACCAATTTGAACTCAGCGAACCCCCCTAACCATTTACTTCTTGTCCTCTGATCCCAACGGTGCTTCACCTGCATGTGCCCTTGACAGCTCTCCCCCACCCGCCTTTTCCTGAGTCCTCGCTGCCATCCTAGTCGTCGCACCGTGCATCATCTCTGTCCTCCCGGGAGCCCCTCTCCCATTCTGTTTCTGTTCCAGCCACTCTGCCCTTCTGCAAACAGACAAGGTCATGCTCAACTTGGGGCCTGGCTCCAGCTCTTTCTTCTACCAAGAGTCCTTCCTTCCCGCAGCAGCTTCGTAATAGGCAGATCTCATCTGAATGTCACGCTCTCTCCGGTTGCCCTGTTGTGATTGTGACATTTTTAAATCGATGGATGTTGACTTGTCTCTAAAGCTCCAGGAGTGTCTGCTCCCATCATGCCTCTGCTTCCGATGCCTGGAGCAGTGCCTGGCGTGTAACAGGTCCGTGATAAATGTTAACGTAACCAATGACTTGGCGGATACATTCCCATTATACCTGCATTTTCTTGTGACCATGCCTTATTTATGAGGTTACCCAAGGCTGAAGATGGCAAATCTGTTCTGTTTTTGAGATAATTCCTAAGCTTCTACCCTTCAAGGCCTTTCTCAGTCCTTAACCTGATGCGGTCTCCCCATTCTCTGAATCCTTGCAGCATCTTAGGCTTCTCAACAACACTTAGCCTTTGCTCCGTATTTCATGGTTATTCATGTCTGTGTCCAATTACTCCAAGAGGATTTAAGCATCTTAATGGCACGAATGATGCGTTTAACCTGGTCCTCTCGCAGCCCCCAGCAGAGCCTCATATACAGAGAAGGTTTCTCTAGGACTACATGCTTAATTGAGCCCATTCTTATTATCAAAGGATGACATAGTATTTTCAGTTCAGTTCAGTCACTCAGTCGTGTCTGACTCTCTGCGACCCCATGGACTGAAGCATGCCAAGCTTCCCTGTCCATCACCAACTCCCGGAGTTTATTCAAACTCATGTCCATTGAGTCAGTGATGCCATCCAACCATCTCATCCTCTGTCATCTCCTTCTCCTGCCTTAATTTTTCCCAACATCAGGGTCTTTTCAAATGAGTCAGTTCTTCGCATCAGGTGGCCAAAGTATTGGAGTATTTTAGGGCTTATAAAAATATAACACTTCATGCAACAGGCTGTGATCTGGTTCTTGATTTTAAGAAAAATATACGGACCTTGGTGCTAGTTAGAGCTTTATAGACTCTGGAACAAGGTTGGGAGGTGGTAGGTGAGGTCATTAGAGTCCGCTACCACTTAGATGTGAGAGCCCTGGGTGGCGATTCCCTTTAAAATCATGGCCACTCAGCTCAAGACTCTCTGGAAACAGTCCTCCCATCTCTCTTTTTCTTAATTTGGCAACCCTGAGTTGGCCCTGCTGGTCTCTGCACGTATCTATCTCTAAAGGCTGTCGTATTTCCAGTCTCCTGATGCATCTGGCTGCTGGTAGCTGAGACCTCTGGACTGCCGTGGCTGGTGACATCACTGCAGGCTGTCTGCGCCGTGTCTAAATGACATGGCCTGCCAGCAGCTCCAACTACCCCTCTGGCTTGGAGGGTCGAGGCAGGGAATGCCTGCAGGCTCGAGCGCGGAGGCAAGGAGACGGGGAAAGGCTGCGTCTCGGGGCTCCCAGGGCGGCTGGAGTGGATGGCCGGGCTGTGAGGGGAGGGGGAGGACCTGCTCTGACTGTTTTTATGAAATGCCATCCTGGGGGCAATGCCCTCCCGGAAACAGGCTTTCCCACAGTCGACCGTGACTTCACTCGAACTTGAACACCTTGCTGCCAAGTCATCTTTAGCCTTACGAGTCTCAGAGGCTGGGCTGGACAGCTGGTCCTAAGTAGATGAGAAACAGAGGTCCCCCCCCTTTTCCTAATTTCCTTTGTTTTACTCATCTTCAAGTTTCCAATACTAAAATTTTATCTGCTACCAAGATGCCAACAATAGGTGATTTTTGACACCATCATTATCCTAGAGCTTCCTATAGAATTTGCTCATGTTGTAGGATTGATCTTTGCTTTTCCTTATGACTCGAGCTTTTCGCTTGCAGTTCTTTTCTAAAGGAGCAGAGATGAGATGGCAGACCTTGCCTTTGTGGCAGGGGTCAGCCGTGGAGAGTGGCAAGGACGAGTGTGACAGAGATGCATGGGAGGGGGTGAGGCTGCTGTCCTTCTACAATGCTGGTGGACAGTGACCAGCAAGTCTCATGAAAGTACTGGAGGAGATGAAAGTTTTTATTTGCTGTCATTCATCCGCTTAAATTTTCACCTTTGGAGAAATAATTTTCTCTCCTAGGAGCACCGTCAGACTGGAGAGAATGGGCAGGCTGGTGCATGAGAGAGTTAAATAAATGCACCCCTTGATGATGGGGACTGACTAGGGGGCATGTGACTGTGATGATGGGAGGCGCCGATACAGGAGCAGAAGGCAGTTCAGGCAGTTCTAGCATGGGACTCCCTAGGGTGCGTGCAGAGCTCGGAAAGGACTCGGAAGTCTTGCCTTCCTTGGAGGTGGGAGTAAGAGCCCTGACCACAGAGACTCCAGCTCAGCTCATGTGTGTTGAGCTCCTTCCCAAGGAGGGAGTTCCCATTTCTAGCCCATCATGGAAAATAGGACTTTGTAAAGAGTCTGCCTGCAATGCAGGATTCGGTTTGATTCCTGGGTCCAGAAGATCCCCTGGAGAAGGGATAGGCTACCCACTCCAGTGTTCTTGGGCTTCCCTGGTGGCTCAGATGGTAAAGAATCCACCTGCAATGAAGGAGACCTGGGTTTGATTCCTGGGCTGGGACGATCCCCTGGAGAGGGCATGGCAACCACTCCAGTATTCTTGCCTGGACAGAGGAACCTGGCGGGTTTCAGTCCATGGGGTCGCAAAGAGTCAAACACGACTGAGTGACTAAGCACAGCACACAGCACCAAATTCACAGTCACATGTGTCTCCTGCTGAGAATCGAGGGGCAATTCTAGCCTTTCGTGTCTGGCACAGTGAGGGACAAACACGGCTTTCTGGGTTACCTATATAGTGGGGTTTAGTCGCTCAGTCATGTCTGACTCTTGTGACCCCATGGGGACTGAGTCCGTCAGGCTCCAGTCTGTAGAATTCTCCAAGAGAGGATACTGGAGTGGGTTGCCACTTTCATCTCAGTGGGATTTTCCTGACCCAGGGATCGAACCAGGTTCCCTGTATTGGCAGGAGGACTCTTTACCACTGAGCCAGAGGGAAACCCAAATACACATGTGCTCAGTCACTCAGTCGTGTCCGACTCTCTGCGACCCCATGGACTGTAGCCCTCCAGGCGCCTCTGTCCATGGGATTCTCCAGGCAATAATACTGGAGCGGGTTGCCATGCCCTCTTCTAGAGGATCTCCCCAACCCAGGGGTCAAATCTGGGTATCCTGCATTGCAGGCGGATTCTTTACCGTCTGAGCCTCAGGGGCATATGCACACACATGTAAGAGTGATACGACACCTGTATTCTCCATTGTAAGATTTCCCAGCACGGTTACCTTTTGAGGCCAGATCATTGTCTCTGTGGGTCTGTCCTGTGCAATGTAGGGTTTAGCAGTATGCCCAGCCTCTATTCACTGAAAGTTAGTATCACTACCCAGTAAGAATTGCCTATTGAAAGAGAGCTGTTGGAACAAAGAATACAGGTGTCGTATCACTCTTACATGTGTGTGCATATGCCCCTGAGGCTCAGACGGTAAAGAATCCTCCTGCAATGCAGGATACCCAGATTTGACCCCTGGGTTGGGGAGATCCGGGCAAGGAAGTGGGACTGGGGCAAGGGGGTTTGCAGGGTGGAGCCAAGGCACCTTCACCAGCTAAGAAGAAAGCGCCAGAACACAGAACTAGAGATGCAGGTGGACTCAGAAATAAGAAGTCATGCCTTACATAAAAATAGCCACTGTTTATTGAGCACTAGGTTTGTGATTACCTCATGGAATCTTCACACTCACTCGCTGAGGGTCAGAGAGATGCAGAGACCTGTTTAAGTGACTGCTTTGGATGGGAAGACGCAGGAGTTTTTCTCTGGGCTCTGAGTCAATCAGTATTCTATAACTCAATCTAACCCTGCGCCAGATGCTTGCCCTGTCCCTCTTTGCATTGTTAAGATCCCAAAGCAGTGAAGGTCAGGGGTGGGAAACTCTACCTCTAAGACAAAGGCATCATTTGTCATTTGGGAGGTGGAGGTAGGAGGGGAGGCTCATTGGAGAAACAACACGTAACTGTTTTATGGATATTTGTGTGTTTCCTTGATGGGAATGCCCCTGCTCATAATCACTCAGAGGCTCATTGTCTTACTCAGAAGGAAAGTCAAAATCGTCCCAGTGACTGCCCTTCCCCAGCTCTCAGACCCCTGCTTACCTGCCTACCCAAGAACTGGTCATGGGAGTTGCTGCTGCTGGGGGTCCTGGAACCCCAGCCATGTTAGGCCTTTGCACATGGCGATTCCTTCTGCTAGAATGTCCTTCCACAGTTAGCTGTGTGTCCAGCTCCCTCACCTCCCTCGATGGTCTATCAGCATCTCTCTTAGGACTGTCCCTTTCCTCCACCCAAGTGTCCTTCTAACTTACTATGGATTCTACTTATTTCATTTCCTGTCCGACTTCGCCTTCTAGAATGCAAATCCCATGGAGATGAGAGGCCCTGTCTGTTATTCTCACAGCTGTAGACCTTAGAACAGTGTCTGGAATACAGCGGTTGAGGATGTGCAGGTTGGGTACTCAGTCATGTCTGACTTTTTGAGACCCCGGGGACTGTAACCTGCCAGGCTCCCCTGTCCGTGGGATTCTCCAGGCAAGAATACTGGAGAGCGTTGCCATTTCCTTCTCCAGGGGATCTTCCTGACCCAGGGATGGAACTCGGGTCTCCTGCACCAACTAAGCTATCAGGGAAGCCTCTGGCACATAGAAGATGCTATTAATAGTAGTTTTGAGTAAATTTCCTGGCTGGGCGGGTTGGTGGGATAGAATGCAACATTCATGAGAAACATGTGTCCAAGTGCGTGAAGAAAGCTGAACACCATCTCAAGAACCTCGTTCTATGTGTCTCTTTGAGCTCCCCTGCCTGCCTGCCTGGTGAGCTGCTGGTCTTGGGAACAAGGCTGAAAGTACGCGTGGTGCGTTTTTTGAATAGTCACGGTCTGCTGGATTCTTGTGAATCTGAGCGTACCTTGGCATGAAAAGAATAATCACATTTAGGGGAATAAAAGTAATTGTTCCATATTGCTTAATACAACTAATAACTGTTTAATAAAGGATATAAAAATTTCTCTGCCTTTCACCTTAGTAAATGTCACTCAGTCTGTAACCTAATTACTTCAATTTTCCATTTAGGAAATTAATTCATTTCGAAGGCATGAAAAAGCAGCTGAGAAATTTTTCCTTCTGGCCAAAGACTTAGAGACTCAAATGGGTTCAAAGACCTCCCAGTCCTCTGAGGTCAAGAACAGAGCTTTCAAGTCGGCTAAATGGACTTCCACTTACGTCCCTGCTCCTTGAGTTTGACCTGAAGTAAATCAATTAAAGCAGATACGGGGTTCTCAGGTTTCTCTCTGTACCTTTCTCACTTTCCGTTACTTCCTGCTGGGGACTTGCGAGATACAGAGATGGCTTAGCAGCAGCATTGAATAAGGTGGAATGGACCTGGTACCTCTGGATCTTAGTTCTCTAACTGTGAAAAGGAGAAGAGAAATAAATTGCATTTAGTGCCTACTGTGTCGGAGACACTTAGCTAGGCATTTGGCATGCCTTTTCTTATTAATTCCCATACCTTTTGAGTTGAATAAATGAACAGGCAAATATTGAACACACAAATCCTGTCTAACATTTAATGGATGCCTATTATGCTAAGTATTTTACCTAAGTTTTCTCAATTCACAGAATTCTATAAGGCGAGAATTGTATTTCTATCATTAGCTCCATCTTCTAGATAAGAAAGTGTTCAATGAAGGTAAATAATTTGCCTAAATCGCTTAGTTTATAAGTAGTAGAGCTGGATTTTGAGGTGGTGTTTTTCCGCAGGATGTTGTTGTCTAGCAGCTAAGTGGTATCTGACTCTTTGAGACCCCCAGGGACTGTACCCCGCCAGGCTCCTCTGTCCGTGTGATTTCCCAGGAAGGAACACTGGAGTGGGTGCCGTTTCCTCCTCCAGGGCACCTTCCCTACCTCGGGATCGAATCCGCACCTCTGGTATCTCCTCATTGGCAGGCAGATTCTTTACCAGGGCACCACCTGAGAAGCCCCCTTCCCAGGATGAACGAGGCTCAAAAACTTTCTATACATTTTTCAAGATCACCAGGCTCGTGCGTGGCAGGTCGGGCTGCGAAGTGTGCCTTCATCGCCTGACTCGCTCATCTTCTTCCAGGTGGCTGCCAGCAGCGGTCAGGATGGGAGGCTCCCTGATGGAACCGGAAAGAGCCCCCGGATGTAAAATTGTGACCGGCTGCAAAGAGGCCCGCCTGCCCTGAGCGGGTGTGTGAGCGGAGCTGAGGGCTGTGGCCTCCTGCACCTCCGCCCACAGCGTGGCCTTCTCTGTGCAAGCGTCTCCCATCCTCCAGCGTGCAGCCTGGAGCCCACGGCTGAGGTTACAGCCGCAACACCGCGACCACCTCTGAGTTCCCGCAATGGAGCGGGGGAGCCTAAGGAATGTCTCTGGGAGCGGGGCCTCCAGAGACACAGAAATCCTTTCAGAGCAGGGCATTTCCTGTCTGAAATGAAGACATTCCTCATGGGTGACCAAACCCCAGACAAGCCCATTTCTCTCTTCTTTTTATTTTTTTATTGTAATTGATTTACAATGTTGTGTTCGTTTCTGGGACTTTCTTTGAAAAGAGGCGTATTCTCTCTTTGATAGGACCTCCCTCGACTTCAGAGGCTAAGGTTGGCCCAAACCACGTCCCTGGTTGAGGCTCCTTGAGGCTGGGACCGACAGGGGGGAGCGGGTGGCCGTGGACTGGAGGGGTCTTTTCAGATGACCGTCGGCAGCGTCTGCATAAAAGCCTGAGCGTGCCTCCAGCTATTTGCAGCCGGATGGACTGTAACCTGCCAGGATCCTCTGTCCGCGGGGATTCTCCAGGCAAGAATATCCACCAAATACTAATTCCTGGTTTTCTTTGAGTAAGAAGACTCATAGTTTTGTGGCTTTTTGTTCTTTTCTTTAGTGATAAATACTGATTGTGACTAATCTGGAGGAGGAAATGGCAACCCACTCCTGTATTCTTGCCTGAAAGATCCCATGGACAGAGGAACCCAGCGGCTACAGTCCAGAGGGTTTACAGACGTGACTGAGCGCGCAGCGCAACTGACTGATACTTCTCTCCTTCCCCTGGCTGCCCCCCCTCCACCCCCACAGCAAGGGCAAAGCTGCCCGGAAGTGAACCTGTGGGTCTACCTGGTTCTGCATCAACATCTTCCCCAGGGCCCAGTTCCTGCTGTCTTCAGGGAGCATCCTCAGGCAGCCACTCACCCCGGGAGGTGGGGCTGTCTAGTCATCCAGAATGATGCTCTTTTCCTTAAACTGCCTGACACTGCTCCCTGGGAGGGTGTCCAGGCCAGAGTGCAGGAGGGCTGCCAGCAGATTGCTCAGACTTCACGGGCTTTGTGGCTAGATGGGGAAGACTGACAGCTGAGGGAATTCAACAGGCAGTGCCCAGGGGACTGGGTGTGTTTCAAGAATCCACTGATGGAGATACGAGCGCCACCTCCCTCTCCCTCCTGATGTGCAAACATCAAATGCAGACAGAGCAATGGGCTATCGTTATTAAAAATAATCATCAAAAGGATTTTCCTCAAAGAGGACATTCTTTTCAAAGTATGTCGGATCGTTCCCTTCTAAAACCTAGGAGTTGCCGGTGAGAAGATGAGGGGCTTTCCCCCTTAATCGACAGATTTAGAAATTCAGATTCTCATGAGGCTTGTAGGAGGTGGAGGAATAGGTTCTGGGATTCTCAACGTGAACTGGTGGGTTTTTCCCCAGTTCACACTGCCGACAGCAGACGCTTTCTGAGCTCTTCATCTGGTTTCCTAAGATTCTCCACTGATGATGTTTACCACTCGACTTTAAAGGATTAAAAAAAATGCACAAAATGATATTGAGACAAGGCAAGCTGAGCTTGATGAGCAAAAAAAAATGTGTCATTTACTGAGGTGGGGATGTATGTGCAATGCATATCTTTAACATTATGTTTCAGGTGGAGCATATGCCCAACAGTTATCAGGTTTAATATTTTAAGAGTCAGAGAAAGAATTGTAATTAATGTCTGTTCATCAGGATTGGGAACCTGTCAGGAATACGTGTAGTGCTGGGAAAAGCAGTTCGCTGAGGTAACAAGAAATTGGCCTTTGCTTCTGCATAAAGAGGAACCAGGAGGCTGGGGGAGTGTCTGGCACAGTCAGTGCCTCAAATGCTGCTTATCTGCTGGAGAAGGGATAGGCTACCCACTCCGGTGTTCTTGGGCTTCCCTTGTGACTCAGCTGGTAAGGAATCTACCTGCAATGCGGGAGACCTGGGTTTGATCCTTGGGTTGGGAAGATCCTCTGGAGAAGGGACAGGCTATCCACTCCAGTATTCTGGCCTGGAGAATTCCATGGACTGTGTAGTCCAAAGGGTTGCAAAGAGTTGGATATGACTGAGTGATTTTCCCTTTCACACCATTTCTTGGACACATCAAGACTATGTTTTATTTATTTTCTATTTTTATAGTGAGAGTCTGTTGGTTTTCAAGAGAATGATTTGTTTTATAAAATATGCAGTATATATTTTGCATCTTCTTCAAAATGTGATGCTACTTGCTGTACCGATGTCTGCTCTTAGGAGGGATGAGGGCTCAGCGACGGAGGCAGAGACAGGTGGACAGCACGCAGCATGGAGCCGGGATGTGGCAGGGACTTCAGGGGTCAGAACTAGGCCAGCGCTGCGGTTTTATTGGCCTTCTTACTTTGTAAATATCTTGCATTACAGTCAGTTGAATCACATGAACTTGGTAATATTTGCTTCTCTGTGATCTACAAAAATGTCAATTTCATACAAATCACCCTGAGAGTAATAGGTTTTTATAACAGTGATATGGAAGCACAGTAATCCTAACTTCCTAATAACAAGTTGTCTGTGATTGCCGGGTCCAAGGAATCAAGGGGGGAGCAGGAAAACCTCCGAGGAAAGTGTGGAACAGGAATGGGGGAGCTGGGATTGTCGATGGAATGAGTTCTTTATGAGAGAGCTTCCCAACTCTTCCACTCCCTTGGTTGTCCTTGGGAACCTCAGGAGTAAGACTGGAGCAGGCGTGGCTAACTGCTTATTCCACTGCAGTGAGGAGAACCAGATGCCTCCTGGGGCCTGTGAGATGCAAACAAGTTTCCAAGTGAGGGAAAGCTAAGGCTCCTTCACTCCGTCTGGTCCATGGTAGACATTTCACAGCCTGTGCTCAAAGCTCTTAAACAAGGTGCTTCCTGACTGTAGGACTTTGCAACCCCAGGCAAGAATACTGGAGTGAGTTGCCATTCCTCCTCCAGGGGATCTTCCTGACCCAGGGATTGAACCCATGTCTCCTGCATTGCAAGCAGATTCTTTACCGCTGAGCCATGGGGGGAAGCTCAAAGCCATTCAGCAAGATGCGTCCACCGTTTTAATTACCTCTGCTGCCTTTCAAGCCTCATTACTTGCTTGGAGGTATTTTGCTGCAATGGTAATTCCCCAAACAACCTCCCCACCCCCAACAACATTCTAAAGCTCAGCTGTTGTCTGCGAAGTTCCACTGAAGAATTATTTTTTCTCAATCTATATGTTGCAAGGAGTACATAACAGAGCTATATTTTCTTACAAAAAAAATTCCCTATGCTTTCTTGTGGCATATTTCTGAGTTGAACCTGGGAGCGTTTGGAACCATTTTTAGAAAGTATTTTCTGTAAACAAGAAGCTCTTTCCCTGAGAAGGTCCCGCAGAATCAATACAGATTCTTAGGGTGAGGCACACAGTACACGCCTTCAGAGTCTTTTCTGCGTCGGAGTCAGTTCCACACCAACACACGCACCTTTGAGCTTTAAAGACTGGTGGCCTTAATAACTCTGGCAAAATGCCTTGTGAGAAGCTAGTGTGAAGGACTCTTTATTGCTACAGACCACCCATGGAAATGACTCCACGTTGCCCTTCCAGGTACTTATCAGTATTGCTGCCAAAAGCCATAAGACATGCTCCTCTTGACCTTTTGAATGTATGTTTTGATTAGATAATGCTACCAGCTAGCTGTAACAGGTTTAACAAGACAGACCCTGAAAATTCCAGGGACTTAAGCACAACCGAATTTCTTGCTTATATAATCGTCCAACACTGTGTTCAGCAGCTGGTCTTCCACACAGTGATTCAGAGGCCCAGGGCCCTTCCCTCGTGTGGCTCCATGTTTGCTGGGGAGAGGGGATACAGCAGTAGTGAGAGCGCATTGGCCTCCTAATTCAGCCCAGAAAGGGCTTCCCTGGCTGCTCAGATGGTAAAGAATCTTCCCCGAATGCAGGAGGCTGGGTTCGATTCCTGGGTCGGGAAGATCCCCTGGAGCAGGAAATGGGAACTCACTCCAGTATTCCTGCCTGAAGAATCCCATGGACAAAGGAGCATGGTGGGCTACAGTCCATGGGGTCACAAAGAGTCAGACACAACTGAGCAAATAACACTGTTCTATACTTGGCACAGAAAAGACAAGATGACTTCTGTTAGTACTCTCCGTTGGTGAGAGCTAGTATCATGATGGAGGTGGTTTAGTTGCTCACCGTGTCTGACTCTTTGCGACCCCATGGACTGTTCCCACCAGGCTCCTCTGTCCATGGGATGCTCCAGGCAAGAATACTGGACTGGGTTGCTATTTTCTCCTCCAGGGAGTCTTTCTGACTCAGGTGTTGAGCTTGCGTCTCCTTCACTGCAGGTGGGTTCTTCGCTGCTGAGTCACCAAGAAAGCTCCAACAGCTAATACTATGGTCCCATCTGAATGTAAGAGGACCTGGAAAATTCTTTTCCTTGCAGTGGTACACTTTGGAAGAGGAACACACCTCTTTCTGGACAGCTGACTGTGTGATACAGCACAGTATCATTCTTTTGTTTCATTATCGTTAAAGAATCAAGATATTCTAATGACATGTGCTTGGATTTTTTTTCCCCCAAAGGATTTGGAAAAGTATACATTCTTGAAAAGTTGCTTCTTCTTGCAGAATCTGCCTTCTCCTTGAATGAGCAAACCGCCTGTGTTTGACCGTCCATAGCTCCATCGAGGCTTCTTCACTTTGCTCCATTGACCCTCTGAAGGAGTCACTTGACATCATGTTGGAGCCATTATTTCTATTACTATGACACTTTTGATTTCTGTGGCATGCAGTGATGTGATACCATTAGGGAGATGGTTTTCTTGGGCCATTATAAATGTCAAATTTGGTTCAGTCTGAAGGTATTGTTGGAGGAATTCACTGTGAATGCTGCATGCAAGGCAATTCCACAAACTCATCTAGGAAATCTCTAATATTGCGTGGCTGAGACAATTGACATGGTTTTGCAATGACTCAGAGACATGGTCACTAGGTTCTTGATTTCATTTGTATAAATTGAATCTCTAAACAATGACTGATGGCTTTGGTTCAATGTGTGCCATAATTCGACTACTGGAATAAATACTTTATTCTCTAGTTTCCCTGGCGGCTTAGGCGGTGAAGAATCTTCCTGCAATGCAGATCTGGGTTCAATCCCTGGGTCACGAAGATCCCCTGGAGGAGGGCATGGCAACCCACGCCAGTATTCTTGCCTGAAGAATCCCCACGGACAGAGGGGCCTGGCGAGCTACAGTCTATGGGGTGGCAAAGAGTTGCACACAACTGAGCGACTAACACACACACACACACACACACACACACACACAGCAGAAATTGGGCTTCCCTGGTGGTTCAGTGATAAAGAACCTGCCTGCCAATGCAGGAGATGTGGATTTGATCCTGGGTCAGGACAATTCCCTTGAGAAGGAAATGGCAGCCCACTCTAGTATTCTTGCCTGGAAAATCCCATGAACAGAGGAGCCTGGCGGGCTACAGTCCATGGGGTCACAAAAGAATCAGGCATGACTTAGCATCAATAACAACACAGCAGAAGCATGGAGGGTTCTCCATGGATAAGCAGTAGCGGATGGGAGCTGGAGCTTTGAATTCAGCTTTGTAACCTTTTAAACTTTAGTTTGCTCTTCTGATGGGAACCACAATGGGGCTCATGTCCTAGGAGGACCCCGAGGAGTGAGGGAGGTATGCAAGTGAAATGCTTAGCCCAGGGTTTGGCACCTCCTCCCTGCTCAATAAGGGCTTCCCATGTGATGCTAGTGCTAAAGAACCCACCTGCCAATGCCAGAGACTTAAGAGATGTGGGTTCGATCCCTGGGTCGGGAAGATCCCCTTGAGAAGGAAATGGCAACCTACTCTAGTATTCTTGCTTGGCGAATCCCACGGACAGTGGAGCCTGGTGGGCTACAGTCCATGGGGTCCCAAAGGGTTGGAGATGGAGACGATTGAAATGGCCTGGCATGCACATATTTGCTCAATAAATAGGAGGTCTTCTTTTCCTTTTGTGCTAGTTTCTTATTGATGCTTCAACAAATCACTTCAAGCAAATGTATTATCCTCCAGTCCCCTGAGCTGGAAATCCAACATGGGTTTCACAGGGCTGAAGTCAAGATGTGGGCTGGGGTGCTTCCTTCCGGAGACTCCGGGAGAATCTGGTCCCTTACCTTCTCTGGCTTCTGTGGGTGCTCCTGCTCCTTGGTCTAGAGACTTCTTTCATCTTCAAAGCCAGCACCAGCAGGGAGGATCCTACCGCTGTCATATCCCATGGCTACAGCCTTCCCTTCAACCTCCATCTCCCATGTGGAAGGACTCTGATTGCTTTGATAAGCCTGGATCATCCAGAATTAGCTCCTTACTTTAAGGCCACCTGATTAGATACCTTATTTCATTTACTGTCTTAATTCCTTTCTGCCCAGTAGCTGGACATATTCATAGGTCTTGAGTATCAGGATGTATTCATCTCTGGGGGCTATCTTTGAATGCTGATTCACTTGGTACCTTGCTCTTTTTGTCGTTTTAGAATACACTCCTCTTACTATTGGAATCTTCTGAAGCAGTTTTTTGACGTCTAATTCTTGTCTTTGCTCCAAAGCAATTATTTACAGCACGGTGGGCCAGAAGAGAGGCAGAGTTCTATTGTTTACCCGTAGCTATTAAAAGCAAAATCATAATGCATGTTAGAATTTATCCCCCTCAGAGGCGCTCACGCGCTGGAATTCATAGCAAGTTCAGTGGGCGCCAATAAAAACCAGCAGAAGGTGAGCAAACATTCAACAGGCAAGGCATGAGTTTCCACTAAGCAGATCTGGAATGACTCCAGGTGAACTCAGTGTGCTACGTAGGATACTCGAAAGGACAGAGCCAAAAATTAAAATAAGAAAAACCTACGGCTGTTGAACTTGCTATTCTCTCCCTCACAGCCCCTTCTCAGGGTATTTGCACCTGCACAGTCATCAACATGTTGGGCAAATCCAAGGGCGACTCCGAAGTTCCAGGCCAGCAGGGAGGAGAGGAGGCAGGGCTGGACGGGGTCATGTACCAGGGCTAGAGCTGCTGTTGGTATTCACACCCACTCCTTCCCTCCTCCGAATCCTTTCATGGGGCTTCAAAGGAACTTGAAAGGTAGTTCCTTGCCCAGGAAAGACACCCTGCTCAGTGGGAAGGGAGAACAGTTTATTAGCCCCGAGCATCTCCCGGACACCTGACGTCCACGGGCCGCAGCAGCCGCCCCGGGCTTGGGTCCAGTTTGCTCAGGCTGGGCTGGGCTTCGGGCCCCTGCCCACCACTGTCTGAGGTTTGTCCAGCCCCGGGCCTCTGTGCCTGCAAACGGGCTGCTGGGCTGGGGCGGGAGGTGGGAGCCGCGCAGCCCCGGGCCTGGCTGGGAGAGAAACCCGCCGCCCTCCGAGAGGGCAGAGCACGGCCCGGGAATTGGAGAGATGTTGATCAGCTCCATTTAGCAAATGACACAATACGTGGTCAGGCACAATGGCCTTTTCCGCAGGCGGATCAGTCCCGCCAGAGGCACCGCTGTGTGAAAGAGGAGAGGAAAGAGCGCTGGAGTGCTGCAGAAAGGGGGGCCGGGCTGCGCGGGGCAATCAATGGCGGCCTTTGTGCCTCCTGACATTTGAGGGGCTTGTTATCGGCGATTGCCGCTGCTTTATCTAAATGTATCTCCCCAGCTGCCAGCGCGCTGATAGGTGGGGGCGCGCGATGCCCGGAGATACCGCGCCTCAGCGGGCGGGCGCTGTCACTCTCCCACTCTGCTCTCAAAGGCGAGATGTGACGCTTCCCTTCTCTCTTTGTTCCTCCTGTCGGCTCTAAGAAACAGCCAAACAGAAAGTGCCCACCCCAAACCACGCTGCCACCCGGTCCCAAACCACCCAAGCCTACGCGGCAGGCCACCGGGGGCCCGGGAGGGGCAGATGAGAGAAGGAGGCCTGCGTTGTTTCTCCGTTAGAGGAGAGGCCCTTCTGTGGGTCTGTCCTTGCGTCTCCAGCTGTCTGAGGGCACCCAGCTCCTCTCTCTGCCCTTCAGACCCTGAGGTGAGGCTCTGCAGAGGACGGAGCCACTCTCTGTGTGGCTTTCACTTTCCTTCATAAGGTCTTACTTTTGTTCAGGACCTCCTCTGCCTGACCCAATGTCCAGCACACGCCATTGGTGACCAGGTCACTTGCAGGTGTTGGAGGGGCACACAGGCCGGGCACCTAGGGTGACCCGAGGCCGCTGGCACCAGGGACATCTCATATGGTTAGAATGACTTCTGCCTAAAATCAAAAAACAAAGACGAGCATTGTCGAGGATGCGGAGAAAAGGGAACCCTTGCATACTGTTGGCGGGAATGCAAAATGGAAAAGAAAATGTGTGCATGCCAAGTCCCTTAGTCATGTCTGACTCTGTGCAACCCTATGGACTGCAGCCCGCCAGGCTCCTCTGCCCATGGCATTCTCCAGGCAAGAATCCTGGGCTGGGTTGCTGTGCCCTCCTCCAGGGGATCTTCCCCACCCAGGGATGGAACCTGCGTCTCTTATGTCTACCTCCATTGGCAGGCAGGTTCTTTACCACTAGCGCCTCCTGGGAAGCCCTGGAAAACAATATAAGAGCTCCTTAAACAATTAAAACTAGAGCCACCATATAATCCAGCAATCCCATTTATGGACATTTATTTCAAATAATTGAGATCAGGATCTTGAAGTGATGCCTGCAGGCCTGTGTTCGCTGCAGCATCACTTACAGCAGCCAAAGCGTGGAAACGG
>SJXQ01006618.1:44899-93283 GCA_006408695.1 Aepyceros melampus
GTGGGGGGTGCGGGGCATGGGGAGGGCTAATCAGTGGGCATAATATTCCAGTTGTGCAAGATGGATAAGTTCTAAATAGCCTTAGCTCTGCACTGTGCCTACAGTCAACACTGACGTCATGTCCACCTAGGAATTTGTTGAGATCTCATGTGAAGTGTTCTCACCGCAACAACATTAAAGCTAAAAAAAAAAAAGTTGTGATCTCTAGCCCCAAGCAGGCTCCCGCGTTCTGCTGTGACCTCAGGCAGGGACTGAGCCTCCCTAGGCCTCAATAGTCCCATCTGTAAAGCGGCAACAGTGCCCACACTTTAATGTCATTGTGGAATCAAATGAATTATCACTGCCTGTTGCAAGGTGAATGGCTGTTTCTCAATGGGTTTAATTTTATTATCTTTTATTTCATTATTTATTTATACTTTTAATTTATTTTAATATTATTTATTTATACTTTATTTACCTTTTTAATTTTATTTATCTTTTATCCTAATATAATTTTATTATCTGATCGATTTTCTTACACTTCACAGGGGCACAGGGGTAAAGAATCTGCCTGCCAATGCAGGAGATGCAAGAGATGTGAGTTTGATCCCTGGGTCAGGAAGGTCCCCTGGAGAAGGAAATGGCTACCCACTCCAGTATTCTTGCCTGGAGAGTCCCATGGACAGAGGAGCTTTGTGGGCTACAGTCCATGGGGTTACAAAGTGTCCAACATGACTGAGCGTATGCACCTGCATACACACACACACACACACACCATTTTCTTAGAAAAGGTTACATTAAAAGTATTTTAAGCATGCAGTTGGATGTATCTTTATCATTTGGATATTTACAGAAAATGAAGTTCTTCCCAGGACCATATGGATGAATTAATGTGTGGCTAAAGTAATAAGTTCTCGTGCTGATCTATTTTTATGCCCTTTTTCTTGGCAAGATTCAGACATATCCCTCCCTACATTTAAAATTTGTTTCTCCTATCATCAGTCTATAGGTTCTTGCATGATGGATGCTGTTATCAAAAAAAAAAAAAAAAAAAGGAAGAGTAAAGAAGTATCATGTTAGAGAAGCCCTGTGTGGAGACTGCCCTTTGAATGCGGAGGGCAGCTGGCAGCTGGCGGGTGAGGTGTCCTGCCATTGACTGCCCCAAATATACAGATCTGCAGACACGATTCCTCCATGCCGTGCTGAGCTCTTTTTTCGAAGACAAGATTAAAATTACTGCTGTTGCCTATAAAGGTTTGAGGAGCTGTGTGGGAATGTCAGCTCCAGCTGAACATAGATTTACACTTGCTTAGAGGTAATGAATCTGATAGGGTGAGCATTACTGATGAAATAAATCATTTTCCTCCTGATGTGAATTTCTGCTGTTGCCTTGTCTGAGAAAAACATCACTTAATGCTAAAAAAAAAAAAAGTTTTAACATCGATAGCTGGAGTGATATTCATCATCTCTATTATCTGCTTAGCTACAAAAGGTTCTTTGCCAAATATGATAATTAATTAGCTGCATACTTCAACTGCCAGTTGATTGTCTCTCATTAGGGGCTGAAGTGGCCCTGTGTGTGGCCGCTCAGCTGGCTGGACCGCTCGGCTGATGGTGCTTAAGGATGCTAGATACAGAGAACAGCATCAGGATAATTATAAGCAGGAAAAAAAGAAAAAAAAGAAAAAAAGCCAGATGCTTGTGATGTGATTTAAAAGCTTGGTGTTTTCTTTTTTTGTTCTTGACAGATATAGTAAATAGAAAACTTGAGACTGAAATTCGGGCTATTACTGGAATAAGAAAACAGTCCCCTTGTGTTCGTATCACCGACAATTCTGAATGCAGGAGAAAACGGAAACCCGAGCCCTTTAAAGTACATTTGGCATTTTAAAACGTAGTGCTGCACTTTGCTCTCCTGTAATTCGGTTTTCGACATGGTTGTAGGATCTGATTTGGTCTGGAGCGGCTGTCTGCGTCCTTTTGTTCCTGTTAATGCTCTGCTGCGGAGATGCCAAGCGTAAAAGGCCATTTTTGTTCTCAGGGCAGCAATGGTTTCTGTGTCCTGAAGGTCAAAGGAAAACGGGGGTATCTTGTTTTGTCCTGTGGAACACCCCAAAGAATCAGATAGACAAGTAGTGAAAACTGTCAATGCAGAGGTGGGTTTTTTAAAAGAGAGAGACAGACCAGCAGGGTGTGGCCTCCTAGCAAAAAAGTCGCGTGCGCCCTGCTCTGTCCTGCCTGGGTGCCCACAGGGTCCCCCGTGGGCGTTCAGCCACACACGCATGTGCATTGTTGCCTTCGGGAGATTTCTGTTCCTGCAAAGGCGAGGAGCTCCAGGGAGACAGCAACTCCCAAGACATGTTTCCATCAGTCTGAACTTCACAGCAGCTGAAACATTCATGACTTTCCCATGTGTGCCAGGAAGGATCGTACCAGCTCCGGGGGCAGCGGACAGAGTTGGTGACCCCCCCCACCCCATTCCTGTTCCCGGTCCCCACCCTCCTCAACCACTGACACCAGACATTCGTCCCAAAGCCTTTCTTAATGCTGTAATATAATTCACGAGGCCAGCCTTAATGAGCTGATCACTACTGTCTGGTGAGAGGAGGTATAGAGGGAGGGGGCCAAAATGCCAGACTCTGAGAAGTTGAGCTGGCAGGGGCATCTGGAAGGGCCCAGGAAGAGCTTTCTATCAACCAAACAGATTGGGCTTGCAGGCCGTAAAACTTTCAGATGACCTTCACGTCAAAATATTAGGCTGCTATTTTTCGCTGGATGGTAGTTTCATAAACATAAAAAGCACACACATCATTCAGAGTGCAGCAAAAAGTGTCTCAAACAGGTGAAGAGCCCCCTTTTCCAGAAAGACTGATGTGGGCTACGTATCGTGGAGAACGTGATGCAACGTGCCCGTCTCTGGCTTCGGCTGAAATAGGTTATTTACGGCCGTTCCTCTGGCTCTTCTTTTTAAAGGAAGACACTAAAGGATGTACACGGATATATAGAGAGAAGAGAAAGATGTAAATCCTAGAGAAATTTTGCTTATTTTCATTCAGGAAAATTGCCCACTGAGTTCTGCAATTTACAGAAGAAGCAAGGACATTAATATTCCACTAACAGCCAGAAGACAGGGTTATGATGAACTGTTCAAAGCAACTCTTAATGGGAGAAACAATTCATTGCAACTATGAATAGATATCTTTACTTCATTGAAATCATTTTCTTCTCAAGGTTAAATGGCAGGAAGGCAGATAGATGCTCGAATTTGCACAGTTTAAATGAGAGCAAGTGTAAATATGTTCCTAAGAATGTGTAACCTCTCTTCCACTGCAGCTCCGCTGAGCTCCCTCACTTGGGTATGGCCAGGGATGGGGGACACGCAGGATCCGATGGGGTAACAGGACCAGTGAGGCTCTGGGAGTCCAGCCACACCATGAGGTCGAAGGAGCCGGTCTGAGAGCATGTCACCAGGTTTGGGGGATGATTGAAGAAGGACCGGAAATCCAGTTACTCATAGAGATCAAAACAGTAATTATGAGTCATTTCAAATAATTCCCTGGTTACCAGTCAATAAAGGGAATGCACATTAAGAGTGCTTTTCCAAGACAAAGGTGAAAACAAAGGTTGCGCTTTAGCGTTGCTCTTGGAATGGAGAGGTGATTACGTCCTTGGGTTCCTGTGGTCTAAGGAAGAATTGGCCCTGCCTTTTTCTGTCACCTCTGACATCCTGGTTTAAATGGAATTTCTTCCTGCACTTAAGACTTGAATTAAACAAATGTACTGCTAAGTAAATCCCGAACCACAGCCTTCACAGTTGGGAGCATCTGTGAAAGCAAGGCTTCCTAACACATTCACCTAAATGACCGCTTGGCAGATAAATGGCTCTTGGCCGTAGCCACCATCGGCTGAGCCGGTGACGTGGCCCTGTTGCCGGGTGGCATCCATGGTGCAGTGGATTTGGGGCTGGGACCCTCGGTCTCCTCTCCTGCCCAGTGCTGACACCCATAGGAGTGACTGGCAGCAAAGCTGGGAGTCGGAGGGTCTGCATCTCTACTGAGCTCTCAGGATGCCACTGCTGCTGTCCAAGGACAGCAAGCATCTGCCATCGGCAGTCACCTGATAGGTTTCGTTTCACAAGACCGCTGTCTCTGAGACTGTTTTCCATCCTGAAGCCTTCAGCTGCAGTCTGAGCCCCGACCAGTGGGCGATGGAAGGGCACATGGCTGGAGGGGGCATGGGAGTCACAGCT
This sequence comes from Aepyceros melampus, assembly GCA_006408695.1. Classification (NCBI taxonomy): domain Eukaryota; kingdom Metazoa; phylum Chordata; class Mammalia; order Artiodactyla; family Bovidae; genus Aepyceros; species Aepyceros melampus. Next base: position 49,128 of record SJXQ01006618.1, read on the forward strand.
CCAAATAATAAATCAGCGTGAGCACAGATTCTTCATGACAGCCCTGTTGCTTCTGCTTTTCTAAAGCTTTGATGCAGTAAGGCCTTGTTTATGCTCCCAATCTCCTCTTAGGTTTCACAGAGGCAGATTCCTTTTCTTTGATGGACACGGTGAGACTCTTTAAAATAGAGCATGACTCAGTTTCTAACGTTAGAAATAGATGCACAGAGCCGTTTCTTCACTCCCCAAGGGAGGAGCTGACTTAGGAGATGGGCTGGGGCTTGGTGGGGTGGGGACTGCAGGAGCGAGACTCAGTCTAAAACCGGGCCTTCCCTCGGAGCAGCTGGACCTGCCCAAGGACCAATTATGGTTCTAGTCTGACAGCCTGGGAGCTAGTCCTGACTTGTGAACTACTCACTGGTTGAATTGTTTTATTAGAAAAAAGTTGTTTTGTGCCTGAGCAGCACCATACAGTCCTCCAGGCCATCAGCACGCCACACATCTTTGGGGTTGTTGCCGTTTGCTGTCCGCAGCATCCGCTGTGGTCTGCTTCTGGGATTCAGGGTCACCTGGGCAGCCTCTCATGCCTTGGAGCCACTCTCAGGCTGTCTAAAGGGAAAGGGCTCAAGGCACCTTCCCTGGGCGCTGCCTGGCCATGGACCACGGTCTCTGCAGAGTCAACAGACCCCTGCCGCGTGGCTTCTGTCCTCTGTGGCTGAATATCCAGTCACACTGTTTTCAAGCTCTAGAACTATCTAGTTCCTAAAACACAATTGGATTGCCCAAACACGTCGTTTTATTCATTGAAGCAATTCACTCCGAAAATCTGAGTGGTCAACGTTAGCAACCTGGAAAGTTGTAAACCTGAAAATAATGCATCTTCACATCTCAAAATAGGACAAAAAACAAAACAGATTTTCTTCCTAATTCAGACTAGCCATCTTTGATTTGTCTATACCAAGCTCTGTTCCTCTCAGGATTGCTGACATGGCCCAAGCATTGGGCCATGAATTCTGCTATTTCAGTAGTTCTTCTGACCAACTGGGCTCAAGAGAATTAACTCTGGATCTTAAAGTTTCCAGAAAGCTGGAAGATGTGAATGTTTAAGTTTAATCAATTGAAGTAAGTTGGAAAACTTAAGCAAACTTGAAAGCTTTAAGGGTGTACTCCTTTTTCCAGTTTTTCTGTTTGATGTGTAAGGTGATCAGCTCTTCTGGTTTGTGCAGAAAGATCGCAGTGTTTGCACTGAAAGTCCCACGTCCAGGAAACCACTCAGTGCTGGACCAACCAGGATGTTAGCTCTAGAATATCTGTGTCCACTGGTGTCACTGACAGCAAAGATGATATTCAGAAGAGCTGGTGGTTCTAGCCATCCTGACTAAGTCAGCATCATAGTGACGGGTCCGTGGTGATCCCTTCTGGTGGTGGACATGTATTAGCTGAACTCATCCCTGCCTTGTTGTCACTTCCAGAGCCACAGTGGGCCATCCAGATGCTCATTGCCTACCAGGGGAAAGGGTATGGTCGTTGGTATGCCAGCTGGGCACAGGATTGGGGAAGAATGCGCTCTTTGTGAGGACTGATTCTGGAAATCGGTCCATATGCTGTTGGGGGCTCATATGTTGGACGGCCAATCCATGGTCTAGACCTGTCAGCAATTATGTCCGATCCATGGTGGCCCAGTCTGATCTCCTCTGGGTGACACCTGCTCTTCAGTTCATTCACGCTGATAGGAGCTTGCTTGTCAGGGTGCTGTGTTGATTGATGAATGCTGCGCGAGTGTGAGCAGGTTGGAGCAGGCACTTTTCTGTTGATGACCAGAGCAGGTCTGCCTACAGTTTGTAAACTTAGGTCAGAGGTTGGTTCCAAGAAAATCTTTCTTAGCAATACTTATTGTACACAATCTTTCCTCCCTCCCCAGCAAAGAAAGTCAAGCAAAGAAGAAACCCCCAAACCCAGTGGCACCCAGTTCTGACAGCCCTTCCTCTACAATGTATGTCTGCTCATGTCTCATCCTCTGTAGCCAAAACCCCATCACGGCCCAGAGCTGCTCCAGTCATCACCTCAGCGGAGTCTGGTACCAGGCTGTCTCTCTCACAAACACACTCCTTTTGAGTTTATCCTGTAGAGTCTTCTGACATTTAGCTTCATAAGTGGTCACCTTGGTCCTATTCTACCAGTGACCCAGAATGTTCTCTGCTTCCTTCCACATTTAAGTTCTGAGCCTTTAGCTTGATTAAGTGAGGTCTGAAAGGCAGTGAGGGCATGGTGGTGCTCAGAACTCCCGGGTTCCAAGCTAACGTAGGCAGGTAGTGAGCTGGAACGATAAAGGGAGTGTCCTGATGTTCTGGGCAGAGAAGGAAGCTGAGCCCCTCACAGGAAGGCAGGAGAAGCCCCAGATCCAGGTCCTGAGGCAGAAGCAAATACTTGGGAGCTGACCATTTTTATCAGCCTGGACCCCTTGAGTAATGATACACCCTCAGGGTGAGGTAACCCATCTCCTTGGTCACCTTGAATCTTGTTTGCAGTATTTCGATTCTGCACAGAATAAGTTTCTACTGAAATGGCTAAGGTTATCTTTCTATCACCATTTTTCTCATACATTCCATTTATTGAGATTTTATCACAGTTTCTGTCATTATATTTTTTCTTCGTCATTGGGACATTATCTCCTTCCTTCCCGCTCTGATGCCTTCCCTCATCCCCCACCGTCCTCTCCACGCTCACCGTAACCCTCCCGAGCCCACTGCCGGCCACCCACACTCAGGCTCTTCCATAATCAGCATCATCAACCAGAGGGCACACTTGTCACAACTTGCAGCTACATTGGCCCGTCACGCTCACCCGGAGTCCACAGTTCCCTCTCGGCATTGTTCGTTCTGTGGAAATGTGTACCATGAGCTGTATCCATCATCACAGAATCACACCGAGCATTTGCAAGGCCCTGACACTCCTGTGTGCCCCACCCCCTCCTCCTTCTCCCTCTCGTCCAATCCGTGGGGCAACTACTGATCTTCTTAGATGCCGTGGCTTAGACTTTTCCAGAATCTTGTACAGTAGATCAACTGTGCTGGTGTCTACAGTAGACCACACGGGACTCACACAGAACACAGACCTTTCATACTGGCTTCTTGCACTTAGTAATATGTATTTAAGTTTCCTCTAGGTTTTTTTTTTTTTTTTTCATGATTTGATGTGTCATTTCTTTTAGCACTTAGTTATATACCATTATCTGAATATACCACAGTGTATTATTTATCCACTCACCTTCTAAAGGACATCTTCCAGTTTTGGCAATTATGGGTAAAGTTTCTATGAACATCTGTGTAACAATTTTTTTGTGTGCACACAAGTCTTGTGGTGCTGGAGAAGCCTCTTGAGAGTCCTTTGGAACTTCAAGGAGATCAAACCAGTCCATCCTAAAGGAAATCAACTCTGAATATTCATTGGAAGGACTGATGCTGAAGCTGAAGCTCAGATCTTTCACCACCTGATGTGAAGAGCAGACTCATTAGAAAAGACGCTGATGCTGGGAAAGATGGAGGGCAACAGGAGAAAGGGGCAACGGGATGAGACAGTTGCATAGCATCACCAACTCAGTGGACGTGAATTTGAACAAACTCCAGGCGATAGTAAAAGACAGGGAAACTTGGCTTGTTGCAGTCCAGGGGGTTGCAAAGAGTCAGACATGACTTAGCAACAACACAAGTCTTAAACTCCTTTCAATAAATACTAAGGAGCACAACTGCTAGAGGGTACAAATGCATTTAGCTTTGTAATAAATGGCCAAACCGTCTTCCAAAGTGATGGTGCTGCTTTGCATTCCCACCAGCAATGAATGGCAGTTCCCGTTGCTCCACACCTTTGCCAGAATTTGCTGTGGTCAGCGTTTCAGATTCGGGTCATTCCAATAGGTGTATAGTGATATCAGCTGTTTCAATTTGCACTTCTCTGATGACATATGCTGTGGAACATTTGTTCATATGCGTACTTGCAGCTTGTATATCTTTTTTGGTGAGGTGTCTATTAAGGTGTTTGGTCCATTTTTCAGTTGGATTGCTTCTTACTGTTGAATTTTAGGAATCTTTGTACATTTTGAATTAGTCTTTGATGAGATGTGTCTTTTGCAAGTATTTTCTCCCCACCCACGACTTATCTTCTCTGTTTTTGACATTGTCTTTCACAGAGCAGAAGTTTTAAATTTTAATGAAAACCAACTTATTTATTCTTTCGTTCATGGATAGCTCCTTTGGTGTTGAATTTGAAAAGCTGTCATGACACCTAAAGTCCTCTAGGCTTCCTCCTATATTATCCTCTAGGATGTTTAGAGTTTTGCAGTTTACACTTAGGCCTGTGGCCCATGTTGCTGTTGTTCCGTTGCTCAGTCCTGTCCGACTGCGCATGACCCCATGAACTGCAGCAGGCCTGGCTTCCCTGACCTTCACTGTCTCCTGGAGTTTGCTCACACTCATGTCCATTGAGCCAGTGATGCTATCTTCTGTCTATGACCCATAGAATAGCCCAAGTTTAAGTTAACTTCTGGGAGGGGTGTAAAGTCTGTGTCCAGATTCATTTATTTTATTTTATATTTTTTGCACGCTGATGCCTAGTCTTCCCAGCGTCCTTTGCTGAAGAAGCGATCTTTGCTCCATTTTATGAGCTCTGCTCCTTAATGGAAAGTCTGCTGATTATATTCAGATGCTTCTATTTCTGGATTCTGGATTCTATTCCATTTATGCACTTGTGTATTCTTTCACCAATACCTCACTGTCTTAATTACTATGCTTCATAGAACATCTTAATGACCCTTTTTTCACACCATTTCCTCCACATGATTGAGTAGAAAGTACCCTGCATGCAAGCTAAGCTGCTCAGTCATGTCTGATTCTTTGCAACCCCATGGACTGTAACCCGTCAGGCTTCTCTGTCCATGGAATTCTCCAGGCAAGACTACTGGAGTGGGTTGCCATGTCCTCCTCCAGGGGGTCTTCCTGGCCCAAGAATTGGACTCAAGTCTCCTGCATTACAGGTGGATTCTTTACCCACTGAGCCACCTGGGAAACTCAGAAAGTATCCTACTAAACTTATATAGTATCAGCTTTTTGAGTTGAGAGCTTCCATGCCATTATGATGCCTATTTAACTTTATTAGATGCTTGAGAAGCTGAGAGTCTATCTCTGATGGAAGAATGTCTCTGACTTTTTATGTGTGTCAAAGGACTATAGCAACTGATAAAATGAATGAAAAGGAAGAAGGTTTGTGTCTGCTCTTTTCTTCAACTACTGGGTGTGTGGACGCTGAATTTTCGTATCATCTTTTCAGTTTGAGCCCATCCTTTGGCCTTGCTTTCAATATCAAGTTGACAATTCAAGACTTCCTTTAAGCCAGCAACTGAGAATTTGGGAAGAAAGGTGTATATTTTAATCGACTGTGAGGACTTTTCCTTTGTGATGCTGCCTTAATGTGGAGGTCATGTTTCTACTGTAATTTCTCTCCTGTTTTCTCTGTATCTCTCCCCTATACGCACTCACACGTTTCAGGATTTTGCTTCAAAACTGTGTTATCAGGCAAGTTGTCTACATTACCCAGCACAAGAACGTCAGAGTTTTTTAAGTTGCAAGGAAGCTTATCTGCAGGTTTGTTTCAGGTATTGAGATTCTTTTCCATAATCTCTGTTAAGAAAGCTTTCTGCAGTCTTGCTTTGGAACACCTGTGTAAGTGTCTCCCCTTTTCAGTCAGATGCAGAAAAGCTCATATCTGAGACTCCCCTGATGGTCCAGTGGTTAAGACTCCTTATTCCCAATACAGGGGCTTGGGTTCAGTCCCTGGTCAGGGAACAAAGGACCCCACATGCTGTGCAGTGTGGCAAAAACAAACAAACAAACAAACAAACAAAAAACCACACATCTGCCCCCACTAAGGTCCATTAGGTGACTTATATCTCAAGGTCAATCTCAAGAAGATCTCTGCCACCCTGGATCCCAATCCCTGAGTTGCAGAGTGGGTTTGGTCTCAAATCCCAGTTGACACAAATCATTGGAAGCAGGGAGCACTTTCTCTTAGACTCAGTCCATAACACTGTATAGAAAACAGTTTTCACTTCTTTGGGTTATGGGTAAAATTTTATGACATGGTTGCAAATTCTTGGAAGTGTGTGTTTTCAATGCAGGTAAATCCTACTTGTAATTGCCTAAATTGTATTTATCACAGCACAAGGGTGTTCTTAAAGAAGATTGTAAGGTAAGAATAAAGTAATTTGGGGCCATATTAGAAATAGTCAGATGGTTGAAATCCAGGTACAGAGGATACGCAACATAAATTATATAATAAATGGAAATTGTGTTTTTGAAACACTGAATGGCATAAAAACTGAACTGCGCTCCTGATTTGAGCTCCATGGGCTGCACTTATTCTTGGCAGAGCTATATACCTAGTGCTGAATGTGGCAAAATGGAGAGAGGCCCTCGTTGGTTGGCAGCGTGAAAATTAAACAAAGATTGCTTTATTCCCCTATAGAGATGGGGAAAGGGTCTCTGAACAGTGCAAAACCAAGCTGTGAGGCTGAAATTTCATAAACTCTGAGTTTTCAAGTTCTTAGGCAGACACCCAAGCTCTTTCATGTTGGGGTCACTTACTGTAAAAAATCAACCTGCTTCTAGGGGCTGTCAAAGGCAGCATTATTCGGCAAGCATTCACTCATGGCTGGGATTTTTGGCTTGGTTTTATGTTTTGCTGCCTGAGATCTCAGCTTCCATCATTTTGCTGGGGACCCATCCTTTTCCATTGGAATCTGGAGGTGATAAGGGCCGCAAGCCTAAATAACCAGATCTGCCATCTGCAGAGGTAGGTGCTGGAGACTCAAGAGTCTTGTGAAAGTGGACATGGCCCCTGAATCCACCTGCCAAGCCTTCCCCCTGTGGTCTTATCTGTCTAATTCTGAACTGAAAAGGAATTTGTTTCAGTTTTAAAAAAATTGTAAATAAAATTCGAAAGCTTGTTCACTAAAGGCTTCTGTGTGTATATTAAGAGGTTCAAGGAGTTTTGAGTGCTTACCACACACTAGGATAGAGCTTATTTTTCTCCATGGTTTGGTATTGTTTACTTCTGGAGGTGTCTGTGCATTTAGACAGAGAGCTCTGCCACTTAGATCCAGGGCTGTGAGTGGTCCACCGTTCCTTGGGTTTTATTTTATTTTGCTCAAAAGTTATGATATTTAAAGGCACACTAATGAAAGACTTTTGTGCACTTACTATAGTATGCATATTGCATATAGCATAGAATGTCCTCTGTTGTTCAGTCGCTCAGCCACGTCCAGCTCTGCGACCCATGGACTGTAGCTCGCCAGGCCCCTCTGTCCTTCGCTGTCTCCTGGAGCTTGCTCAAACTCATGCTCATTGAGTCAGTGATATCATCCTACCATTTCATCCTCTGTTGCCTGCTTTTTCTCCTGTCCTCAATCTTTCCCAGCATTATGGTTTTTTCCAGTGAGTCACTTCTTTGCATTAGGTGGCCCAAGTATTGAAGCTTCAGCTTCAGCTTCAGTCCTTCTAATGACTATTCAGGTTGATTTCCTTCGGGATGGACTGGCTTGATCTTCTTGCAGTCCAAGGGACTCTCAAGAGTCTTCTCCAGCACCACAATTGAAAAGCATCAATTCTTTGGTGTTTGGTAGGGCTGTGTAACAAAAATACAAAGGTATTAATTTATTTTCTCTCTGTCTGGAGGCCAGGTGTCCAAGATCAATGTGTTGTGAGGTTGGTTTCTGGTGAGACTGCTCTTCCTGGCTCACGGACTTTCTCGTTGGGTTCTCATGGGACCCTTCCTCCCTAACTCTAACCCTGGGTCTCTTCCTCTTCTTGTAGGGACACTGGTCCCGTTAGGTCAGATCCCACCCTCATGACCTCTTTGGACCCTAATCACCTCCCTAAAGGCCCACCTTAAAATACAGTCACTTTGAGGATGGGGCTCCAGTATATGGATTTTCTGAACACAATTCAGTCCATAACAGGAAAAATCAAACACTGAACTCATAGGACTGGCATGAGGTTTAAATGGATTGACTCCTAAGAGGGGCTTAGCACAGCACCCAGCACCGAGTAAGGACTGCCTCATTCATTGGCTGTTTTTACTTCTGGAAAAAGTCATAGCTTCATAAAATTGATTGCATACTTTGGAACAAGTGATGTTTTGGCAGGCAGAGGTCAGAGTTAGTCTCTGTCTTCTGCAGCTTAAGCGATGGCACCCCTGGGACCCCAGGGGGCGGTGGGGGCATGGAGACACTTGACGCCTTGGTGGCTGGGAGTGAGGTTCTAAATGATCTTCTGCACTGTTCTGAGCAAGGCAGCCCACAGAGTGTGATTAGAAGGTGGCTTGGATGGATGACTGGCCCAGTCTGATCTGCCCACTTCAGGTTTGCTGGGCAGGGCTGGCCTGACAGGGCTGAGTGTAAACATTCAAGCTCGGCTCGGGGTGGGAGCAGGGTTTCATTATCCTCTGTAGCCCCGGAATCCAGCCCGGTGCCTGTGGATACATCGTTCAGTGATAGATGCACAGAAAGGTAAATAAATGATGAGTGAATGATATCTTTAGTTCAAGATTCTGTGAGATGCTAAGGATTGTTGGCTGCTTCGGATCTGGCAAAAAAAAAAAAAAGAAAAGGAAAGGAAGGAAGGAAAAAGAAAAGAGAGAATACAAAGAGAGAAATGGAAGGATGTACAACAAGGAAGGATGGAAGGAAGGAGGGAGGGAGAGGGAGAAAAGTGGGGGAAGGGGGAGAGGAAGGAAAGGAGTAACGGTGTGCTCAGCCGCCTCGAAGGGCAGCGACGCTCAGGGCCTGGCTGTTGTGGGCTTCACCTTCCCTTAGCGCGTTCGTCACCACATCATCCCTCCCTGCTCCCCGTGTCCCTGGGGTGGTGCTGAGGCTGGCTCCACCTGGGTCCTCTTGCCAAGGAGGATGGAGTGTCTGCAACCTACAGGTGTGAGAGTGCTCAGCATGGGGAATAAAGTAGCCAAGACCGAAGAGAAAGAGATGGAAACGGGGAAGCTCCAGGGCAGCCAAGACCGAAGAGAAAGAGATGGAAACGGGGAAGCTCCAGGGCAGTTTCCACCCTCATCCTTGTCACTCCTCTTTCCTCGTCTTTCTCCTGCGCCTTTTCTAATTGTGGAAAGTCTTGTGCAAAAGGGACCCAGAGGAGTCTGGCTGGGCACTCGGTGGGCACATACTTATGGTGCAGGCTGAGCCCTGGTCCTGGGACGAGCTGAGCAGACACACACACATACACACGTAACTGAGGATGTCCACCGGGATGGGAGTGGAAGGATCACGTTCTGGAAGACAAGAGCTCCAGGTCAAGGCAAGCACTTATCATTCACTCTCAGTGACCTTTGCACGTAGCCTGATTTCTCCACTTCCTTACCTAGAAAAAAAGATTGATGATCTCCAAAGCCCCTTCTGGCCCCTAGATCTTATAATTTAGCTGCATAATCTTACTCTTCCACTGACAGGATTCTTTCATCCCAGAAGCTTGGAAGGAGGCTTGGTGCTGCCTTTGAGAGATGTAGAAAGATGTGGGATTCTGAGTGCTGGGGGCGGGAGTAGGGGAAGGGGCTCAGCTTCAGGTTTCCTGGGATTTCTCAGGAATTTCCCAAGACTGCAGCCAGCAAGATGGTGTCCCAAATGGTAGAAGTTAGCACCAAAATTAGGGGACAAACGTATGTAAACAGACTAAGAAAATGGCTGTGAAGACTTGGGGGTGAGAGCCCGGGAGAATCTGGGCATGAGTGATGCCCATGGGGTGCTGTGCCCGCATCATGGGGGTCATCACCCCGTCGGCTCACTGAGGTCAGCGTTCAGACAGAGAACAGGACGGCCCAGGAGGGGAGAGATTGACACTGCCAGGGCCAGAGCTTAGACACGTCTCTGAAACAGAGAAAAGCGATTTGGGATCTAGGGTTTAAGATTCCCAGCAGCTTCTAAAAAACTGCCCCCAAAATGAATAATCAAAGACACTTTGGCCATTTGCTCATAAATAGAGCAGCTCAATAGCACAAGAAATCATGCTGCCAGTGCAGGGAGGCGCAAAAGCTCTGAATTATGTATTAAAGTGTCATGCGAGAAGAAAAAGTGCCAAAGAAATAGTGAAAGAAAAATAAATAGAACCACATTAAAAGTGAGCGTGTCCCATTTGGTCCATTATGTCAAACATAAAGCAACGAAAAAGCAGTGTTCGGAAGTTAACAACACTTTTAATTTCACAGCTGCCTTTTCCATTGTAGACTGCATCAAGGTGTGAATGGGGCTGAGGCCGCAGCGTTGATTTTTTATGTCCACATTAAATATACATATATTTTAAAAGAATTTGCAAGGTAGGGTGTGTATACAAGTATTGAATCAGAACTGACAGCCCCCTGGCCATTGTTACTTCCTTGAAGAAACAGCCTGTTCTCCTGGGATGTCCGCTCACTGGATGCTCCAAAGACTTGACTCCAGGATCTGCCCTGTAGCTGACTATGGTTCATAGACTTCTCTGGGCTTTAATTTTCCCATCTCTGAAGCTGGCATTTTTTCTTATTTATCAACAATAGCAACAATGGAATTACGGTTCTGTGAAGATTTGTATTTGTTGAACTAAGATTCCTGTGTATATGAAGGTGTGAGAACCCCGAGTACTAGACCATGGTTCCAGGCACCCAAGACAGGGAGCGCTCGCTGGAACGTGGTCTTGAAGAAGCAAGCACGCTGCACGCCCCCCTTTGTTGTTGCCGTTCCTGTGGTTGTTTGGTTGTGCCTTCGGGTGAATCACTGAGATTTTCTGTTTTAGATTTCAAGGAGGAGAAACAACGCCACAGGAATATGAAGAGGCTCCCGCTTGTAAATGCTGAGTGCAGTTGCTACCGGGTTTAGCACACAGTCTGAAGAGCCGTGGACGTGCAGACGCCCCGGGGTCCTTCTCTCCACACGTTGTCCCCTCCTCTACCTCCTACCCACCTACCTCCTCTCCTTTCAGCTGGACTCTGATGAGCAGAGCTACAGGGAAAGGGGAGGGTTTTGAGAATAAGGGCTCTAAGTAATGTCCACCTTCTCCTCTGTAGGTGACACTCCATCCTCATACGTGGATGGCTCAGAATTCATTATAGAGTTTTTTGACACTGGAAACTTGGCCGATACTCTAACAGTTGCTGGCAGTGAATATGCTGCATTAAACCATAATTATGAGATGCTAGTCTGTCTACAACCCAATATAATAATACTGAAAGGAATAAAAATTCCATTCACACTTTCATCAGTCTTTACTATTCACCAAGCACTTTCACAGGCATTATTATCTTATTTTGGTTGGGAAACTTACAATGTGTCATGAAGTGGTTGAAGCAGGTATCCTCCAGAAGGTTATTTGTAGCCTGAGTGACTAACATTCCACTTCCAATTTAAAAATAAGCAAGCCAACAGTTGGTATTCATTCCCATATTATTTTGTTGCTTTATCAAGGTTAGTAATTTCCATTTTAGTTTGTAAAAAAGTATTGAAACTTTTCATTGAGGTTTCAAATACTCATTACCTTGGAGAGCTAACCATATTCAAATTAGTGCAAACAAAATATGGCACAGTTGCAGTTTTGAACTGACAAGACCCCTGTGTGCAAACTGTGTCCTTTCCTACTTCATATCCTTATGGATTAACCGTGGTGAGCAGACTGGATGCAATTTTACTGGACTGGTTTCAGCACTGTGCAGGCTGGGTTTTACTTGTCCTTATCAAGTCTATGATAGAGATTCTTCGTTACTAATCCAGATCCTAGAGCCAACTGCAAGGTAAGAGTGGGGAATGTCAACTTGGGTTGATGTAGGCTTTGGTCTCAAGTTGAAACAAACAAAAATTCCTACTTTTTTTTTTTTTTTTTAATCAAGGCTAAGTGGCTTAGAGGGTAAAGTGTCCGCCTGCAATGTGGGAGACCCGGGTTCAATCCCTGAATCAGTAACATCCTCTGGAGAAGGAAGTGGCAACCCACTCCAGTAATCTTGCCTAGAAAATCCCATGTATGGAGGAGCCTGGGAGGCTGCAGTCCATGGCGCTGCAAAGAGTCAGACACGACTGAACGACTTCACTTTGACTTTTAAAAGAAATACTTCTTGGAGGTGGCTACAGGGTTGTTGAAGGAAGTTCAAGTTTGGAATAAAGTTTTTTTTTAATTAATTTTTATTTTTTAGTTTTTTTTGCTTTACAATACTGTATTCATTTTGCTATACATTGACATGAGTCAGCCACGAGTGTACATGAGCTCCCAATCCTGACCCCTCCTCCCCCCTCCCACCCCACACCATCTCTCTGGATTATCCCCATGCATCAGTCCCAAGCATCCTGCATCTTGCATTGAACCTAGACTGGCGATTCATTTCACTTATGATATCATACATGTTACACTGCCACTCTCCAAAATCATCCCACCCTCTCCCTCTCCCACAGAGTCCAAAAGGCTGTTCTATATATCTGTGTCTCTTTTGCTGTCTCATGTACAGGTTTATCATTACCATCTTTCTAAATTCCATATATATGCATTAGTATACTGTATTGGACTGGAAGAAGCCCAAGCTGGAATCAAGATTGCCGGGAAAAATATCAATAACCTCAGATATGCAGATGACACCACCCTTAGGGCAGAAAGTGAAGAGGAGCTAAAAAGCCTCTTGTTGAAAGTGAAAGAGGAGAGTGAAAAAGTTGGCTTAAAGCTCAACATTCAGAAAATGAAGATCATGGCATCTGGTCCCATCACTTCATGGAAAATAGATGGGGAAACAGTAGAAACAGTGTCAGACTTTATTTTTTTGGGCTCCAAAATCACTGCAGATGGTGACTGCAGCCATGAAATTAAAAGGCGCTTACTCCTTGGAAGAAAAGTTATGACCAACCTAGATAGTATATTCAAAAGCAGAGACATTACTTTGCCGACTAAGGTCCGTCTAGTCAAGGCTATGGTTTTTCCTGTGGTCATGTATGGATGTGAGAGTTGGACTGTGAAGAAGGCTGAGCGCCGAAGAATTGATGCTTTTGAACTGTGGTGTTGGAGAAGACTCTTGAGAGTCCCTTGGACTGCAAGGAGATCCAACCAGTCCATTCTGAAGGAGATCAACCCTGGGATTTCTTTGGAAGGAATGATGCTAAAACTGAAGCTCCAGTACTTTGGGCACCTTATGCGAAGAGTTGACTCATTGGAAAAGACCCTGATGCTGGGAGGGATTGGGGGCAGGAGGAGAAAGGGACGACCGAGGATGAGATGGCTGGATGGCATCAAAAGCAGAGACATTACTTAGCCAACAAAGGTCCATCTAGTCAAGGCTATGGTTTTTCCAGTGGTCATGTATGGATGTGAGAGTTGGACTGTGAAGAAAGCTGAGCGCCGAAGAATTGATGCTTTTGAACTGTGGTGTTGGAGAAGACTCTTGAGAGTCCCTTGGACTGCAAGGAGATCCAACCAGTCCATTCTGAAGGAGATCAACCCTGGGATTTCTTTGGAAGGAATGATGCGAAAGCTGAAACTCCAGTACTTTGGCCACCTCATGCGAAGAGTTGATTCATTGGAAAAGACTCTGATGCTGGGAGGGATTGGGGGCAGGAGGAGAAGGGGACGACAGAGGCTGAGATGGCTGGATGGCATCACTGCCTCGATGGATGTGAGTCTGAGTGAACTCCGGGAGTTGGTGGTGGACAAGGAGGCCTGGCGTGCTGCGATTCATGGGGTCGCAAAGAGTCGGACACAACTGAGCAACTGAACTGACTGACTGATATATATGTATATGTCCACATATACTTTCTAAGGTTTTAAATCATATTTATATAACTAACAGTCTCCTGATGTCATCATTTTACTAGTTCAAGCGAACTATAGAAACTTTGCCTCCTTTTACTCTGCTCTGTTTATGATATAATTGGATTTCTATTTCCCATACATACATTTAGAACTACATCAGATAATATGACATTTTTTTCTTCAACCATCAAACATAAATTTAAGACCTCACAAGAAGAAGGAAAACAAAATTTTACCTGTATTTTTGTTTATCATGTTTTTGTTTCTTTCTTGAATTTCCAGATTTCCTTCTTTGATAATTTCTTTTCTGTTTAGAGAACTTTCTTCAGACACTCTTTTAGAATAGATCTGCTGGCAATAAACTCTCTTAGTTTTTCTTTGTCTGAGAATGTCTTGATTTTTTATTGCTAAATGTTATTTTCACTGGGTATGTGATTCTAGCTTGAGGTTTTATTATTATTATTTTTAGCACATGAAATACACTACACCATTTTCTTCTGGTTTCCATGGTTTCTGATGAGTGAAGAATGATTCAAATTCCTTTCCTTTCTATATGTAAGATGCCTTTTTTTCCTCTGGCTGTTTTCAGTTTTTCCCCCTGATTTTAGTTCTCACAAGTGCAAGCATGATGTGTCTTGCCACAAATGTATTTGGGTTTATGCCATTTAGGCTTCTTTAGTTTCTCAAATCTGTAGATTTATATGTCTTGCCAATTTTTTCAGCCATTATTTTCCCTTCAAGTATTTTTGGCCCCAGTCTGATTCTTCACTCCTAATGAGACCCTGATGGTATGAATGCTTACCTGGTTTATAATCCCTAAGTTTCTGGGGCTCTGTTTATTAGTTTTTTCCACTCTTTTCTTAGACTGAGTAATTTGTATTATTCTATCTTCCATTTCATTGATTCTTTCCTCTGTTCTCCACATTCTGGTCTTGGTCCATCTATTGGGCTTTTTATTTTGGTGTTATTGCTTTGCTATTATACTTTTCAGCTCTAAAATGTCAATTTGTGGGGACTTCCCTGGCTGGCCAGTAGTTAAGACTCCAGCTTCCAAGGCAGGGGTTGCAGGTTCCATCTCTGATTGGGCAATTAAGATCCCACATGCCTGTGGCATGGCCAAAAATAAATTCAAATGTCTATTTTTTTTTTTAATGCCTCCTTTTTTATGCTGAAGTTTTCTATATCTTCGCTAAGTCTATTTTTTCATTTGTTTTGAATGTGTTCATTTTTCACTGAAACATTTTTATCAGAGCTGCTCTAAAATCTTGATGAGATCATTCTAAGACGGCTAGCATCTTGGTGTTAACATCTGTTCACTGTATTTTTGTGTGGAGTTTCAGGACTTCCTGGTTCTTACTTTGGCAAATAACTTTCTCTTGAAAACTGGACCTTTGTGTATCATGAAATGAGACTCTAGATCTTCTTTTAACTTTTCGTTTTAGCTGGTCTGCTGTGTTCTATGGGGCTTCTTCTGAGCCAACCCACTGTTGAGAGGAATAGCCATCTCATGCGCGCTGGGTGGCAGTGAAATTTCAGGATTCCCCTTTTGTCTTCAATGATGTGGGAGGGAAAGGGGGTGTCTTTACCAGATAGACCGAAGTCCTGGCTCCCTCTTTGTTTTTTTCTGATACTATCTGGGCAGGGGGTTTCCCAGATGGCTCAGTGGTAAAGAATCCACTTGCCAGTGCAGAAGACACAGGTTCAATCCCTGGGTTGGGAAGATCCCCTGGAGAAGGAAATGGCAACCCACTCCAGTAGTCTTGCCTGAGAAATTCCATGGACAGAGGATCCTACTGGGCTACAGTCCATGGGGTTACAAAGAGTCAGGCACATCTGAGTGAATGAGCACACACATTTGGGCAGAAGCTTGGAGCATCTCCTTATATCTTCATCTGCATGGAAGTCTAACTAATCCAGCCTCATCCGTGCCTCATTTAACCTTGGCTGACATGGATAGGAGTGGATTCACTTTTTTTTTTTTTTTCTTTCTGTAATGTTTGGCTAGAGTAGAGGTGTTGCTGGATAGAAGTTTTCTTTCTTGGTGGGCTGCCCCTTTCCTTTTGGGTATTTGCAGGTTCCATCTCTGATTGGGCAATTAAGATCCCACATGCCTGTGGCATGGCCAAAAATAAATTCAAATGTCTATTTTTTTTTTTAATGCCTCCTTTTTTATGCTGAAGTTTTCTATATCTTCGCTAAGTCTATTTTTTCATTTGTTTTGAATGTGTTCATTTTTCACTGAAACATTTTTATCAGAGCTGCTCTAAAATCTTGATGAGATCATTCTAAGACGGCTAGCATCTTGGTGTTAACATCTGTTCACTGTATTTTTGTGTGGAGTTTCAGGACTTCCTGGTTCTTACTTTGGCAAATAACTTTCTCTTGAAAACTGGACCTTTGTGTATCATGAAATGAGACTCTAGATCTTCTTTTAACTTTTCGTTTTAGCTGGTCTGCTGTGTTCTATGGGGCTTCTTCTGAGCCAACCCACTGTTGAGAGGAATAGCCATCTCATGCGCGCTGGGTGGCAGTGAAATTTCAGGATTCCCCTTTTGTCTTCAATGATGTGGGAGGGAAAGGGGGTGTCTTTACCAGATAGACCGAAGTCCTGGCTCCCTCTTTGTTTTTTTCTGATACTATCTGGGCAGGGGGTTTCCCAGATGGCTCAGTGGTAAAGAATCCACTTGCCAGTGCAGGAGACCCTGGTTCAATTCCTGGATCGAGAAGATCCCCTGAAGAAGGGCTAGGCTACCCATTCCAGTGTTCTTGGGCTTCCCTTGTAGTTCAGCTGGTGAAGAATCTGCCCTCAATGCCGGAGACCAGGATTTGACCCCTAGGTTGGGAAGATACCCTGGAGAAGGAGATGGCAACCCACTCCAGTATTCTTGCCTGGAGAATCCCATGGACAGAGGAGCCTGGCAGGCTACAGTCCATGGGGTTGCAAAGAATTGGATATGACTAAGGGACTTTCAGTTTCACTATTATATATATAATGTCCAAGGATTTTTGTTGTACTTAGTGGAAAGAATAGAGAAAATTATGTCCACTTCATCTTCCCAGAAGTAGAAGTCTCCAGATTTTTATTTTTTAAAGATGGCTCTTCTGGTAGAGATTTTGAAAAAAATTTTTCCTAGTCTTTTAAAAAAATGATTTTTAGTTATTTATTTGTTTTTTGGCTGCACCACATAGAGAAGGGGAAGAAAGAATGAGATGTCTGGATGCCATCATCGACTCAATGGACATGAGTTTGAGCAAACTCCAGGAGATGGTGAAAGGAAGGGAAGTCTGGCATGCTGCAGTCCATGGGGCCGCAAAGAGTAGGACATGACTCAGCGACTGAAAAGCAAGAGCAGCAGGGTGCTGATGTGGACAGCTCCCTTTCCTGATTTGTCCTGTTTTTACTTGCTGTTTGATGTTACAGCCCCTCAGGCAATGGGCTACTTCTCTTCGTGGGCTGTGATTATTTGCACAAGCTCACTGCCACAGCCCACAGTGGAGAGGCCACTCTAGGGATTTTTTTTTTTCCGACAGTTCAGAGGAGGAAGTTTATTCATGGATGTGTGGAGGACACGGTAAGGGCCCTCAGACTGGAAGGCAAAGGGGCGATGGATGGGAACTGAGAACAGACACCCCAAGTCAGATTCTGGGGAGTCCTTAGGAACCTGGTGTCTGTGTGTTAGAGGTGAGGGTGGTGGATGGTGCTGACCCCACCCAAAAAAGAGAAAATGTGCTGCCTGATTCCCAGAGTGGCATCAAGCCAAGAATCCTCAAGCTAGAAGAAAACAAGGAGGACTCAAAGGTAGTGCGTATGTAACCCCAAGGAAGCCCCAAAGACAGAGTGGCAGCGGGGCTGACTCAGGCCTCCACCTCCAGCAAATTCCATCACTGCTTTGGGCCTGGGCACCACTTTGGCTGCTCTCAGAGGCAGCGTGCCCAGGCTCAGCGTGCTGGGCCATGTGCCCTTGACCTTGACGTCTACTGCTCCGGGGCCCAGCTGTCTCCTCCTCACCCAGCTCCCTCGGCACGGCCACCAGCTCCTTCTGTTCTCTGCGAAGAGCCTGCCAGGCCTGGCCCCACAGCTGCAGCTCCACCACCTGCCTGTTCTCGGCCTTCTGTTCCTGCACACCATGCCATGGGGCGTCCCATTTCTGCAGGAAGCAGAGCATCTTGGCACTAGGCTGGTCTTCCTCCAGGACCCACTAGGGTGCCAGGCTTGCTTCTTGTGGTCTTTGCTGTTGTCCACAATTATACCCAAGGTATTCGAGACAGCCTGCAGTTCCCCTTGGGCATGCTTAGTCCTCCTTCAGGTGTGCATGCAAGGTTTGGTAGACCTCTGTGAGCAGGCCATGGGGCTGTCTGCCTGCTTGGACTGGGACAGCTGCTACCATGCCCCATCCTAAGACACAGAAACCCCTACATCTACTCCAGCTCTCTGGGCACACACATGCCCATCAGTGGAGAAGGGCAGAGAAGGTTGTTGGGCACGGGCATCAAGGGAGAGCTTAAAGAGCCCTGAGGATGCAGGGATAGGCTGGAAAGAACCCAGGGAGGCTGGTAGGAAGCAGGGTCATCTGAGTCAAGAGTCCAGAATGAAGGCACGTGCTTTATGGTTCCAGGGGACTTCAGTGACAAAACACAAATAAATTCAAAGATAAAATTTAAAATTTTTAATTAAAAATTATTAAAGTATAATTGCTTTACAATGTTATGTTAGTTTCTGTTATACAGTGAAGTGAATCAGCTATATGTATACCGATATCCCTCCTTCTTGCACCTCCCTCCCACTCACCTCCTCCCACCCCCCTCACAATCCCAGCCCTCTAGGTGATCAAAGAGCACGGAGCAGAAGAAGGCAAACACAAAGCATTAAACCCTAACCACAGCACACTTCTTAGCCTAGTGACCTGCATGACTTCACAAGTCTTGGGCGGTGAAGCTGGCCCCTGAGTGACGGATACAATGGTGCAATGCCTTGAAATTCTTTTTAAGACTTCCAAAGAGACTGTTTTTTTTTTTTTTTTATGTAAAACTTTAGTCTTTTAAGCATATATTTCATGTGTTTTGTTAGCACACACTCTAGGAATTTGACTATTTTTTAACTAAATTGTCGCGTTGTTTTGACATTTGGAAGACATTAACAGCTTCAAGTGGCTTTGATGAGATGGGGCTGTTGACTTCCTTTACTTCATCATATCTTGGTATTATGGTAAAGACACTTATTTTACACTCATAAATTTCTTAGTGATCCCATTATTATTCTGTAATTATTCCTTCAAGACAGAAACTAAGTTCCATTACACAATAGGGACTGTTTAGTTTCATCAAGAACAAAGAAGCTGCAGAATATTTACTGTCATCGGTGGAACTGAAAATCCTCAAATGACTCTCACCAACATCCTCTTCCTTTTTTCCTCCACTTTGCTCTTAAGTAGGTTTTTTTTTTTTTTTTTTTAACCTTCAGTAATACTCAGCATTAATTCTTTGGGCTGAATCAGTATGTCTACCTGTGTGGCTGTCTAATAGAATTGAATAAGTTGTATTGACTTCAAATTCCTTTCTGATTTTCTTGCAAAAGCTTCTTTTTAATGTTCAGATAAAATAATAAAGATTAAAATGTTAGGTTTTATAGTTGACTTCAGGATTTGACATGAATTCTAATAATAGTGTTACTAATGTCAATGGTAATGTAATTTTTTTATTGAAGGCTGCTTCTGTGTCAAACAATATGTTACAGAATTTATGTCTGCTTAACACATTTAATGGCAATATTTATTCTTTCAATGTTGCAGAATAGATATTGTTGTTTCTAATTGAGAGATCTGGAAATTGAGGCACCGCAGTGTGAATTTGCCCTGAGAAAGTAAAAAAGGTACAGTTTCTTTACCACTGAAGTTCTTTCCACTCTCCTCTGCAGTCTCTCAAAAAATGTCTTCTCTTACAAAAAATGAAAACCTTATTGTTATACATTTGTTTAAAAATCTTGTAAAGATGATTCTCAAGGGTGCCTGTGTAATCTAAGATGCATTATTCACAGTATTTGTGGTGTTTGGTACTTTTGTTTGTTTGTAGCTTGCATATTTAGCCATTACAATTTACAAAAGCACTTCATATCAAGAATAAATTTATTTTACAGAAATATTTAAGAGAACTGGTAAGATATTCACCCTTTTGTTTGAAAAATAATGAAATTTGACCATAATTTGCTTGATAAATTGACACACCCATCTTGGAGCTCATGCGTGGAGAGTAAGTTGCCAAGGACAACAATGCTCTGGGATAACTGGATTCTCTCTAAAGATGACCTTGGGAGCATATCTCAAAGACAGAGACACAAAGTGGCTACCGGGCAGGTGACTGGTAACATTCACAAGCATAGTTAATTTGGGATTTGCTTATTGCTCTCTGTCTGTGCTTCTACCACTTCTAACCAATTCCATTTTTATGTGGAACTTACCTGGAATGTTGCTTGAATCTCTAGAAATAAGAGAACTGGGATTAACACATGGGGTCATTTTCCCCAAGAGATTAGAATGTATTTAAGATGTTCTCTTACCTATGTTTTGGTACTATTTAACTTTATCATTCTTTTATACAGAAAACATTTTGAACAAAATACAATGTATTTGATAGAGTTTACTTAAGCTGTTTGGGCTTCCCAGGTGACTCAGTGGTAAAGAATCCTTCTGTCAATGCAAGAACCTCAGGTTCAATTGCTGGGTGGGGAAGATCCCCTGGAGAAGGAGATGGCAGCTCACTCCAGTATTCTTGCCTGGGAAATCCCATGGACAGAGGAGCCTAGTGGGCTACAGTCCAAGGGGTTGCAAAGAGTCAGACATGACTTAACAATGAAATAGCAACTTATGCTTTTTCTTTTCTTATGAAGATGTAACTTAATATGATTTGAAGCAAAAGAAAGATAATAATAAAATCTGATAATTTTTATATTACCTGTGCTTTCTGTGTAGGCATCACTGACTCGATGGACATGAGTTTGAGCAAGTCCCGGAGTTGGTGATGGACAGGGAAGCTTGGCATGCTGCAGCCCATGGGGTCGCAGGAATGGACATGACTGAGTGACTGAACTAGCTGACTATACCTTCTGTACTGAGCAGTGATTTAGCTTAGAGTTAAGAGTGCAGACTTTGAAATCAGCTCACCTCATTTTGATCCCAGTTTTGCCTCACTAGTCAAATCTTGAGAAAGGCAATCAAATCCTCAGGTCTCAGTGACCTCATCACTACCATTAAGCAGTGTTAACAACCATGCCTGGAAGATTTTATCAAGTATAAACCGTGAATATTATTTGATTTCATATTGTTGTTAAAGCTGAAATTAGCTTCCTAGAACATTTATAGTTAACCTTTAATATAGACCAACTAGGAAACTAGGGTTCCAAGTGTTTTCATGATCTAAGTCTCAGTATCTGCCAGCAGATACTTTAGAACTAAATTATATATCAATTAGATGACCAACAAGAACCTCCTGTAAGTAGAGAGTGCTGCTCAATATTCTGCAATAATCTAAATGGTGAAAGATTTTTAAAAGGGTATAAGTGTATGTACAACTGAATCATTGCCATACACTTGAAACTAAGAACATTGTTAATCAACTGTGCTTCAATATAAAATAAAAAGTTTTTAAATTTAGTTCAGAAAAAAATATGTTGGCTGATTCTTAGACAAGATCTTTTACTGTTACTCAACACATGTGGATAATGAATGTTTTTCCATTTACCTGAATACAAGGTTCTCAGTAATTTTAGGTCCTTCTTGAGTTGTCTAAACTTTCATGTGTAATTATTTAAACCCTCTTTCTGAAGTATCATTCTTCCCCAAATTGCTCTGGTTACTTCATTCTCAATCTTGGGGACTCAATTTACTCTGTAATACCATACTTGGAAAATCTTTCTTGAATAAAGTCTTAACTCCTACCTGTTTCAAGATTAAATTATACTTCCTCCTAAATGCTTCCTTAGAAACCTACAAGTCATTATCCTACGAGATAATTTGCCAAAAGTCTGATATTCCTCTCTGGGACTGTCCTCAGTCCCTTAGTAGTGTCCAACTTTTTACAACTTCATGGATGGTAGCCTTCCAGGCTCCTCTGCTCAGGGAATTTTCCAGGCAAGAATACGGAAGTGGGTTGCTATTTACCCCTCCAGGGGATCTTCCTGACCCAGGGATCAAATTCACATCTCCTGCAGTGGCAGGTAGGTTTCTTACCACTAGCGTCACCTGGGAAGCCCCATGTTCCTCTCAAATAGATTATCAGGACAAGAACTGTATCTTCTACAGTGGAGTCTTTTATTTGAAAGAAATGCTATTCGATGGGTTGGGAGTTGAGGACCAGATTAGGCTATTCATTTCCCACCCTTGATCACACTTTATCTAATTGCTATCCCATTTCTCTTCTTTTCTCCCGCCCTTGATCATATTTTATCTAATTCCTATCCCATTTCTCTTCTTTTCTCTCAAGTGCTCACCTTTACTAATTTGTCACACAGAATGGTAGGTCAGTGCACACACTAGTAGAAAAATATTTTTTTCTGAATTTTCCTATGTTTGGGCCAAATCCTGTAGTAAACTCCAGGACCACTTAGTTGGAACATAATTTATCTAACACTTCTTTTGCTGCTGACCAGAGTCTTTCCACACTATAACTTCCCTAAGTATTTTCCATGAAGGATTATGAAGCATTTTGTGAAACAAAGATAGTCCCATAGAAAACTAATGACAGCTCTATAAATAAAAAGAATTCCATGTTTAAATAGAGGCAAAAAAAAAAACAACAACAAGCTGGCATTGTCCCTTTTAGCCCTCATGATGTGCAATGAAAACTTGTGAAGGCTGTAGTTGACAGCAAGGAAATGACATCACTTACATTACCTTACGTTTAGATTTACCTCACTTATCTGCCTATGAGTTCTTAGCTGCAGTGTCTTGTGGTTCTTGCTGTCTTAGGTTTGCACCTGGGGAATCTCATGCTCTCCTGAAATATGTCAGCTGCTGTCATTCTTTACACTAGTGGTGCCCAAACATTTTTGACACCAGGGACAAATTTCCTGAAAGAATATTTCTGTGGCTTGTGGGCAGGGAGATGGTGCAGTATTGTGCTATTGACAACAATGGTTCATTCAGTAATATGAGCAGTGGAGAGTGCTGGGGAGCACAGATGAAGCTTTGCCTGATGGAGTTTGGAGACCCACGCCCTACACAGAAGATAATCTGTGTGTTTTTTAGGTTCTCGTTTGCTAATTTGTCCCCTGATTCCCAGTGATTGGAACATCATTTTGACTGATCCTAAACAAAAATTTTAAGGAATAGTTTTTATACAAGAGACACTAAAGAAATATGAAAGTGAAGTCGTTCAGTCGTGTCTGACTCTTTGCGATCGCATAGACTGTAGCTTACCAGGCTCCTCCGTCCATGGGATTTTCCAGGCAATAGTACTGGAGTGGATTGCCATTTCCTGCTCCAGGGGATCTTCCCAACCCAGGGCTTGAACTCGGGTCTCCTGCATTGTAGACAGATGTTTACCATCTAAGCCACCAGGGAAGTCATGATACTACAAAGCATAGACGTTATTAAGAGTACTATTGTTAATATTTTGGAATCTTGGCATACCTTCTGGTGAGTTTCTTATTTATGTTTTTAAATGAACTAATTAATGGCACTTCATCTGAATGATAACAGAGTTTGTAGTCAGTTTTTATTATTAAATTTTCTTTGTTTAATAATTCTTAATATGTTTTTCATGTATAGCCAGAACAACTAGGGAAACACATTCCAGGTTTTATAACTCGTGGACATTTGATTGTGGTAGTCAAGAAACAGTGTATTTGTCACAATGTGTTTGAAGTGCAAGGGATTTGAATATATTTGAAATGGTTCCTTTGTATTTTTATTAAACTTTCTATTTGTTTTTCTATTCTTCTCTGATTGACATATGGGCTTATTTCTACTATTTCTTTTGTCAATATCTGTAACTCAATAGACGAAGAAACTGGAAATTAGTTTGTAACGCATTTTCAAAGGAAAATATTTTATTCCAGCTGTAATTTGTTTCTGAGTTAAAAGAAAACGTTTTAGGTGACTTATCTATAAGAGGAAAAATAAGAACCCGTGTCCAAGATAAGAATGCTTGTGGTATTTTCATGATTATCACAGCAGCCCAGATCAACACAAGGTCACTTCCAGGTCCTTCTGATTACAACCATTCTCCCCATCACTCAAAGGTGGGTGAGTTCACTCAGAGAGTTTATCCAATTGTAGTTGTTTTTTTAAAGAGCTTGTTGTTGAGTTGACAGATGCTTATGTCTTATGAGGGGCTTCCCTGGTGGCTCAGTGGTGAGGAATCTGCCTGCAATGCAGGAGACCCAGGTTCTGTTCATGGGTTGGGTAGATCCCCTGGAGAAGGAAATGGCAACCCACTCCAGTATTCTTGCCTGGAGAATTCCATGGGCAGAAGAGCCTGGTGGGCTACAGTCCATGGGGTCACAAAGACACGACTGAGCACACATGTGCTATGCCTTATGAAGATATCACAGAATTTAAAATTAAAATTTGATGGTGGTCATTGTATAAAGAATTAAATATTACAATGTAATACTGATGCCTTCAAGGAAAAAATATTTTTCTACGTAGTCCCCAGTCCAATAACCCTCCAGTCCAGAGGCTATCTTGAATCTGGAGCCTATCTTGTCCTGAATACTTTGATTAAATCTTACCAAACTAGATCTTCATCCTTCTATAATGCATGTGTCCTCTGTATGTATTTGCCCATGCTCCAGAGGCTCTGGTTAGCTTGGTACTTTCCCGAGTAGAGTGAACTCTTTCCTGATTGGCTCACCATGAGCCTGACTCACTTTTTCAGGTCTGGGCGTTCCCCAGGGATTGCCATATTTTCTAATCTGTATTCTCACAGCTGCATAGTATTCCCCTCAGATCTAAGGAAGGAAATTAGACAGCCCAAGGTCATCTACATCTACAGAGAGGCACAGGGAAATTAAAAGCCTTGTTTAATTTATCCAACAGTTGCTGATGGTACCGTGGACAGAACATTCTATTGGTCTATCCTCAATTCTGGACCTGAGATGTAAATGCTCAGTCTCATGAATGAACTCTTCATTTCTTGGTTTTGCTGCTCCTTGCTCCCAGTCCTATGAAGAAAATCTACTTGGAGTTTTCTTGTTTCTTCTGTGTATTCAGACATGCCTTATTTTCTTCTTAAGGAGAACCTCTTCTCTTAGCATTCACATTTTGTCTCTTCTTCAGGTGCTATCTCAAATTTCCTGTCCTCTTAAAAGCTTCCTAGTTGAACTATGCCAATATCTAGTTGTTACTTTTCTCCTCAGGTGGATTTGTATACATTAATTGGCTTATGATACAATTTCATTGTGAACTTTCTCATTTTCCCACCAACCTCCCCTTCTCATCAGATTATAAAATCTCAAAAACCACATCTTTCATTTTCTTTTAAATTCTTTAAGGTGTTGCATAGCCATGAGCTCTCTTTGTTGTTGTTGTTGTTTTGTTTTTTTCTTTTTCTTGGCTGCATTGAAAAAACAGAATGCAAAATTTTCCCTCCAGGGAGGCTTTGGGAAGGGGAATGAGTTTCTCAGTGGCTAATGATTTGTACTCTGTGTTTAATGATCCGATGAAGTCTGTTAGGTAATAAAGGGTGGAAAAGAGGGTTCTAAAGAAAGGTGTGTGCTGTGTGCTAAGTCATTTTAGTCACGTCTGACTCTGTGAGCTATGAACTGTAGCCCACCAGGCTTCTCTGTTTATGGAATTCTCCAGTCAAGAGTACTGGAGTGGGTTGCCATGCCCTCCTCCAGGGGATCTTCCCGACCCAGGGATTAAACCTATATCTCTTCTGTCTCCTGCATTGGCAAGTGGGTTCTTTACCATTAGTGCCACCTGGGAAGCCCCTAAAGAAAGGTAGAGTGGAATAAATCAGGATGAGGAAATAATTTCCCTGAGCCTA
This sequence comes from Aepyceros melampus, assembly GCA_006408695.1. NCBI lineage: Eukaryota > Metazoa > Chordata > Mammalia > Artiodactyla > Bovidae > Aepyceros > Aepyceros melampus. The sequence continues at coordinate 74,897 of SJXQ01006618.1, forward strand.
CAGGGAGGATGTTGGGAAGTGGAGGAGGGAAGGGTAAGCTTTACTGAAGAGGAGGCTGGGGACTCAAAGCAAATGGGAGGGAGGGACAATCAGAGAAACCTCAGGCTCAGCTGAGAGAAGCTGGATCTGATAAAGGACCCCAGGAAAGGCTGTGTTCCAGAGCCCAGAAGGCACCAGAGCTGAGTTAGAGCTCACAGGCCAGGTCTCTTTCTGGCCCTCACTGGAGCTGGCATCTCTCCTTTCTTCTACTCAAGGGCCAGGAATGTGGCACCTTTGGTGCCTGGCAAGTTCACCTTGCATCATTCAGCACCTCACCAGCTCTCCTCCTCTCTGTGCTGGCCACCCAGCTGGGTCTCTGACAGCCACCTGTATGAGACAGGGGTATGGCATATGGTGGCTATGTGTCATCTCTGAAGCTTTTATCTTCAGCACAGATTTCTCTTCTGATTTTAATTTCCCATTTGCATATCTATTCAAGTATCATGGACATTACAGATTTAATACATCCCAAAGCCAACCTTTGATCTTCTTCCTCTTAGTAAATGACATCTCTATCCATCCAGTCACTTAAATAATCAACCCAGAAGTCATCCCAGCTATATTCAAATCATGATTTTAAAAAGCAGAGACATCACTTTACCAAAAAGAGTCCATATAGTCAAAGCTATGGTTTTTCCAGTAGTCATGTACAAATGTGAGAATTGGACTATAAAGAAGGCTGAGCATAGAAAAATGGATGCTTTCGAATGGTGGTGTTGGAGAAGATTCTTGAGAGTCCTTTGGACAACAAAGAGATCAAACCAGTCAGTCCTACAGGAAATCAACCCTGAATATTCATTGGATGGACTGAAGCTCCAATACCACCTGATGCCATTCAATACTATCAGTAAAAGACCCTAATGTTGGGAAAGATTGAGGGAAGGAGGAGAAGGGGGAAACAGAGTATGAGATGGTTGGATGGCATTATCAACTCAATGAACATGAATTTGAGCAAATTTAGGGAGACAGTGAAGGATAGGGAAGGCTGGTGTGCTGCAGTCCAAAAGGCTGAAGAATCAGACACAACTGAGAGAATGAACAGCAACAACAAGAAAAAATTATTTGTAAAGGTGAAGGTGGTGTTTAATGAAACCAGCAAGTAGTTTTGCACTATCTCTGAAATAGTAAGAATGAGAATCCATTCCTAGGCCTGAAGGGGCAATAGAAAAGAGTGGTTCCTAAAATCTGAGGCATGGAGGGGTGTGTGGAAGGGACTTGACAGGATCTGTGTCTTCCAGATAATGGATGTGGGTGGCCTCCAGCACAGTGAGGGTGTAGGCTGGAAAGGTGACCTCAGAATCACTCTACTAGGCACCACTCCTGTACTCTTTCTGAAGCCATAAGAAAATAAAAAGAAGGAAAGAAAATAAAACCTGTTGATGATGTTTAGATGATCCTGGAGGTGAGCCTCCTAGAACACAGGGCAGAGCAGAGAAGGATAAAGAGTAAGTCAGGATTGGGACTTGCCTCATGGTCCAGTGGTGAAGAATTCATTTGCCAGTGCAGGGGACACAGGTTCAATCCCTGGTCCGGGAAGACCCCACATGCTATGGGGCAACTTAAGCCCTTGAGCTGCAAATGCTAAAGCCGGCATGTCTAGAGCTCATGCTCCCCAGGAGAATCTACCTTAATGAAAAGCCCTCACACCACAACTAGAGAGTAGCTCCCTCCATCTTCTCACCCTCCAAACCCTTCTGCCCACTCGCCTCAACTAGAGAATGCTTGCTTGTAGTAATGAAGTCGCAGTGCACCCCAAAACAATTTTTTTAAAAGGCAGATCAGGAGAGACAAAGAGAAGAAATAAAGCACAAACAATTTTTGACTCACATCTATTTCATGTCAACAAATTCCTCATGGTTCTCCAGTATGTACATAAAATAAAATCAAAGAAACAACCCAAAAGGTAGAAGGCAGTTGGGGAAGAGACCAGTCCAAGAGTCTTGGACTGACTGTGAGTGGTTAATTCCTTGTCTGCCCAGTGTCTGCACACTGTGGGGGAAGGGTTGACTGCGTTTGTTGACTGCTTCCAACTCTCATCCCCTGGAAGCTGAGGTTCATTCTTTCTGGCTTGTGCACTTTCATGGGAGCGTGAAGCAGCTTTTGAAGACTGGTTTTGTTGTGCTCATTCATTCGCTGACATATAATCAAATGTTTTACTTTGGTTCCATTATCTTTTCATCAAAACGCTTTGAAAAACTATGATTGATATCAGCAAGTTGGTTCAGTTGAGGACAAACCATCTTCAAAGCCGAACTGTCTCTCCTGATCCGGCTCAATAACTTCACCATATTACATTCATAAATTGAATTGCTTCTGATTGCTTCTGACTGATTTTTCTTGAAAACAAAACTTTCTCTGTTTTACATAATCAATCATGGAATAAAGTAGGTGACATAGGTCATTTGCCACAGATCAATTGCTCTATAAACTCACAAAGGAAGGTCAGAGAGAAGAGGGTGAACGCTTTCTAAATTGCCAAAATGGAAACTTTGCAAAGAAAATCTAAAACCACTTCTTCCTTTGGATCTCCGAAAACGGCATTCTCCTCTTTCTCTAAGTTATTGGGGTGGGGCAGGGGGTTGGAAGGTGGTTAAACTTGATTTATGACTTCTTTGACATCTTCTTTTCAACATAAAATCTAAATTCCCTCTCTTTAAATATGTGTTGGGCTTACTGACTCACTTCTAACACTGTGTGCTAAATTGCTTCAGTCATGCCTGACTCTGCAACCCCATGGACTGTAGCCTGCCAGGCTTCTCTGTCCATGGGATTCTCCATGCAAGAATAGTGGAATAGGCCTTCCTCCAGGGCATCTTCCTGACCAAGAGGTCAAATCTGTGTCTCTTACGTCTCCTGCACTGACTTGGCAGGTGGGTTCTTTACCGCTAGCACCACCAGGGAAGCCCCACTTCTAACACTAGAAGGAGGCAGAAGCAAGGCTACCTGTGAGACTTCTAAGTCTAGTTACAAAAGGTAGGCTTTCTCTTTTGCAGGGCTCATGGTTTCAGAGCCCTAAGCTGCCATGGAAGAAGTCTGCCTATGCTGAAGTTGCCATGTTGGAAAGACCATGGAGACATAGGGACAAGCCAGGGGTGTCCAGCTCTTCCAGCCACAAGCTCCACAAGTATCACACCCAGGAGAGAGGAGGCTCTGTGATGATTCCAGCCTCATTACTCTCTGACTGTAATGAAATGAGAGACCTCAACCAAGAAACATCCGTGGAGTCCAGTCAGCCCCCAGAACCATGAGACACAGTACTAGGAAATGACTGCTATTATTCTGTTCCAATAATTTTGGTATGGTTTATTATATAGCTGCAGTACTCAGAGCACTGGTCTTTCCCTTCATTAGACTTTGAATGGTGGATGTTTTTTATCCAAGTCTTGGACATTCTCCTGTTATGTATTATTCTCTTTCCGTCAGTAATCTCATCCTCCCCATGGTTTTATTTTGTAAATTTTTCTATTCCTCTTTTAAAATTAATTTTTATGGGAGTATAGTTAATTTACAATATTGTGTTAGTTTCTGGTGTACAGCAAACTGAATCATTCATATATATATATATATATATATATATATATACCTCATGCGAAGAGTTGACTCATTGGAAAAGACTCTGATGCTGGGAGGGATTGGGGGCAGGAGGAGAATGGGACGACAGAGGATGAGATGGCTGGATGGCATCACTGCCTCGATGGATGTGAGTCTGAGTGAACTCCGGGAGTTGGTGATGGACAGGGAGGCCTGGCATGCTGCGATTCATGGGGTCGGAAAGAGTCGGACACGACTGACTGAACTGAACTGAATGTGTATATGTTAATCCCAATTTCTTAATTTATCCCTCTCCCCTACTGTCCAGCCTAGTAACCATAAGTTTGTACTCTGCATCTATGACCATTTCTGTATTGTAAATCAGTTCATCTGTACCATTTTTTTTTCAGATTCTGCACCACATATAAGCAATATCACATGAATTTGCCTTTCTCTGTATGACTTATTTCACTCAGTATGGCAATTTCTAGATCCATCCCTGTTGCTGCAAATGGCGTTACTTCATTCTTCTTTTATGGCTGAGTAATAGTCCATTGTGTATATGTACCACATTTTATTTATCCATTCTTTATTCATGGCTTTAAATAGCATATATATACATTGTGAAGGTTGACTTTATGGGCCACCTTGATTGGGCAATGGGGTGCCCAGACATTTGGTTAAACATTATGTTTAAACAGTCAACCCAGAAGTTATTCTAGACAAATCCTTGTCCCTTATGCTCTCAAACCAATGCATCACCAAGTTCTAGCAATTCTTTTTCTACATAAGAACCATTATAAGTTATTTTGGTCCTGACTTCTGCCACCCTCTTCCAACCAGTATTGTCTATCACATAGGATAATAAAGTAAATTTTCAATATTTTCTTTACTTCTAATTTTGCCATCTCCACTGCTACCACTCTATAATACAGTCTTCATGTAATGCATGTAATGGGTGTTTTAAACAGAAATCATATGACTTTATCCCCTTGTTTAAGAACTTTCAATCAACCGGCCCATCCCCAGCCAGAGACAGGCAGGCAAGGGCAGCCAGAGGTGGAAGGGGGCAATCACGGCCCCAGAGAGGCATCCTCTACCAAACTGCAAGCAGACTTCGTTGCTAACCAAGACTTCTTGGGATTCTGGACAGTCGACATCCGCTGGGAGGGTCACAGCCAGAGATCAGCTCCCCAAAAGAGACACAAGGCACACCTGAGAAAATGCGCTCATTTAGAAATCATTGACTTTATCCCCTTGTTTAAGAACTTTCAATCAACCGGCCCATCCCCAGCCAGAGACAGGCAGGCAAGGGCAGCCAGAGGTGGAAGGGGGCAATCACGGCCCCAGAGAGGCATCCTCTACCAAACTGCAAGCAGACTTCGTTGCTAACCAAGACTTCTTGGGATTCTGGACAGTCGACATCCGCTGGGAGGGTCACAGCCAGAGATCAGCTCCCCAAAAGAGACACAAGGCACACCTGAGAAAATGCGCTCATTGTACATCCAGAAAACTGAGCGGCTGAGATGGGGCAGGCGATAAGTCACAGCCTTCAACTGGGGGTGACCGCACTCACCAAGCACCTGGTCACCTGAGCTGCTCTGACCTGGGACGAGCACAAAACACAGGCCCAACCAAGTCTGTGCTTTTGTGGAGTACCCGAGAATCTGAACCTGAGCAGCTTAGACCTGGGGAGTGCATGCAACCTAGGGCCCGCATCAGAGAGTTCCCAGCAGAACAACCTAGAGCCTGAGCAGTGTAGACTGGGAAAGCACACACGCTGTGAGCAGGGGCAACCCCAGTGTGGCTGAATCACTGTGAGCACACGCCAGTGATATTTGTTTGCAGTGTTCCTCCTTCCCCATAGCATAACTGAACAAGTGAGCCTAAAAAAAGGTGACCACCACTGCACCCCTTTTGTAAGGGCGGAAATTAGACACTGAAGAGACCAGCAAACAGAAGAAGCTAAAATAAACAGAGGGAACAGCTTTGGAAGTGACAGGTGCAATAGATTAAAACCCTATAGTTAGCACCGACTACATAGGAAGGGGCCTATAGACTTTGAGAAGTACAAGCTGGAACAAGGAACTATCTGAAAATGAACTGACCCCACACTGTCCACAACAGCTCCAGAGAAAGTCCTAGATATATTTTTACTATTATCATTTTTTTAATTAAAAAAAATTTTTTTATTTTTAAGTCCCCTATTACTCCTTTAATTTTCATTTTTATAATGTACTATTACCTTGCAAAAAAAGAAGAGACCTATTTTTAAAGCAAACTTCATATATATATATATTTATAATTTTTGTGACTTTTAAAAATTTTTTTATTTTTGAGAATCTAACCTTTACTCTAGATTTTTAATCTTTGTTTTTTGGTGTTTGTTATCAACTTTGTACCTTTAAGAACCCAATCTTCAGTACCCATTTTTACTTGGGAGTGAAATCACTGGCCTGATTGCTCTCTCCTCCTTTTGACTCTCCTTTTTCTCCACCAGGTCACCTCTATCTCCTCCCTCCCCCTTTTCTTCTCTACCAAACTCTGAGAATCTCTGTGTGTTCCAGGTTGTGGAGAACAATTAGGGAACTGATTACTGGCTGGATCTGTCTCTCTCCTTTTGATTCCCCCTTTTATCCTCCTGGCCACCTCTGTCTCCTTCCGCCCTCTTGTCTTCTCTGTGTAACTCTGTGTACCTCTGCGGGTGTCCCTCACTGTGGAGAAACTTTTCATCTTTAACCTAGATGTTTTATCATTGGTACTGTATAGATGGAGAAGTCTTGAGGCTACTGTAAGAATAAGACTGAAAAACAGAGGCAGGAGGCTTAAGTCCAAATCCTGAGAACACCTGAGTACTCCTGAATCCAGGAAACATTCATCTATGGGAGCTCATCAAATGCCCCCATATCTACACTGAAACCAAGCATTATCCAAGGGCCAACAAGTTCCAGAGCAAGACATACCATGAAAATTCTCCAGCAACACAGGAACATAGCCATGAGCTTCAATATACAGGCTGCCCAAAGTCATGCCAAACCCATTAACATCTCAAAACTCATTACTGGACACTTCATTGCACTGCAGAGAGAAGAAATCCAGCTCCACCCACCAGAACACCGACACAAGATTCCTTAACCAGGAAGCCTTGACAAGCCACCCGTGCAACCCCAGCCACGGTGAGGAACCTCCACAATAAAGAGGAACCACAAACTGCCAGAATACAGAAAGGCCACCCCAAACACAGCAAAATAAAAAAGATGAAAGGCAGAGAAATACCCAGCAGGTAAAAAGTAAGAGAAAGACAAATATATTTTTACATGGGGTATTAAAACATGGTACAAATAAATTTATAAAACAGAAATAGATGCACAGACACAGAAAACAAATTTGTGGTTAACAAAGAGGATAGTGATGGAAGGCAGAGATAAATTAGGAGTTTGGGGTTAACATACAAGCCACTATACATAAAACAGATAACCAACAAGGATCTACTGTACAGCCAGGGGAACTATATTCAATATCTTGCAGTAACCGATAATGGAAAAGAATCTGAGAAAGTACACACACACACATATAATTGAATCACTTTAACGTACACTTGAAAGTAACACAATATTGGAAACTTGTTGCTGCTGCTGTTGTTGTTTAGCCTTTCAGTCGTGTCTGACTCTTTTTGACCCCATGGACTATAGCCTACCAGGCTCCTCTATCCATGGGATTATCCAGGCAAGAACACCGGAGTGGGTTGCCATGCCCTTCTCCAGGGGACTTTCCCCACCCAGGGACTGAACCTGGGTCTCATGCTTTGGCAGGCGAATTCCTTACTGCTAAACCACCAGGGAAGCCCACTGGAAACTCACTACACTTCTATTTTAGAAAGACAGTAAATACAGTCACTTCAGGCACTACTGTGATTAGAAACACGAAGGCAAATGTGGACTGGGCTCATCTCTAATGTGGTCACAGAGACTGAGGATCGGCCAACACGTTCTGTAAAGGACCAGATAATAAATATTGCCCATTCTCTAGGCCATAGAGTCTCTGCTACAACTACTGAACTCTCTCATTGTAGTACAAAAATAACCATACATGATAGACATATGAATAATGCATGGCTGTGTTCTCATACAATTTTATTTATAAAGCCAGTGGTATTTCAGTTTCTAATAGCACTAAGAATAAACTTTAAATTCTTTTTGTGTTCACTGTTATATTTTCTACTTGGTTGTGGCTGACAGGACTGGGCTCATCTCTAATGTGGTCACAGAGACTGAGGATCGGCCAACACGTTCTGTAAAGGACCAGATAATAAATATTGCCCATTCTCTAGGCCATAGAGTCTCTGCTACAACTACTGAACTCTCTCATTGTAGTACAAAAATAACCATACATGATAGACATATGAATAATGCATGGCTGTGTTCTCATACAATTTTTTTATAAAGCCAGTGGTATTTCAGTTTCTAATAGCACTAAGAATAAACTTTAAATTCTTTTTGTGTTCACTGTTATATTTTCTACTTGGTTGTGGCTGACTTGAAGGAAAGCTACTGATTTACATATGTTAATCTTACATCTGGCTTACTGACTGAAATCGAATATTCTGTTAGAGTTGATTGAATAGGCATTTCTAGGAGGATAATGATAATAACTCTGAATCATGACAGTTTCTAATATTCATATATGTATCTTATTTAATTTTCTTGTCTAAATGCACTGTCTAGGAATACCAGAATAATGCTGATTGAGCAAATGAAAATGGCCAAACTTATCTTGCTCTTTTTTCAGTATTTTGCTTAGTTTTTTTCTTTTTCTTTGTAAGAAACTTTATTAAAGTTTTCAACAATGCTTCTGCCTCTTTGATATGAAGCAGACAACAGGGGCCAAAATTTGCTACATGTCAGCTCTCCAGATCTAAGTCCTAATGCTAGTGGTTGCAACTTATTAAAAATCCTGGCAAAATCAATACAGTAAAGTAAAATAAAAAATAAAAAAAAAATCCTGGCACTGGACCAATTGAATTAATTTGCTGAAGGCCATATAAAACTCTTTAGGTTACCATAAAATATGAGAAACTCATTTCTGTATCAGTCACTAGCAAGGGGTATGGGTTTTGGCTCAGATAAATCATTAGGGACCCCTGGATGACGAGGAGTCAATTAACATGGCCATCCAAGTGGTCTGTAGGCAGTACTTTTAATTTTATAATCACATTATACCATAGGTGGGGTTACTTCTGCAGACTTTCATGCTAGTTATTAAACTAGTGTCCCCCAGCTCCCAACTGCCCTGCTATAGTCCGCTCTTTGATGCTGGGACTGAGATTCTGCAAAACACGTTTTTCAGCTGCCAGCTAAGGTCTGTTAGGCTCTCACTCGAGATGCAAGTAGACAGTAAGGTCGCAGAAGGAAGAGGGACTTGTTTTTCCTGTTTCCAGTTTGCTTTCTGTGGGCTTCCATTGGATTCTTGTTTCTATCATCATCACCCTAGTCTCACTTCTTTACCCTGGCTGTGGCAAGCCTTTGCTATAGTAGCAGCATAATACAACTATAACTTAAAATAATAAAATTTAAAAAAAACAACACAGGCACAGTCAACCTCATCGCACTCTACCACCACCCACAGATACCAGCGCCAGCCAAGCAGTGTGCCTTTCTCAGGGCTCAGAGTTTTAAATACATAGGCTCCTCCTCCTCCATCCTGTTAAAATATTACATTTCCAACCTCTTCCTTTTGTTTCCCCAGGGGTAATAGCTGCTTCCTGTATGTGCGTGCCCTTTTCAGTTACCTAGTTAACACTATACCTAGTTAGCAATTCTTTATATTCAATTCTCTCTATGAAGAAAGCCAAATACTTTACAATATCACTTATACATGGAATCTAAAAAATACAACAAACTAGTGAATATAGCAAAAAAGAAGCAGATGCACAGTAATGGAGAACAAACTAGTGGTTACCAGTGGGGAGAGCGAAGGGAGGAGAGGCAAGATAGGGGTGGGAGTGGGAGGCACAAGCTATTGGGTGCAAGACCCACTCAAGGACGTACTGTACAACATGGGGACAGAGCCAATGTTTTGCAATAATTGTAACTGGAAAGTGACCTTTAAAATTGTATATTTTCAAAAATTAATTAAAAAAATAAAAAGAAATTCCATTAAAATTGCTGGTGTGATTTCTGTCTCCCGACTGAGCATGGACTGATACTTACCTACAGAGAAAGACTTCGTCATTGATTGTGTAGACTGTGGATGCAGGTCAGCTTTCATATCAAAGAACTTTTCCTGACATTGCCCCTCCTTCTGGGGATCATTTTACTTTTTGAGAGCAAACAGTTCTCATTGAGGATCACAAGTTACCCATGATTAAGATAGATAAATATCCTTTTTAAAAAGTTGGTTGCATTTATATTACATTCTTCTCATTACTTTTAAGACTTTTCTGCCCTCTAGAAATCTGAATCTCAAATCATATTTTATGAACGCTTCTTTGAACAGAAATTGGAAAGCAAAACCAGGTTAGGTTGAAAGCCAATAAATATCAAACTTTTCAGAGTATAAAAATTCAAAGACTGCTTTCACCAACATAATTTTTTCCACCAGTGAATGTCATTTGAGGAGAAAGAAAAATGAAGATCCAGGACAGAACACATTACATTAGTGATCAAGAAGGCAAAATATTGGAAGAGAGAATTTTTTTTATACTGTTGAAGTAAAAGATCTTATAGCTATATATATCATTGTCAACATATATAATAATTAATATGTTGAGCAGAATCAGCTTTGTATGTGGAAAAAAATATTTTGCTCCCACAGTGTCGGGAGTATGGAGAAATCATTGAAAAATAACTCAATTAAGTCGGATGAGAATAAAACATCAGCACCTTGGTGGGTGTTCGTAGCTTGCCTCAGGCACCAAGACACAGAATGCAATTTGAAAGTAATAAACTTATCAGTCAGAAATACTTGGCATTGAGAGCAGCCAATATTTATAACAAGTTTAGGTTCCCATAGGAGAACCTAGAACACATTTAAGTTGATGGGGGAGGGGATTTCCACCCCCCTGTACACTGACATAAAATCTGAGCCTGTAGACCTGGAGCCTCCTAATTCTCAATGTCATAAAGCAACGAAATTAGATGGGAGGGCCTAGAAAATTAAGCAATGTCCATCCTATCTCCCTGCAGTGAAGTAAATAATTTAGTTCGTTAATTGGTGGTTAAATTTGATTCAACAAGCCTTCTAGAAAGAGATACAGATATTTTTGTATTTGTACAAAGCTTCTGTTTTCTATGCCTTTCTGTCCATCCATTCATCCATCCACCCATCATCCATCCATGAGCCAAGCAATGAAGTGCCAAAAAAAAAAAAAAAAAACACCAGTCTGCCCTCATCCCATTATCTCCTCCCTTATACTTAGCCTGTGGCACCAGGGATGAGGAGAGCCAATTCTGCATGTAAACACAAATATTTTGCACAAAAGGGTTTTGGAGCATTCCACTTTAGGGAGCTTCCCTGGTGGCTCAGGCAGTAATGAATCTGCCTACAATGCAGAAAGACCTTGGTTCGATTCCTGGGTCAGGAAGATCCCCTGGAGAAGGGTATGGCAACGCATTCCAGTATTCCTGCCTGGAGAATCCCCATGGACAGAGGAGCCTGGCGGGCTACAGTCCACGGGGTCGAACAGCATAGGACACGACTGGGCACCTAATAAACACACGTTCCCCACTTTAAGGACCACTGTTTAAAACTCAGGTGAAAGGGGGGGAAAGAAAAGACTTGATACTCTTTCAAACTACATGAAATTCCCCTCCTGGGTATCTTGAGCTCATACTTTTAAAGGTGCCTAGAATAATCTTTTTTGACTGGCTAATGATTATTTATGTATTGAGATTCCAACCATCTTGTGCCCCAGTAGCTCTTAGAGCACATTTCCTATTAGAAGACTCCATTATTTATATATTAGAATAATCCATTTAATTGCTCGCCTCACCTACGGACCAAGGCAAGGGCTTTCTCTGATTTGATTTTACATCTCTTGTGTTTATCTCAACAGTTGGCACATCATGGGTGCACAGTAAATGTTTGCTGCACTGAACAAATTCGCTGGCCAGTTGGATTTTTAAGACATGCAAACATGAGAACATCATCGGAGTTTTCTGCTCATTCTTTGCTTAACAAGCCTATGTCCTCTTTTCCCAACTAGATTTAAAAGTGCTCTGGGACAGAGACCTTAACTAGTCATGACTTTTCAATGTTTTTCTTTCCTATTTGTCAGTGCTAATACCATGTCTTTCTAGAAACTGAGCAAAATTTGTGGGTTATAATTTTTCATTGAGACAACATGGTTGTAGATTTTTTTTCCCAACCATACCCAAAGATAAATACTTTTGTTTCCCTGAAGTAAATACCTCACATTATATAATGAAATTCGCTGTTCCAGGCTCTCTCACCCAGTGGTCCAAGTCCTTATACATACTCATTTTTGAATTTCAACAGGTTCCCAGAAAAAAAGGGCTAAGGTTCCTTCTGGGATATAGCAAAGTCTTCAAGGCAGTTTCAGACTACCATTGTGTGCATGGAACAGACTCTTTAACATAGAAAATGTTTGAAATAGAAATTCAATGAGCTGAGTTCAATCAATATTTTTAACTTTTATGCACGCAAAAGAGTTCATAAGAACTTGTGTATTTCCTTTGGTTGCAGGCAGATTTCCTTCTACATTTCTTTCTGTTAAATTAAGTGTCACCAGCCAGTACTTTAATAGGAAAAGAAAGGGCTGGGAACCCAGCAGCCAGAATAAACAACAAGCCATGTCTCAAGGGGGAACTTGGGACCATGATAACTTCATGGCTTCCTTTAAGCTAGTTAAGGAGCCATACAGCAAGCAGGTGGCATAGTCTCACATAAAACATTCATTGTCAGCTAGTCATCCTTAAATTCCAGGCTAACAATTTCCATCCCTACTTATATCCCAGAGAGCAGGGACCAGGTTTGAGACAGCTCTGAATACCAATATACGTAATATAAATTTTATGTATGGTAAAACTGTTTATGGACTTGGCTGCCCTATTCCTCTGCTACAGGTACAAAAAACAATAAGAATGCAATCTCCAGGAAAAATAATCTGGTGATTTATTCAAACATATGGGTCTTATTTTGTCTAGAAGTATAGGGCATTTTCAAACATACAGTCACAGTACAGAAAATCATATAATATACCTTGGTTCCTACACCAATACTAGGTAAATAGAAATGTCTTACATTTTAAAAATATTTTTTAAAAATAAAGTGTTAGAGATACAGGAGTTACCACTCCATCCTATCTTCATTCAGCCTGAAGTTAATGTGTATTCTTCTGTGTGTTTTTAACTTGTAACAACATAAGCATATATCTATAGGAAATTACACTATTTTCATTTGTGTTTTACTTTGTACATAAATGATATAATGATGTATAGTATGTGACTTCCTACTTTCATTCAACATTTTGTTCTTTGGATTCATTCAGCTAATACATGCAGACCGAGTCCATGCATCTCCACTCCTGATGATACCCATTTTCTGAATACTGCAGCTCCCCATTATTCCATTGATGAGTAGAGTTATATTATCTCCAGTGTTCCACTAAATCACCTGTACTTGTCTTCCTATGCACACGTGTGAAAGTTTCTAGAAATGGAATTGCCCACTTGATGTATATGTTTATCTCCATCTTTATTAAGAGTTGCAAAAGTGCTTCCCAGAGTAAGCAATCCAATCCATAGTCTACCACCACTGCCTTTGACTTCCTGTTTCTCTATGTTCAATTCAGGCCAGTATTTGCTGTTTTCAGATCTGAACAATCCTTGCCAACCTGCAAGTGGTGGAATGATATTTCATTATTATTTGAATTTCCTTTCCTCTGATTATAAATGAGGCTGAGGAACTTTCCACAGGGCTTGTTAGCCAATGAGAATTTCTCCTCTCTGAATAATCTGTTCATTCTTTGCCCATTTCTCTTTTGGGTTGTTTTCCTTTTTAGTAAAACTTGCTTGTAAAACCACCTGAGCCTAGTGCTCATTTTATAAATAGTTTTTAGATTATTGAGTCTATTTCTTCAGTGGTTGTTTTTTTTTTCTTTTGGTCAATTTCATAACTTAAATGTTTGACTAAGAAAATGAACCTTTTTTTTAAGCATTCATTTTGACCTTAATTTTGAATGCTATTTTAGCTAGATGTGAAATTATAGGTGACAGTTAATTTCCCTCATCATTTTGAGATATTATTCCATGTTACTAGGTCTGTATTACTGCTGCAGCAAAAATCCACTGTCTTACTGTTAGTATTCTGGCTAATATGGTTTTTCTTTTTGCTTGCTTTATTCTTTGTTTCTTTGCCTACACATGTCTAGATGTAGGCATGTTTGCTTAATCCTATTCAGTACATGCTATATTTTTAAAATTTTAGGAATTATGCCTCTAATCCATTATGAAAAATTATCAGTTATTATCCTGCAAGTATTGCCCCTCTGCCAGTTTCTTAATGTCTCTTAACCCTTCTTTCATATTTTCCATCCCTTTATCTTATCAACTTCATTCTGATCAACAGACTCAGATTTACCTTCTTGGTGACTAAACTTCTCTTGTTGTTGTTGTTTTTCAGTGGCCCAGTCATGTCCAACTCTTTGCAACCCCATGGACTACAGCATGCCAGGCCTCCCTGTCCCTCACCATCTCCCAGAGTTTGCCCAAGTTCATGTTCATTGCACTGGTGATGCCATCCAGCCATCTCACCTTCTGACACCCTCTTCTCCTTCTACCCCCAATCTTTCCCAGCATCAGGGACTTTTCTAACGAGTCATCTGTTCGCATCAGATGGCCAAAACCCTGGAGCTTCTGCATCAGTACTTCCAGTGAATATTCAGGGTTCATTTCCCTTAAGATTGGCTGCTTTAATCTCCTTGCTATCCAAGGGACTTTCAGGAGTCTTCTCTAGCACCACAGTTCAAAGGCATCAGTTCTTTGGTGTTCTACCTTCTTTATGCTCCAGCTCTCACGACTGTACATGACCAATGGGAAGACCATAGCCTTACTATACGGAACTCTGTCAGCAGAGTAATGTCTCTGCTTTTCATACAACACTGCCTAGGTTTGTTATCGCTTTCCTGCCAAGAAGCAATTGTCTTCTGATTTCATGGCTCTCTTTAGCTATATATAATTCACTGATTAAATTGTCCAACAGTTTTAAAATTTCAATAACCATTTTTTAAATTCTATAAATTCTATTTGTCTACTTTTAAAATGCCTGTTCTTATTTCATTGTATTTTTCATGACTTTGATTATTTTTTATGTTTCTAATTTTGCTAAACATATTTTTTAAGGTCTGCAATAAATTGTTCCATTTTGTTTACTTTTTATTTTATACTGCAGTGATAGCTTATGGTGAATGATGTTGGATTCATGATCTCCAAAGAAGAAGATTTAGCTTTGGGACCAGGGACCAGGCATGATGACTCAAGAGATTTTGTGTAGCAGTTTTATTAAAGTAAGAAAAAGGACAGAGAATGCTTCTGACATGGACATCAGAAGGGGGACAGGGAGTGCCCTCTTTATAGTCTTAGAAAGGGAATTATATACTTTTTAATCGGTTATTACAATAAATCAAAAGAATGTCTCAAGGTTCTAAAGATCTTACTAGGCTCACTTTCATAATTTACATTTTAAGATGACAGGATTAGAACTAACAATTGAAAGATCTTATAGCCATCATGGTCAACAAAAGAGTCTGAAATGCAGTACTTGGATGCAATCTCAAAAATGACACAATGATCTCTGTTCGTTTCCAAAGCAAATCATTCAATATCACAGTAATCCAAGTCTATGCCCCAACCAGTAACGCTGAAGAAGGTGAAGTTGAATGGTTCTATGAAGATCTACAAGACCTTCTAGAATTAACACCCCCAAAAGATGTCCTTTTCATTATAGGGGACTGGCATGCAAAAATAGGAAGTCAAGAAACACCTGGAGTAACAGGCAAATTTGGCCTTGGAATACAGAATGAAGCAAGGCAAAGGCTAATAGAGTTCTGCCAAGAAAACACACTGGTCATAGCAAACACCCTCTTCCAACAACACAAGAGAAGAGTCTACACATGGACATCACCAGGTGGTCAACACCAAAATCAGATTCATTATATTCTTTGCAGTCAAAGATGGAAAAGCTCTATACAGTCAACAAAAACAAGACCAGGAGCTGACTGTGGCTCAGATCATGAACTCCTTATTGCCAAATTCAGACTTAAATTGAAGAAAGTAGGGAAAACCACTAGACCATTCAAGTATGACCTAAATCAAACCCCTTATGATTATACAGTGGAAGTGAGAAATAGATTTAAGGGTCTAGATCTGATAGATAGAGTGCCTGATGAACTATGGAATGAGGTTCGTGACATTGTACAGAAGACAGGGATCAAGACCATCCCCATGGCAAAGAAATGCAAAAAAGCAAAATGGCTGTCTGGGGGGGGCCTTACAAATAGTTGTGAAAAGAAGAGAAGTGAAAAGCAAAGGAGAAAAGGAAAGATATAAGCATCTGAATGCAGAGTTCCAAAGAATAGCAAGAAGAGATAAGAAAGCCTTCTTCAGTGATCAATGCAAAGAAATAGAGGAAAACACAAGAATGGGAAAGACTAGAGATCTCTTCAAGAAAATTAGAGATACCAAGGGAACATTTCATGCAAAGATGGGCTCAATAAAGGACAGAAATGGTCTGGACCTAACAGAAGCAGAAGATATTAAGAAGAGGCGGCAAGAATACACAGAAGAACTGTACAAAAAAGATCTTCACAACCAAGATAATCACAATGGTGTGATCACTCATCTAGAGCCAGACATCCTGGAACGTGAAGTCAAGTGGGCCTTAGAAAGCATCACTACGAACAAAGCTAGTGAAGGTGATGGAATTCCAGTTGAGCTATTTGAAATCCTGAAAGATGATGCTGTAAAAGTGCTGCACTCAATATGCCAGCAAATCTGGAAAACTCAGCAGTGGCCACAGGACTGGAAAAGGTCAGTTTTCATTCCAATCCCAAAGAAAGGCAATGCCAAAGAATGCTCAAACTACCGCACAATTGCACTCATCTCACACGCTAGTAAATTCTCCAAGCCAGACTTCAGCAATACGTGAACCGTGAACTTCCAGATGTTCAAGCTGGTTTTAGAAAAGGCAGAGGAATTCTATTTGAATTCTATTTGTTAGGTCCATGGACTCATGGTGGATATTGTCCTTAATTATTAAGTTTTAAAAATGTCAGTAATATAGCAGTCAAATTCCTGGCAGGAATCAGGTGGTATATCAAATAGAGTAATTGTGGGGGTTTTGATGAAAGGACTATTTCAAAGGTGTGGGCAGGGCTAAAAGAAGCCAAAAGGTAGTGAAACATGAAGCTTTTGCTGTCCCAAGCCTGAGTGGCATGAGGAGGAAGTGCATATCAGACTGGCAGCTGGAGGGCAGGGTTGCCTGACAGGATATGTGCTCTCTGGTAGAGGCTGGCTGGCACTGCCAACCAGCGGCCCAGTATCGATGCAGCTGCTGGAACTCATATTAGTATCAATGCAGCTGTTGCAACTCATATCATGATCTTGCTAATCTATGGTTTTTCAATATCCTGCAATTACCTCCTACCAGCTGAATACAATGAAAAGCCAGGAACCAGATTTTTTAAATGGGCAGATGACCTGAACGCACATTTTTCCAAAGCCATACAGATGGCCAATGGGCATGTGAAATGTTGTTCAAGATCACTAATCATCAGGGAATGCAAATCAAAACCACAAAGAGCTATCACCTCACATCTGTCAGAATGGCTATCCTCAAAATGTCTACAGATAACCAACATTGCAAGGCTGCAGAGAAAAGTGAGCCCTCAAACATTGTTGATGGGAATGTAAACTGGGACAGCAACTGGGAACAACAGTATAGAGGTTCCTCAAAACACTAAAAACAGAACTACCGTATGGTCCACTTCATGGTAAATAGATGGGGAAACAATGGAAACAGTGACAGATTTTATTTTCTTGGGCTCCAAAATGACTGCAGATGGTGACTGCAGCCATGAAATTAAAAGACACTTGCTCCTTGGAAGAAAAGTTATGACCAACCTAGACAGCATATTAAAAAGCAGAGACATTACTTTGCCAGCAAAGGTCAGTCTAGTCAAAGCTATGGTTTTCCATATGGTCATGTATGGATGTGAGAGTTGGACTGTAAAGAAAGCTGAGCACTGAAGAATTGATGCTTTTGAATTGTGATATTGGAAAAGACTCTTGAGAGTCCCTTGGACAGCAAGGAGATCCAACCAGTCTATCCTAAAGGAAATCAGTCCTGAGTATTCATTGGAAGGATGGATGCTGAAGCTAAAACTCCAATACTTTGGCCACCTGATGCGAAGAACTAACTCATTGGAAAAGGCCCTGATGCTGAGAAAGATTGAAGGCAGGAGGAGAAGGGGACTATAGAGGATGAGATGGTTGAATGGCATCACTGACTCAATGGACAAGAGTTTGAGTAACTCCAGGAGTTGGTGATGGACAGGGAGGCCTGGCGTGCTGCAGTCCATGGGGTCGTGAAGAGTTCGACATGACTGAGCAACTGAACTGAACTGAACCGAACCATATGGTCCAGCAACTCCACTTCAGGGTACCTGAAGAAAATAAAAACACTAATTCTAAAAGATACACATTTGAATAAGTTCTAATGAGGTGGATGAAGCTGGAGCCGATTATACAGAGTGAAGTAACCCAGAAAGAAAAACACCAATACAGTATACTTACACATATA
>SJXQ01006620.1:0-17300 GCA_006408695.1 Aepyceros melampus
CAGTTGCTCAGCTGTGTCTGAATCATTGCAACCCCATGAATTGCAGCACGCCAGGCCCTGGTCTCCATCACCAACTCCCGGAGTTCACCCAAACTCATGTCCATTGAGTCAGTGCTGCCATCCAGCCATCTCATCCTCTGTCGTTCCCTTCTTCTCCTGCCCCCAATCCCTCCCAGAATCAGAGTCTTTTCCAATGAGTCAACTCTTCACATGAGGTGGCCAAAGTACTGGAGCTTCAGCTTTAGGATAAGTTCTTCCAAAGAACACTCAGGACAGATCTCCTTTAGAATGGACTGGTTGGATCTCCTCTCAGTCCAAGGGACTCTCAAGAGTCTTCTCCAGCACTGCAGTTCAAAAGCATCAATTCTTCAGCACTCAGCTTTCTTCACAGTCCAACTCTCACATCCATACATGACCACTGCAAAAACCATAGCCTTGACTAGATGGACCTTTGCTGGCAAAGTAATGTCTCTGCTTTTCAATATGCTATCTAGGTTGGTCATAACTTTCCTTCCAAGGAGTAAGCGTCTTTTAATTTCATGGCTGCAGTCACCATCTGCAGTGATTTTGGAGCCCCCCAAAATAAAGTCTTTCACTATTTTTACTGTTTCCCCATCTATTTCCCATGAAGTGATGGGACCAGATGCTGTGATCTTTGTTTTCTGAATGTTGAGCTTTAAGCCAACTTTTTCACTCTTCTCTTTAACTTTCATCAAGAGGCTTTTTAGTTCCTCTTCACTTTCTGCACAAGGGTGCTGTCATCTGCACATCTGAGGTTATTGATATTTCTCCCAGCAGTCTTGATTCCAGCTTGTGTTTCTTCCAGCCCAACGTTTCTCATGATGTACTCTGCATAGAAGTTAAATAAGCAGGGTGCAATATACAGGCTTGACATACTCCTTTTCCTATTTGGAACCAATCTGTTTTTCCATGTCCAGTTCTAACTGTTGCTTCCTGAGCTGCATACAGATTTCTTAAGAGGCATGTCAGGTGGTCTGGTATTCCCATCTCTCTCAGAATTTTCCACAGTTTATTGTGATCCACAAAGTCAAAGGCTTTAGCATAGTCAATAAAGCAGAAATAGATGTTTTTCTGGAACTCTCTTGCTTTTTCCATGATCTAGCAGATGTTGACAATTTGATCTCTGGTTCCTCTGCCTTTTCTAATACCAGTTTGAACATCTGGAAGTTCATGGTTCACGTATTGCTGAAGCCTGGCTTGAAGAATTTTGAGCATTACTTTACTAGCATGTGAGATGAGTGCAATTGTGTGGTAGTTGGAGCATTCTGTGGCATTGCCCTTCTTTGGGATTGGAATGAAAACTGACCTGTGGCCAAATCTGAGTTTTCCAAATTTGCCGGCATATTGAGTGCAGCACTTTCACAACGTCATCTTTCAGGATTTAAAATAGCTCATCTGGAATTCCATCACCTCCACTAGCTTTGTTCATAGTGATGTTTTCCAAGGCCCACTTGACTTCACATTCCTGAATGTCTAACTCTAGGTGAGTGAGCACATCATTATGATTATTTTGGTTATGAAGATCTTTTTTGTACAGTTCTTCTGTGTATTTTTGCCACCTCTTCTCAATATTTTCTGCTTCTGTTAGGTCCATGCCATTTCTGTCCTTTATCGAGCCCATCTTTGCATGAATGTTCCCTTGGTATCTCTAATTTTCTTGAAGAAAACTCTAGTCTTTCCCATTCTGTTGTTTTCCTCTATTTCTTTGCATTGATCATTGAGGAAGGCTTTCTTATCTCTTGCTATCTTTGGAACTCTGCATTCAAATGCTTATATCTTTCCTTTTCTCCTTTGCTTTTTGCTTCTCTTCTTTTCACAGCTATTTGTAAGGCCTCCCCAGACAACCATTTTGCTTTTTGCATTTCTTTTTCATGGGGATGGTCTTGATCCCTGTCTCCTGTACAATGTCACAAACCTCCATCCTTAGTTCATCAGGCACTCTATATATCAGATCTAGTCCTTTAAATCTATTTCTCACTTCCACTGTATAATCATAAGGGATTTGATTTAAGTCATATCTGAATGGTCTAGTGGTTTTCCCTACTTTCTTCAATTTCAGTCTGAATTTGGCAATAAGGAGTTCATGACCTGAGCCACAGTCAGCTCCCAGTCTTTTTTTGCTGATTGTATAGAGCTTTTCCATCTTTGGCTGCAAAGAATATAATCAATCTGATATCGGTGTTGCCCATCTGGTGATGTCCATGTGTAGAGTCTTCTCTTGTGTTGGAAGAGTGTGTTTGCTATGACCAGTGCATTTTCTTGGCAAAACTCTATTAGTCTTTGCCCTGCTTCATTCCATATTCCAAAGCCAAATTTGTCTGTTACTCCAGGTGTTTCTTGACTTCCTACTTTTGCATTCTAGTCTCCTATAATGAAAAGGACATCTTTTTTTGGATGTTAGTTCTATAAGGTCTTGTATGTCTTCATAGAACCGTTCAACTTCAGCTTTTCAGCGTTACTCGTTGGGACATAGACTTGGATTACTGTGATATTGAATGATTTTCCTTGGAAATAAACAGAGATCATTGTGTCATTTTTGAGATTGCATATAAGTACTGCATTTCAGACTCCTTTGTTGACCATCATGGCTACTCCATTTCTTCTAAAGGATTCCTGGCCACAGTAGTAGATGTAATGGTCACATGAGTTAAATTCAACCATTGCAGTCCATTTTAGTTCACTGATTCCTAGAATGTCGACATTCACTCTTGCCATCTCCTGTGTGACTCCAATTTATCTTGATTTGTGGACCTGACATTCCAGGTTCTATGCAATATTGCTCTTTACAGCATCGGATCTTGCTTCTATCACCAGTCACATCCACAACTGGGTATTGCTTTTGCTTTAGCTCCATCCCTTCATTCTTTCTGGAGTCATTTCTCCACTGATCTCTAGTAGCATATAGGGCACCTACATACCTGGGGAGTTCCTCTTTCAGTATCATTTTGCCTTTTCATCCTGTTCATGGGGTTCTCAAGGCAAGAATACTGAAGTGGTTTGCCATTCTCTTCTCCAGTGGACCACATTCTGTCAGACCTCCTCACCATGACCTGCCAGTCTTGGGTGGCCCCACAAGGCATGGCTTAGTTTCATTGAGTTAGACAAGGCTGTGGTCCATGATTAGATTGACTAGTTTTCTGTGATTATGGTTTGTGTGTCTACTCTCTGATGCCTCTTGCAACACCTACTGTCTCACTAGGGTTTCTCTTACCTTGGACGTGGGGTATCTCTTCAGGGCTGCTCCAGCAAAGCACAGCTGCTGCTCCCTACCTTGGATGAGGGGTATCTCCTCACAGCTGTTCCTCTGACCCTGAACGTGGAGTAGCTCCTTTCGGCCCTCCTGTGCCCGCACAGCCACCACTCCTTGGACGCTCCTTAATAATGATAATGATCATGAATACTCACTATGTACTAGGCACTAGATTAAACTCTTTTTGTCCATTAACTCATTTAACCTCTAGCAAAATTTTGAGAGAGATACTGTCAGTATATTCGTTTCACATATGAGTAAACATGTTCAGAGAGACCTTTCCCCAAAGCCCCTATGTAGAACAATAGATTCAAATCTAGGTTTGTCTGAGTCACACTTAGGGGTCTTAACCTCTAGGCTTTAGTTTAAACTACTGAAAGATGCTGCTGCTGCTTCTAAGTTGCTTCAGTTGTGTCTGACTCTGTGCAACCCCATAGACGGTAGACAACCAGGCTCCCCTGTCCCTGGGATTCTCCAGGCATGAACATTGGAGTGGGTTGCCAGTTCCTTCTCCAATGTATGAAAGTGAAAATTGAAAATAAATTGCTCAGTTGTGTCGGACCCTTAGCAACCCCATGGACTGCAGCCTACCAGGTTCCTCCGTCCATGGGATTCAAGAGTACTGGAGTGGGGTGCCATTGCCTTCTCTGACTGAAAGATGACCTATGCAATTAACCTTCCACTTGGAATTGCAGTTGTAAGTGTATACATTAGGGGTTGTTCATTTACATACATAAAGGAGTTAAGATGAAAAATTTTACTGTAGCAATGAGTTTTGTTTTTCTGAAAGTCTTATAATTAGCTGATTGTCCTTTAATGACAGTATATTTTAAAACATTCTTAGGCATTTATAAAGAATGTTGTGGAATACTGAGAGACGAATCAGCCCATTTGGACTAAAAACCCAGCTTTGTTGTTTCCCTGCAGTGTGAACTTGGAAAAATAGCTAAACTTTTCTGTGACTTGATTTTCTCATCTGTTAAATGGAGATGTTAAGAGTATCTACTCATTTGTGAAAATGAAAGGAAACAATACAAGTAAACCATTGAGTGCCTTGCATTTACTAAGTGTTCAGTAAATATCAGCTAGTGTTATGTAATGGACCTTCTGCATAGTTAAAAGGAATGGTTATATGTACCCAAAATGGAAAGTTCCCAAAGACATATTACTGAGCATAAGCAAGCAAGTTGCAGACAGTTGATATAACATGATAATATTTATAAACTCTATATTTTTATAGATTTGTATAATTATATAATCACATTTTTAAAAGACATCTGACAAGGTTTCTCTCTCTCTCTCTCTCTCTCTCATACACACACACACACACACACACACACACACAGAGTCTTTCAAAGCATCGATACAGCTATCATAATTGTGTAAGTCTTTACTGACTGTGTTTACACATGTTGGTCAGGGAAAAGAATGACTTGAGTGAGGGAGGAGGGAGGTATACTTGTTAAAGTCACACCTTTCATTTGCTTTGACACAAACATGTATGTATATGAATATGTGTATGCCTTTCCAAAACTGGAGAAAAACCAAATTTTGTTGTTCCATGAGAACAAAAATACGTTTTGGAAACATTTCAAATGTACTCCTGCCAAATATGGCTTTCATCCTATTTTCAAACAAATATTGATGTCTTTTGCTAGCAGGATTTTTTTAAAAAGTAATGAATATAAATGTTTTCCTATCACTAAAATGATGTGCCTCTTTGGGAGATATTTGGATTTTCTTAATTTCTTTGGGATTTCTTAGTATTCATGATTTTGATGGGTATTTTTGAGAAATAGCACTGCTTTTTAAAATCCCTTTCATCTCTGAATGATTGCAACCATCGCTTGCTTTATGCCCAGATATATATTCTTGATTTCCCTCTTTGCTATTAGAGCTAGGCCATGTTCTGTTTAAGGCTTGCCTGGTGGCTCAGACAGTAAAGAATCTGCCTGGAATGCAGGAGACTCAGGTTTGACCCCTGGGTCTGGAAGATCCCATGGAGACAGGAATAACTACCCACTCTAGTATTCTTGCCTGGAGAATTCCATGGACAGAAGAGCCTGGTGGGCTAGAGTTCATGGGATAACAAAGAGTCAGACACAACTAAGCAACTAACACTTTAACCTTCGTGTACTGATTGCTTCTCTAGCAGGGCATGGCTGACCTTTCACTAGTAATTTCTGTGCATTAGTTCTCAAGTTATGTCAATCACTCTTATACAACTAGAACAGTTTCAGCAAGGCTTGTGTAAAGCATAGATTCTCTAGAAGTGTAATAAATGACCAAGTTACTGGAATATCAGGAGGAAGTAAGATTTCTGGGAAAAACAAAGCTCTGGTATTATCTAACTTTTAGAGATTCAGGAAAACAAATATCTGTTTTGATGCTAGAGCCATGATATTTTTGGTAAGGAATGAAGAATTCTCTTTTCTTCAATTTATTTTTCATATTTTTGAATTATTTATTTTGGCAGAGAATGTGAACATGCATGTATACACTAATATGAATTCATGTCACATAGCTATCTATCATCATCTATCTCATCTAATCTATCCACAGTGCCAAGTATAGCAATTTTTAAGGGTAGAAAGCACATTCCTTTTAAATTTAAAAGTTGACAGTTTATTTTTAAAAGAGAGTAACTGTTTTTCAAGAAAGTACTTCCAACCAGAAAGTAGGCAGTATGTCTGGAGCATTTAGGACATTGTTTTATTATTTGAGAGTTATTAGCTATTTGAGATACTAGATAACAAGTGAATAAAATATTCAACTTACATAGTATAACAAATAAGTGTGCACTTATTTGTAGTTTACATAGCTCTTTCTCATTCTTATTCTGTTTTTATCTTTATGCAAAACAATATAAAATCACTCAAATGCTTTTATTTTATCAGAATAAGTGGATTATCTTTTTCAAAGATGATCAAACTATCATAAAGTTCCATGTCATTTTCCCCCGACTCTAATATTTGTGCTTAATGAAGAAAAATGTTAAAATTAAATCACTGCTTTTTTTGTTTGTTTGTTTTGTTTTAGTGATAAGCTGCTGTGAGCAGAAGCCTTTTGTCGTTCAGGCGCTCAGTCATGTCTGACTCTCTGTGACCCCATGGGCTGCAGCACGCCAGGCCTCCCTGTCCTTCACTGTCTCCCGGAGCTTGCTCAAACTCCGTCCATAGTTCATCAGGCACTCTGTCTATCAGATCTAGTACCTTAAATCTATTTGGCTATATTACTTTGTTTCTTTTTTTCCTCTCCTTCCTAGGCTGCTCTTTGGGTGGGCATCTTCTCTCTTTTTTATATCTGTACTTCTAATGGATGTGGGTGTTTTCCATGATTGGCAATTACCTTCACCTTGAAGGCTAAGCATGAACCTATTAAAATGAGAGATAAAATCATTTTCTCAGAGTGGCTGTTACTAAAGTACTTAAGCGGGAAGTCCAAAAATAGCTTACCCGGTTTTTTACCTGATCCCACCTAGATTCTGATGACAAGAGTGCAGGCAGGCATGGTTGGTCAGTTAGCGTTAGTTGCTCAGCTGTGTCTGACTCTTTGTGACCACATGGACTCTACCTATGGAATTTTCCAGGCAAGAATACTGGAGCGGTTGCCATTTTCTTCTCTAGGGGATAGTCTTGACCTGGCATTGAACCCAGGTCTCCTGCATTGCAGGCAGATTCTTTACTGTCTGAGCCACTAGGACAGCATGCTGCACCCAATAAGGGAGTATATTTGACTCGTGAATACTTCAGACCTAGCAAAGACTGCATTGAGAACTGGTAAAGAACATGACTCATAATGGGAACTCTATTTGTAATAAATCTTTTGTCTTCATAAAGGATTCAAAGGAAATTACTCACCATACTATTTACTGAAAATGTTTGTGTCTTGTCTAAGGCTGTGTCTATACAACTGAACATGATTAGATTATATTATTTTCTGCTATACTAATGCCAATATTAATGGCAGTGTGTATTTCTTCATGGTCGATTTCATAATTTCTTTGGAGATGGGCCAGTCTTATAAAATAATAACAAGTGACTGGAATCAATTGCACTGTGTTGACAAAGTTTATTGTCTTTTCTGAAACCACTTGAAAAGAAGTACCTGTGAATTTTGCTCAGAAAACTGACTTTGGTTAGAAAAGTCCTTATGCTCTATGAGTCTCCCGCTAGAAACATCTTTAGGAGCATGGTTTATGAATAATATGAATAGGGTATTACATGTATAGCGGAGACTCAGGAAAAAATGGAAAGATTTGAAAGAATAACAGTAACAAAAAGAGACCAATCATATGAAATAATAATCTCCAATAAGTTATAACTGAGATAATTTGGAGTATTTAGGCACTTTATTGTCTCTATAATTTAATGCTGAGCTGTATGAACACTGCACTTCAATAGAAATTAGAACAGCCTGATGAGATTCCATCAAAGAAATGGAAGATGCAGGTAAAATTACTAATCTCAAGCCTTTATGCACAGATGAATATGGCAATAAGAAAAAAAATAGTATAGAAAAACTGACGGAAAGGCTGAAGCTTTCTGTGCATCTATAGAAATAATATATGCATTGATGCAATACATATGAAGATTGATTAATTTTACCAAGCAATTTGGTGTTTTAATGTGCTCAATTTATGATTGGGAATATGTGTTATCTAAAAAAAAAAAAAAAATCAATTGTAACTTCCCTACTGCCTCCATAGACTGATTTATCCACGGTTCTCTATATAACAACTTAGAGGTAACGATTGAATCATAAAGTGATTTATAGTAATTTAATATCTTATAAATTCTTGAGGACTTCAAAGAGCTAAGAAAAATAAAATTATAGAACAAGAGATATATGGATTATAGGAAAGACACAAACACAGCAAAATAAAGACATGAAGGTCTCTACATTCTTTTCAGATTTGATGAAACTAAACACTTTAACTCAGTAGCTTACTCAGCAGTCATGTTGCCATAGGAGCTGAAGGATGCTACAGCCTGATTCTAGGAGATGTCTGCTATTAAGAGATGGATAGTCCTCTGATGGGAAACTCTGGACTGAGGATTCAACCAACAGCTTTGCCAAGCTTTCTTAAACGGCCACGTTCTTTCCCTACTCTTGAACCCCACATTTCTTTCTTCTCTTTCCTCTCCCAAGGGCTAGCCCTACATTCTGTCAGCTCTCCCAGCCTCCTCCAGCTCCTTCCACAGTTTCCTTCATAGATGTTTTCCCTAAAACAAAACAAACCAAACTTTTGGACATCTAATTGTATCTTGGTGTCATCTGCTTCTCACAGTACCCAAATAACACCAGCGGTGTCAGGAGTTATAAAAAAAAAAAAAAAAAGACGGGCTTTAGGACTGGCTTAATCATCGCCTTGTGGGTAAAAAGGAAGGATACTGTCCTGTTTGGTAGGTGGAGCAATGACACTGCCTCATACAGAAAGAAAGAAAGAGAGAAAGTAAAGTCGCTCAG
The DNA here is from genome assembly GCA_006408695.1 of Aepyceros melampus. Lineage (NCBI taxonomy): Eukaryota > Metazoa > Chordata > Mammalia > Artiodactyla > Bovidae > Aepyceros > Aepyceros melampus. The sequence goes on from SJXQ01006620.1 coordinate 8,741, forward strand.
TTATGCCCGACTCTTTGCGACCCCATGGATAGTAGCTTGCACCAACCTCCTCCGTCCATGAGATTTTCAAGGCAAGAGTACTGGAGTGGGTTGCCGCTTCCTTCTCCAGGGAATCTTCCCAACCCAGGGATCAAACCCAGGTCTCTCACATTGTAGACAGACGCTTTACCGTCTAAGCCAAGCAATGTTAATTGCTTGGAGTTTATTGCTGGTGGCGGGAAACTATCTCAGTGGAGAAGAATGCTGAGGGATGAGGATTCAGGCATTTGACAGCTGTGTGTTAACAATGCTTATAAAGACAGTGAACTTGGCTAGTTCCTTCTAAGTTGCCCTGTGGAGGGATAATAAGAAACTGAGGGCTGCTAACAAGCCTTGGTATCTTACAAAGAGGCCTTTATTTCCTGCAGTGAATACATAGGCAGAGATATGCAACAGGCTGACGACCTAACAGAGCTGTAGGGGTTCGGAGGCATTCTGCTTTGTTGTGCCAAGGCCAGGGTGCTGGCTGGGAAAACCTGAGGCCCTCAAACACAGAATGGGGATACCTTGATGTTATTTCTGCACTTGTCCATAAGCCCTCTGGACTTCAGAAGTGGACTGCCTTCCTGAGAGAGAGCTATCATTTTCACTGAGGGCCTTGTGGCTGACATGGTGCTGCTATAATCCTCCACCAGCGGCTACTTGGGCAAGTGGCAGGAAGTGGTAGGCACTGTGCTGTCTACCGGCTCTGCTGGTTCTGGTGACGCAGCTGAGGAGCTCAGCTGAGCAGGACGTGAACTTCATGTGGCAGCTGCACAGTGGTGGAGGTGACGATGCCCTTGTGGTGCTGCTAGCTGGCCTTGTCTGCTGGTCACCACCCTGGTGCTGGCTGGCCTGGCCATTTCCCCTGCTTGATCACTGATGCTATGTTGTCAGCAGACATTGCTCTGGTTGCCTCAGTCTTGGTCTTGCTCCTTGGTCTGCTGTACCAAGTGGGCATGAGTGGATATTTCCTACCCTTCTGTTATTGCCCCCCTCTCCCCAACTGCTCAAGGTGACCACAGTAGCAATGAAAGCATCTTTACCATCTCAGGATGGCTGTCTGCTGGCCAGGGTCATACAACTGCAACCATCATCACCAGCCTCAGACAACCCAATCAGAGTCCTTCTTTCCATCACCTGCCTCAGCATCCCGAGTGAGTGTTGTGTGTGTATGTGTGAGAACAGATGGTGAGTGTGTCTGAGTATGTACATGCCCCAGGATGGTCTACCCCTCTGGTGGGACTGCATGATTTGTGATTAAGAGCCTATGTATACCTAAACATTCACATCACAGTCAGGTGAATGCATATCTCCTTGGAACTGGGGTTTGTGTCCATGGAATTGTGAGAGTGTGCCTGTCTGGCATATGTGGGTCTCTAGGCTGAGAAGTATCTGGGAACCTTGAAAGGTCTTGACTGCTGTTAGCAGCACCACTTAAATCCAACCCTGCCTTGTAACACCCATCAGGCACTTCCATAAAAATCACTATTTTCTCACATGAGAGATGCAGCAAGGACCCTTCACTGAGAGTCACTGGTGGCAAATTGGAGAGAACATGGGCTTAGAAGATCTGAACTGGGATCCCTCTTCCAACACTTACCTGCTGGGGAACTTGGACAAGTGACTTAACCTTTCTGTACCTCAGTTTATTGAAGGTCATGGTCCTGGTCCTGGTGGGGCAATTGACTGTGCAGAATAAATAACATCACGGATGGAAGAACTGGGCATGTGGTAGATTGCAGCAGGAATGGTGGCTGTTGAAACAAAACAAAACAAAATAAAAAAAAGCTCTCCTCTGAAGGAAACAGACGATCCCCTTCTCCATTTCTTGATGCAGGCTGGTAATTGGTAGGTCCCAAGATAACCATATTGGGCTTCATAAAGAAAGAAAGAGACATGTGCAATGAATGAGTTGAAAGAAATAGGTGATACATACATGAGCTAGGATAATACTCTTGGGATGGGATTTTGAAGATGCTTCATTAAAGAGGCCAGAATGTAAGATACTTGTGTAAGCAAGTATTCTTGACTTGGGACAGTTAACTGACTTTCCTGGGACAAGATATATCCTAGCAAGGGCCTAGGAGATAAAGTAAGCTTATGGCTGCAGTGGCTCTTGGAGACCTAAAAAAAAAGTGATGATCAATGTTAAGTGGAGTAAAAATGTCTGACTTGTGTGGTCTAACATTAGAGACAAGAATAGAGCTGAGGGAAGCAGGCATACTGGAGTGGATACCTTATGTGAGGCCAGAAAATCCAGCAGATTACTGTGTTCCACAGGAGAAACCAGATGTCCCATTATTCTCTAAAGCAATCATCAAAATGCTGGTGAGAGGGACACTAGTATCAGAAATTCTGTAGGACCTCCTCTATAAGCCAGAGCTGGTGGTAGAAAAAGCAGATACAGTCTTTAGAAGCCAGGTACCAGAATTACACATCAAATGCCAGGAGGACACAATTATTCTAAAGATCAGCAAGGTCAAAGGGGCAGCCAAATGAGCTTGGCCCTCGGGGAGTGGTAAAGGTGGTTATTGAAAAGTGGCATCTCTGGCAACAAGAGTGGGGTTTAATAACTTTAACCCAAAAATAAAAAGGAAAAGAGGGAGGATAGGGAGGCTGAGAAGTAAAGACAGTTTCCCTCCCTGAAAAGTGAAAATCTCTTGCTTGATACTCATATATGAGCCAATTTTCAAATACTGAACCCATAACATCCAAACAGTGGGCACACCTCACAGTGAAAGGGGGTAGGTAAAAGCCATATGACCTTGAGATCTGCTGGTTGTGTCATATAGTGTACCATCTAGAGTCAGTCAGTCCTGCAGAACTCTAGAAATCTAGCCAAATTGTCAGTCCAGAGGCAGTACTCTGAAATTAAGCAGAGCCCTCAGGGTTTTTCCAGTAGTCATATATGGATGTGACAGTTGGACTATAAAGAAGGCTGAGTGCTGAAGAATTGATGCTTTTGGACTGTGGTGTTGGAGAAGACTCTTGAGAGTCCCTTGGACAGCAAGGAGATCAAACCAGTCAATCCTATAGGAAATCAATCCTGAATATTCTTTGGAAGGACTGGTGTTGAAGCTGGAGCTCCAATACTTTGGCCACCTGATGCAAAGAGCTGACTCATTACAAAAGACCCTGATGCTGGGTAAGATTGAAGGCAGGAGGAGAAGGGGATGACAGAGGATGAGATGGTTGGATGGCATCACCGATTCAATGGACATGAGTTTGAGCAAGCTCTGGAAGATGGTGAAGGATAGGGAAATCTGGCGTGCTGCAATCCACGGGGTCTCAAAGAGTTGAACATGACTGAGTGACTGAATAACAACAACAAAATTTCAGCATGTAGTGTATTCATTAAGTCAAGACTTCCCTGTGATGCTGTGTGTCCCGAAGGAAAGAATATGGGGATCTGGGAACCATAGCATGGAAGCAGCATTATCCTCATTGACCATCACGCTCCATAACTAGGTGGGGAATTTTATCTTTCTATATACAGTACTCTGGGCTTTGCAGAGCTGGAGGTCTTTATAAGCAAAGGGAACATATTTTTGCTGGGGGACACAGAAGAGGTTCCATTGAAGTGCATGCTATGCTGCTGTCTGGGTATTTTGGATTCTTTGTAGGCAGAGACCACCAGGGTAGATGAGAAGTCATCATACTGACAGAGGCTATTGACCTTGATAATAAGAGGCCATGGGGCTACTTTTCAGGCAGTAGGAGTGATGAAAAATACATGTAGAACCCAGTTTGTTCAGGTGGGCACCTCCTAGTATTCACCTGCCCAGTTGTAACTATGAATAGATATGTGTAGCAGCCATCATCTGAGGGTCTGGTTAACCAGCGATACAGTTGTTCTGTCACTGAGACACATCTGACTCTTTGCAGTCTCATGGACTGCAGCATGCCAGGCTTCCCTGTCCTTCACTATCTCCCAAAGTTTGATCAAATTCATGTTCACTGAGTTGGTGATGCCATCTAATAATCTCACCTCTGCTTACCCCTTCTCCTTTTGCTTTTGATCTTTCCCAGCATCAGAGTCTTTTCCATTGAGTTGGCTCTTCACATGAAGTGGCCACAGTATTGGAGCTTCAGCTTAAGCATCAGTCCACTACAGGAGGGAATGGCAAACAACTCCAGTATTCTTGCCTTGAGCACCCTACGAACAGTATGAATAGGGATACATACGTCCCAGGAAAGAAGGTTTGAGTCGCACTAGTATTGAGGTGCACCACCAACAATGTGCTAAGATGATCACTGAGTATAAAGGGAATTGTGAACGGATAACAGAGGAGGGATAGTTTAAATATCATTTGTAGTCTCGAGATTAGATTGACTGCATCAAAACTGCCTCTTCTGAGTTTCTCGTCAGGTAGGGAGCCCCATGGAACCCTGGATAAGATGCTCCCCAAGTAGAGAGTAAAATAAACGTATGTAATGCAAGAGGTGGCCTGTGGCATTCATCGAATTATGTTTCTTAAAAGTTCCAGTTGAGCAGAGCATAGTTCAACAATGGTTCCTATTGCTGTGCTCTGAAAGCCATCACCACTATCAAACCAAGGCTGACAATCCCCGTCACTATTCCCAGCCAAGGCTGAGAGCTGTGCTGACAACGGCAGGCTAGGGCATTCCTGGAGGGACAGAATGCCTTTATTGGGCCTTTTTGGCTCAGTCTTTCCTATTGGGCCTTGACAATGCCACACTTTCTTAGATCTGTCTTCATCTATTTCTTTTCTTCTTTTCAAGAGTCAGATAAACATCTTGGTCTGAAGACTCTTTAAGACCTCCTGGTTCCTTTCTAATTTTCTCATAGGCATTTCCCTTAACAAACCTTTTGCCCATCTGATCTTGTCTTGGCATCTGTTTCTCAGAGAACCTGCATTATACTTTGGTGGTGATTGAAAACGTAGGTCAATTTGTGGAGTTTAAGTAAACTGTATCCTTTATCTAGACTGCTTTGTAGTTCTAATAAGACCATGAGTATTTCTTTCTTCTTATAAATACCAATTGGCTTTTCTTCAATTGTTGATGATAGTCAGTGCTCTAATCCACCCAGCAATCTTTCATTTTTTCTTCCTTAATATAAGACAGGGAGGATAAGCTGACAAGAGTGTGTGAATATTGCTATTTCCCTACAACTATTAAACAAGCAACTCAAAACACATGGCTGTCTGACAATAGAATACTTCTAAGGGAGGATCTATATTAGAAAGTAAAGTAGAGATATTTATGGGGCAAAAATACTAAAGTCAAAACCTCTACTTGTATCAATATTCCGATATGTTTACTTGGTTTAGTCTTTTCATTGGCTTCAAATTCTAATAACTAAGAAAGCTCACAAGATGCTTTGTGGAAGGAGAATATTAGTGAAAGGATTATTGCATCCTTCACTGGTGAGTCAGTTGAATAGAAGCACACATAATGCTAACTAATTTCTTGAACAAATAAATGCCTGTGATTGGATGTATATGTAAATTCTTGTTTACATTACTAATATCATTATCAGCATAAATACTTTATGACATTTATTATAGCAGGTTTCAGGTAGTTGATTCCTCCAGAAATATATGTTGGTCTGAAATTAGAGGAAAAAATCTTTGAGAATTGGATTTAATTAAATACATGCCATAAAAGTAAAACTGACTTGCCAGCTGGGGATGACAAAGAAATAAATAGAGCAAGGTTTCACCCAGTGGATTCTTCTGGTCCCATTAGTGGAAGAACCACATTGCAGCATAAGTACCTTTGCCTATGGTAATTCTTACTGACATCCAAATGGCCTAAACTAATATCAGGTTGACATGATGCAGTTGGTCATTTGGGAAAATGCCAACCCAACATTCATGTTTCAGGGTGGGACTCAGTCAGGGGCTTAACTGCTTTCAATATGATTATAGTTACTAGCTAGATAGGCAGCAACTATCCAGTCTATGCAGGGTTTGACACTCTGAGAAATGAGAAGTTTTCCAGTTTTATCCCATTTACAACTTCTCCTAAAGCATACTTCATAGGGAAGGATAGAGGAAGTTAGTTATAGGGAATTTCTATTAAGTATGGAAATAGATAGTGAATAAAAGGGAAAAGATGGCATATGACAAAATTAAGGGGATGAGAACCTTTTTACAAATGTTTTCTGGAAAATCCAAACAGTTTTGTGACATTATAGACAGGGAAAATCATTTTTATACTGAAGTAATGTAGGGTTGTGCAAACCTTCATATCAGCTGATAAAGAAAAATATTGCTTTCATAGGTTCACACAAGAAGTTCAAGTATTTCATCTCGGCTTCGATTTTTAAGCCATTTTCCTGCAAACTGGCAAATTTCTGCCTACAGCAAACTGATGAAAATTCATGGGTGTTTTCATTCCCTCAGTTTAGGGAGGAATAGTAAAACTTTTGCCTTAGATCAAATTTTTGAATATTTGAGGGGGGAAAAAAAAACATCATTTCTCAAATGTGAATACCCAAAGTGAAATGTGGCCGTTTCTTACATTTTTAGATGCCTGGAAGTTTTCCACAAACTTCTATAACAGAGACTCTGCAGGCTTCTGCTATAAATGTTTCAGGAACTGTCTAGGGAAATATTCTATTGAGAGGGAAGGCAGGATTATCTAGCAGATAGAGCGTGGAATGTGGACTTAGACAACCATCTGAGACCTGCACCTGCCTCTTTCTTTGCCTTATGGTGCAGTGCCGTATAAATGATTCAGGCTCTCTTTGCTTATATTTTTCCCTGTGGCAATAGAGGGAAATGGGCTAAGCATTAGCCCCTTCTCAACAATCAGAGAATACCATAAAGGTAAATATGACATTGTCTGTAAAGTGCTCTGACCTGTAATCCAGAAATATAGTGCAGAGATGTGAGGCCACAAAGTTTGTGTAAACATCAGAGAATCTGACCCTGCAGATCTGTGTGGCCTGGCTCCTTACTTCTACATTTGATCAAGGGTCCTCATGACACACAATCAACCATGCAGTAGCTCTCAGTCACTTCAGTTGTGTCCAACTCTTTGCGATCCTATGGACTGTAGCCCGCCAGGCTCCTCTGTCCATCGGATTCTCCAGGCAAGAATACTGTCATGCCCGCCTTCAAGGGATCTTCCCTACCCAGGGTTTCAACCTGCATCTCTAGCATTGAGAGGTAGGTTCTCTACCACTGAGCCACCTAGGAAGCCCATAATCAATAGTACGTATTGCCAATTGCTAATGCCATCAGCACATATCTTTCCTTCAGCATCTGGAACATGTTAGTTTTCCTATCACAAACTCAGGAAGGAAGGAAGGAAAACTACCTCTGCTAGTCCATCAGCTTCTGTCTATTGATTGTCCAATATGCTCAATGCATCCTGCTGGGTTTTAGACCTGACAAAAGTCTCTTATGGCAGAAAGTGAAGAGGAACTAAAAAGCCTCTTGATGAAAGTGAAAGTAGAGAGTGAAAAAGTTGGCTTAAAGCTCAACATTCAGAAAACGAAGATCATGGCATCTGGTCCCATCACTTCATGGGAAATAGATAGGGAAATAGTGTCAGACTTTATTTTTTTGGGCTCCAAAATCACTGCAGATGGTGATTACAGCCATGAAATTAAACGCTTACTCCTTGGAAGAAAAGTTATGACCAACCTAGATAGCATATTCAAAAGCAGAGATACTTACTTTGCCGACTAATGTTCGTCTAGTCAAGGCTATGGTTTTTCCAGTGGTCATGTATGGATGTGAGAATTGGACTGTGAAGAAGGCTGAGCACCGAAGAATTGATGCTTTTGATCTGTGCTATTGCAGAAGACTCTTGAGAGTCCCTTGGACTGCAAGGAGATCCAACCAGTCCATTCTAAAGGAGATCAGCCCTGGGATTTCTTTGGAAGGAATGATGCTAAAGCTGAAACTCCAGTACTTTGGCCACCTGATGCGAAGAGTTGACTCACTGGAAAAGACCCTGATGCTGGGAGGGATTGTGGGCAGGAGGAGAAGGGGACGACCGAGGATGAGATGGCTGGATGGCATCACTGACTCGATGGACATGAGTCTGACTGAACTCCTGGAGTTGGTGATGGACAGGGAGGCCTGGCGTGCTGCGATTCATGGGGTCGCAAAGAGTCGGACACAACTGAGCGACTGAACTGAACTGAAAAGTCTCTTAGGATAATAATGGTTTATAAAACATAGTAGCTGTTCTCAGAACACTTATAATCATGATTCTGTTATAAAGGAGAATTGCCTGAAGTATTAAAAATCATATAAGATATTCATAGATGATGATTAAAAATAACAATTCTAAAGAGTTTAAAAATTAGAAGGAGGAAAGGCATGAGGATTTGGAGTGGACTCCATTGCATATGTTTAAGTGTGTAATTAGGGAAAATGCTCAAATACAGAAGGAAAAAAGTGTACACTCTCAGAAGTATAAAATAAATAAAATGAAAATGGTATTCTTTGGAGTTATACTTTAAAAAAAGCAATTTGTTCTTATCGATGATTGCCATCATTTATTTCACTATTCTCGTTGAATTTAAGCCTTTTTTTTTTTTTTTTTTTTTTTCTTT
>SJXQ01006620.1:20540-32682 GCA_006408695.1 Aepyceros melampus
AACTAAAAAATAAAAATTAATTAAAAAAAGAAAGCTTCTAATGAATGTTTTGCATAAAATTATACTTGAACAATATATACTAGGATTAAAAAGAAGTTCATTAAATTATTCTTTGTATATTTGTATTAGCTTTATGAATCCATATGTAAGTTAAAATAAGTTATTTTCATTTGCATATGGAGACAAATTCTCATTTTAATATATAATATTTTTAATGCTACATCATTAAATTTCCAAGATTAGAGAAATCATTGCCTATCTTATAACACTTTGTTTTCATTTTTCCTTTTTAAGTTTACAGTTTCAGTTGTAAATGTTCACATTATCATTACATAGTACAACTCACTGTCGCATCCATGTGAACTTCAGATAATGACTTTCTAAAGGAATCACTGTAAGTCCTCTTTTATAAACAATATATTTGATGTTCTTAGAATTTAAAAATATGCCCAAAGTCACATAGCTGGCAAATATGAGAAATAAAACTTTCTTTTATGAACAGTAAGAAGAATGAAACAATGAAGCTCCATTGTTTTGCTCTAGGTCCTGTTCTTTTTATCACGTATCACACCATCACTGACACACTTCCAAGCTGAAACACTGCTTATGTTTCTCTTATACCTGACTTTCATATCTGTTAAGATTAGTGTTTCATTCAGTTAATATACAATTTAAATACACTAAACACAACAGTCTCATGTTTTGTATATAAATGCTGTAGAAATCCCAAAGGTACACATTAATAAATGAAAGAAAGTAACATTAGGATTTCTATCTTATTAATGGAATTATTATTAGTCACAGCAAAGCTAGTTTCCATGTTATTCTCTGGTTCTGATTTCTGAATATCTTTACAGCTATTTCAGTTTTGTTCCTCTTTTGGAAAAAAAAAATATTGTGGTTAATTTTTTTGTTAAAAGTCACAAGTATTTTACCATATCTAGGAATGGAAGTGTTTCATGATTATAGAGCATGCATCATCATTGGTTGATTTTCTAAAAAGGTAAAAGTATAAGAAAACTTCAAGAAAAGCTACAACAAACACATCTGACAAGAGGTTAAAAAATGTAACTGTACAGTCATTTAAATGGTTGCTTCTTTCTTGTCTTCTCAGCCTATTGTCCCCATTCTTCATCTTACAGTTTTTGTTATACTTGAATGATGAGTTCAAAACATGAAAAGCGGCTGTTTTCAACCTTTAGCAATGTTTCCCAACTCATTTCCCTGTTTGCCTACTGACAACCTGCCAAAATCACCCTCTGCTGAATTGTGAAAAGATTTGGGTAACAGTCACGAGACCCAAAATGTGTTGCAGATAATTAGTAGATCAGATCATTGTCACAGCAGATACTTGGCTACCACACATCTCTATTTTTAAACCTTGTGTGTCACACAATGTGTATTCATTGTCTGTTTTAGTGTGAAAAGCACATCTCTGCATTTTATATAATAGAGCTGAGTTGAATGGGAAATTCCATTATTCTTTTGTCGTTTTGTACTGTCGCTGGTTAACACATGAGATATACATATTTGGTGAATAATTGAAGCCATCTTTGGCTTTTAAATAGCTTTAGAATTGGGAATTACGTATTTTGCTACTTACTGAATAATCCAACCACAGCAGTCTTTGTTTTCCAATAAGGCAGGAAACAAAAAATCTCCTTAGATGATCACGTTTTTTTTCACACTAATTAGTTCCAACTAATTTGATTGGCAAGAATAGGGGTTCAGGAGATTAGTTTTTGACTGGCACAAAATAAATAAGGGTTGGGTTTTTTTTCTTAGTGTAAGATAAGAGGTGATCAGTTGAAGTAAAAAAGAAATGAGATTTGGGGATGACAGAAATGCTAGAATTATTAGGGGGCTTTCCACCAGAATTGATCACAGAACAGCAGGTAGTAAGTTATAATCTAGTGATATGTTCTCTTGAAAATACTGTCTTATGGTACAGTCTCTGCACACATGTGGAACATGTGTGTGTGTGTGTTTTCTACTCAACAGACATATTCAACATTTGCCCATTTAATTCTTCTCTTATTTCTTATGTGTTTCAATATCAAAGTAAATTTATCAGTTTACACAATATCAGTGCTCACAAAATATGAAAGTTATATAATCACAATATAAGGAACTCTAGTTGCTATAATATTATAATCAGAAATAACTTAGTCTTAAAAGATTAATAACACCAAAACGAGTCTTAAAATTTGACAGATGGAGAAAGCAGACACTTCCTCCTATAGCTAAGAAGAGTAACTGGCGAAGTCACAAAAACTCTAAAAGTGTAGCTTATCTGTAAACTGTGCACAAAACAACTGTTCTTCATGTCTGATATTATTCTTATCAGGTATAATGGAATCAATATACAGAAAACCTCTTTCCCATTTATTAGATGTTTTACAAGTGTAAGTCATTTTTATAATAATCTAAAATTTGAGCCTGGTTTATTATTTTTTTTTNTTGCTTCTTTCTTGTCTTCTCAGCCTATTGTCCCCATTCTTCATCTTACAGTTTTTGTTATACTTGAATGATGAGTTCAAAACATGAAAAGCGGCTGTTTTCAACCTTTAGCAATGTTTCCCAACTCATTTCCCTGTTTGCCTACTGACAACCTGCCAAAATCACCCTCTGCTGAATTGTGAAAAGATTTGGGTAACAGTCACGAGACCCAAAATGTGTTGCAGATAATTAGTAGATCAGATCATTGTCACAGCAGATACTTGGCTACCCACACATCTCTATTTTTAAACCTTGTGTGTCACACAATGTGTATTCATTGTCTGTTTTAGTGTGAAAAGCACATCTCTGCATTTTATATAATAGAGCTGAGTTGAATGGGAAATTCCATTATTCTTTTGTCGTTTTGTACTGTCGCTGGTTAACACATGAGATATACATATTTGGTGAATAATTGAAGCCATCTTTGGCTTTTAAATAGCTTTAGAATTGGGAATTACGTATTTTGCTACTTACTGAATAATCCAACCACAGCAGTCTTTGTTTTCCAATAAGGCAGGAAACAAAAAATCTCCTTAGATGATCACGTTTTTTTTCACACTAATTAGTTCCAACTAATTTGATTGGCAAGAATAGGGGTTCAGGAGATTAGTTTTTGACTGGCACAAAATAAATAAGGGTTGGGTTTTTTTTCTTAGTGTAAGATAAGAGGTGATCAGTTGAAGTAAAAAAGAAATGAGATTTGGGGATGACAGAAATGCTAGAATTATTAGGGGGCTTTCCCCAGAATTGATCACAGAACAGCAGGTAGTAAGTTATAATCTAGTGATATGTTCTCTTGAAAATACTGTCTTATGGTACAGTCTCTGCACACATGTGGAACATGTGTGTGTGTGTGTTTTCTACTCAACAGACATATTCAACATTTGCCCATTTAATTCTTCTCTTATTTCTTATGTGTTTCAATATCAAAGTAAATTTATCAGTTTACACAATATCAGTGCTCACAAAATATGAAAGTTATATAATCACAATATAAGGAACTCTAGTTGCTATAATATTATAATCAGAAATAACTTAGTCTTAAAAGATTAATAACACCAAAACGAGTCTTAAAATTTGACAGATGGAGAAAGCAGACACTTCCTCCTATAGCTAAGAAGAGTAACTGGCGAAGTCACAAAAACTCTAAAAGTGTAGCTTATCTGTAAACTGTGCACAAAACAACTGTTCTTCATGTCTGATATTATTCTTATCAGGTATAATGGAATCAATATACAGAAAACCTCTTTCCCATTTATTAGATGTTTTACAAGTGTAAGTCATTTTTATAATAATCTAAAATTTGAGCCTGGTTTATTATTTTTTTTTTATAAATCCACATTTGTTCATTTTTCAAAAATAAATGCCTACTATATTTCAAGTCTGTACTGTTCTAAGTATGGGAAGATACCAATAAACAGAACAAACAGTAATTCCTGTCCTCATAGACGTTCAGTTCAGTTCAGTTCAATCGCTCAGTCATGTCCAACTCTTTGTGACCCCATGAATTGCAGCACGCCAGGCCTCCCTGTCCATCACCAACTCCAGGAGTTCATTTAGACTCACGTCCATCGAGTCCGTGGTGCCATCCAGCCATCTCATCCTCTGTCGTCCTCTTCTCCTCCTGCCCACAATCCCTCCCAGCATCAGGGTCTTTTCCAATGAGTCAACTCTTCGCATGAGGTGGCCAAAGTACTGGAGTTTCATTGAGCATCATTCTTTCCCAAGAAATCCCAGGACTGATCTCCTTCAGAATGGACTGGTGGATCTCCTTGCAGTCCAAGGGACTCTCATGAGTCTTCTCCAACACCACAGTTCAAAAGCATCAATTCTTCGGTGCTCAGCCTTCTTCACAGTCCAACTCTCACATCCATACATGACCACAGGGAAAACCATAGCCTTGACTAGATGGACCTTAGATGTTAAACATCAGTAAATTAAAGAAACAGTGATAGTTAAAAGTTAAAAATGTCAGTTGCTGGTAAATGCTGTAAAGTAAAATAAGACAAAGGAATTGAGTTGTTTGTAGAATAATCTGAAGGAGGCAATGGCTTCAGCAGTGAGTGAGGGCCAAATTGTGTGCTGAAATACTGAAGTTTAATAAAATGGCCATTCTTGAATGGACGGTCTTTCATTACTAAATTAAGCCGTGTGTATCATTTATCAATACCTCATAGAAAACCCAGATAAGTGGTTTGACACTTAAAACTATTTTTTTTACTCCATTCTATTATATTTAGAATTAAATTTTAAAAATATAATGTGTCCTTTCTCTTCACTTCTTTGACTTGAACACAGAATTATTAATATATGAAAAATGAATGAAGTGTTTGTACTGTGTAAGGTCATGTGAGTGCAATATAATAAAAATTAATTTCATATTAACAAATGCAAGGTATTTTTAGAAGGGTTCATCCAAAAATGACACAATGCCCTTGAAAGTAAAACATGTTGAATTAGCCTCTCTCTCACATACATACACAGGAGACAAATGTACCCTTCTTTAGCACAGGTACCATAGGAGATGGATTTAGAGCCAAAGACCTTATCTGCTAACATTTCATTGGGGAAGGAAATCTGTAATTCCCTAATTAGGAGGAAAATTTCTAACTTCATTAGAGAGGGAAGGAAGGAGTACATTACTAAACTGACCACAGTGTCTTAGGCACAGCTGATTGCTTTGTGGATTCAAGATACTTTCTCAGAGACTGCATGTAAATTTCTGAATCTTCTCAGAGTCTACGGTTCGGTCATTCCAGAAGGATCATAAACTTGTCTGGGACGTATTCTTATTGTAATAAAATTTTAAGGAAGAAAAAGTTCAACTACATTGGAAATCTATAAAATACAAATTAAAGCAAAAAATAGAATTGTCTTTTCAAAAATCTATCAACTCAGTTAAGATTAAACAGATCAATATACTGTACTATATTTTTGTTATATGGGAAGGGTGCATTTTCCTATAATGTTAGTGATTATATTAGCTGATTCAACTTTTATAGAAATACATTCTGTTTTTTAAGACTATTCATTGCTCCAGAATGACAGGAACTCTCTCTTATGCATGCATAAACACACACATACTCATAAGAAAGACAACCACTCTGGATTAGATTATCTCATATTTCTCAGAAGCAAGTAGCTACATGAAGTGAGAAAATATAGTATAACTTGGCTAACTGTTTCTGGTTGCCAAGTTCCTAAGGGGAGTACTCAATTCCTCATAGTGCAAGATATGAAAAGTTGGGCCCTTCCAGGTTGGGAAAGCCCATTTACTTAATGCGCAGTTCTATTATGTTAAGTGTAGGCAAACTACAGCTGTGGGCTAAATCTGAACCACTGTCTGTGTTATAAATAAAGTTTTATTGGAGCACAGCCACATTCATTCATTTACATACTGTCTATGGCAACTTTTCAAAGTTGAGTAATTGCAACAGAGACCATATATCTGGCAAAGTCTAAAATATTCACTATCTGATCCTTTATAGAAAAAGTTTGGCAACTCTTTTATATTGTTGGCTTTCATTAAAATTCATGAAGACGTTATAGTCTTGAATAATATATACCCTTACAAAGAATGTTCACTGACATTTGAAGCATTCTTGAGCCAGAATTAACTCGAAATCCAAGAATGCTTATTATTAGAAAAACCTCACCCTTGCTGAGGATGCGTCAAGTGTTTCAGTTTTCAAACTCATTTCCACAGTCTCCCTTCTGACTCTAACTTAATAACTGTTTCTACAAGGTCATCTTAACCAAAGACCAACCAAATACCTACCGATATATTGGGGGTGCCTCTCTTTGTCTTCACTTTCTTCCTCTCTTTCTATCTATATACTTATATACAGACAAATTATGGAAAATGCCTTTTGTTACAACAATTCATCTTTACAAATTTATTATAAAGACATATTTATGTACAGTTTTTCTATAAGATGTCCATTCATATATATATGAGAAATAATTTTTAGTGCTCAAACATTGGTAAAATAAATTCTATCACCATTATCTTGTAATTATAATAAATTACATATATATATATGTGTGTGTGTGTGTATAGTGCAAAATGGCAGAACTGTTTACTATGAGTATGTACAGACAATCCCTGACTTATAGTGGTTTGACTTACAGTTTTTCAGCATTATGATAGTGTGAAAGAAAGTGCATTCAATAGAATGCACTTCTAATTCTGAATTTTGACCTTGTCTCAGGTTAGCAGTATATAGTACTATACTCTCTCATGATACTGGGCAACAGCAGTGACAGCATAAGCCACACCATCAGGAGTGTAAATAAAAGTACACTCACAACCATTCTGCACCTATGCAACCATTCTGCTTCACTTTCAGATCAGTATTTAACAATTTACACAAGATAGCCAACAATTTATTATGAAACAGGCCTTGTGTTGGTTGGCTATGCCTAACTGTGGGTTAATGTAAATATTCTGAGCATGTTTAAGGTAGGCTAGGCTAAGCTATGATGTTTAGTGCCTTAGATGTATTAAATGCAAACTTATAACATTTTCAACTTACAATGATTTTATCTAGAAATAACCCCACTATAAGTCAAGCATGATCTATAGAGGATCAGTCAGTTCAGTTCAGTTGCTCAGTCATGTCCGACTTTTTGTGACCCCATGAACTGTAGCACGCCAGGCCTCCTTGCCCATCACCCTGGAGTTTACTCAAACTCGTGCCCATTGAGTCGATGATGCCATCCAATCATCTCATCCTCTGTCGTCCCCTTCTCTTCCTGCCCTCAATTTTTCCCAGCATTAGGGTATTTTCCAATGAGTCAGCTCTTCGCCTCAGGTGGCCAAAGTATTGGAGTTTCACCTTCAACATCAGTCCTTCCAATGAACACCCAGGACTGATCTCCTTTAGGATGGACTGGTTGGATATCCTTGCAGTCCAAGGAACTCTCAAGAGTTTTCTCCAAAGCCACAGTTCAAAAACATCAATTCTTTGGCACTCAGCTTTCTTCACAGTCCAACTCTCACATCCATACATGACCACTGGAAAAAACCATAGCCTTAACTAGACAGACCTTTGTTGGCAAAGTAATGTCTCTGCTTCTGAATATGCTATCTAGTTTGGTCATAACTTTCCTTCAAAGGAGTAAACGTCTTTTAATTTCATGGCTGCAGTCACCATCTGCAGTGATTTTGGAGCCAAGAAAAATAGTCTTTCACTGTTTCCACTGTCTCCCCATCTATTTGCCATGAAGTGATGGGACCAGATGCCATGATCTTCATTTTCTGAATGTTGAGCTTTAAGCCAACTTTTTCACTCTCCTCTTTAACTTTCATCAAGAGGCTCTTTAGTTCTTCAATTTCTGTAGAGGATAATCACACTAAAAACTGTATTTGTATATAATGGAACACTATTTTAAAATATAATTGATTTTTTTTTTCATTTTTGATAACTCTATTTTAATCCCTAGACCCCTTCCACAATTCAGACCAGGCTACAAGGTGAATACTTATTGCTCTAAGGAGAGAAAACTGGAAGCATCTTATAAAAGTGATCAATCTTCCTTTAACTGTTCAGAGTTTTCAGATTCAGCTGCCAAATAAGTAGTCCATAAAGCCAAGCAAATATGGTATGTCAGAACTAGAGGATTAAGGTAGGAAGATTTTCTATAAATTGTTGGACTGGAAAATCATAAAGCACAGCCTTGAAGACTCAGACCTAGAGGCGGTCCTAAGATGGCAGAGGAATAGAATGAGGAGACCACTTTCTCCCCCATAAATTCATCAAAAGAACATTTAAACGTTGAGGAAATTCCACAAAACAACTTCTGAATGCTGGCAGAGGACACCAGGCACCCGGAAAAGCAGCCCATTGTCTTCAAAAGGAGGTAGGAAAAAATATAAAAGACAAAAAAAGAGACAAAAGGGGTAAGGACTGAGCTCCATCCTGGAAGGGAGTCTTAAAAAGAGAGAAGTTTCCAAACACCAGGAAACACTTTCACTGCTGAGTCTGTGGTGAGCCTTGGAAGCACAGAGGACAACATAACAGGGAGGAAAAATAAATAAATAATTAAAACCCAAAGATTACAAGCCCAATGGTAACTCCCCCAGTGGAGAAGCAGTGCAGACGCTTGCACCTGACACTAGCAAGCGGGGGGTGGGCAGGGAGGCATGGGCTGCATTGCTTAGAGTAAGGATCGGGCCTGAATGCCCTGAGCACAATCTGAGCGAACTAACTTGGGCCAGCAAACCAGACTGTGGGATAACTACCACGTGAAAAGCCAGCCCTAACCTAAGACACCACCAGGCCTGCACACAGAACAAAGGACTGAACAGAGATAGCTGGCTGCAGACCATCCCCCTCCAGTGACAGGCAGCCAGAGCCAGAAGGGGGCAATCACAGCCCTAGAGAGACATTATCTACAAAACTGTAAGCAGGCTTCTTTGCTAACTAGACTTCTTGGGATTCTGGACGGTCAACATCTGCCTAAGAAGGTGCGCAGGTTGTACACCCAGAAAAGTGAGCAGCAGGGACTGGCGAGGCTGTAAGTCGCAGCAACAGCACTCAGCAAACACCTTATCACCTGAACTGCTCAGACCTGGGAAGGGCATAAAACGCAGGCCCAACTGAGTCTGTGCCTCTGAGGACTACCCGAGTGCCTGAACCTGAGTGCCTTAGACCTGGGAGGTGCATTCAGCCCAGGGCCAGCCTTGGACAATTCCTGGTGGAGCAACCTAGAGCCTGACCAGTGTGGGAAGGGAGGGTACATGCGCCATGAGTAGGGGCAGGCCCAGTGTGGCTGAGGCACTGCGAGCACATGCCAGTGTTATTTGTTTGCAGTGTCCCTCCCTCCCCACAGCGTGACTAAACAAGTGAGCCTAAAAAAAGTGTCCACCACCACCTCCTTTGTGTCAGGGTGGAAATCAGACACTGAAGAGACCAGCAAACAGAAGACGCTAAAACAGAGGGAACCGCCTTGGAAGTGACAGGTGCAATAGATTAAAACCCTGTCGTTAGTACTGACTACATAGGAAGGGGCCTATAGATCTTGAGACATATAAGCCAGACCAAGGAACTATCTGAAAATGAACTGACCCCACAATACCCACAACACCACCAGAGAAAGTCCTAGATATATTTTTATGATTTTTTTTAAATTTTTAAAATTTTTAAGTCCTCTTACTCCTTTAATTTTCACTTTTATAACCTACTATTACTTTGCAAAAAAAGGACTCTATTTTTTAAAAGCAAACTTCATATATATATATATTTTAATAATTTTTGTGACTTTTTTTCTCTTTTTCTTCTTTTCTTTAATATCGTATTTTTGAAATTCCAAACACTATTCTAGATTTTTAATCTTCGCTTTTTGGTGTTTGTTATCAATTTTGTACCTTTAAGAACCCAATCTTCAGTACCCATTTTGACTACTGATAGGGAGGACCTGGCTATCGGGGCTGTGACCTTATGTAAGAAATATGGTAAAATATGCTTGCTGTCTACACAAATTCTTCTAAACATCTAATTAATTGAAATAGTCCCAACGTTGGTAACTGTTGCTTTGAATCCATTCATTTCTTACTCTATTTTTTAAAAGCAAACTTCATATATATATATATTTTAATAATTTTTGTGACTTTTTTTCTCTTTTTCTTCTTTTCTTTAATATCGTATTTTTGAAATTCCAAACACTATTCTAGATTTTTAATCTTCGCTTTTTGGTGTTTGTTATCAATTTTGTACCTTTAAGAACCCAATCTTCAGTACCCATTTTGACTTGGGAGCGAGATTACTGGCTTGACTGCTCACTCCCCCTTTGGACTCTCCTTTTTCTCCACCAGGTCGCCTGTGTCTCCTCCCTACCCCCTCTCTTCTCTACCCAACTCTGTGAATTTCTGTGTGTTCTGGATGGTGGAGAACACTTAGGGAACTGATTACTGGCTGGATCTGACTCTCCTTTTCATTACCCTCCTTTATCCTCCTGGCCACCTGTCTCCTTCCTCCCTCTTCCCTTCTCTGTATAACTCTGTGAACATCTCTGAGTGGTCCAGTTGTGGAGAGCACATAAGGAAGTGATTACTGGCTAGCTTGCTCTCTCCTCTATTGATTCCACCTCATCTCATTCGGGTCACCTCTAACTCCCTCCTCCCTCTTCTCTTCTCCACGTAACTCTGTGGACCTCTCTGGGTGTCCCTCACTGTGGAGAAACTTTTCATCTTTAACCTAGATGTTTTATCAACAGTGCTATATAGAAGAAGTCTTGAGACTACTGTAAAAATAAGACTGAAAACCAGAAGCAGGAGGCTTAAGTCCAAACCCTGAGAACATCAGAGAACTCCTGACTCCAGGGAACATTAATTGACAGAAGCTCATCAAATGCCTGCATACCTACACTGAAACCAAGCACCACTCAAGGGCCAACAAGTTCCAGAGCAAGACATACCATGCAAATTCTCCAACAACACAGGAACAGAGCCCTGAGCTCCAATATACAGGCTGCCCAAAGTTACTCTAAAACCATTGACATCTCATAACTCATTACTGGACACTTCATTGCCCTCCAGAGAGAAGAAATCCAGCTCCACCCACAAGAACACCAACACAAGGTTTCCTAACCAAGAAACCTTGACAAGCCACCTGTACAACCCCACCCACAGTGAGGAAACTCCACAATAAAGAGAACTCCACAAACTGCCACAATACAGAAAGGACACCCCAAACTCAGCAATATAAAAAGATGAAGAGACAGAGGAATACCCAGCAGGTAAAGGAACAGGGTAAATGCCCACCAAACCAAACAAAAGAGGAAGAGATAGGGAATCTACCTGATAAAGAATTCCGAATAATGAAAGTAAAAGTGATCCAAAATCTTGAAATCAAAATGGAATCACAGATATATAGCCTGGAGACAAGGATGAGAAGATGCAAGAAAGGTTTAACAAGGACTTAGAAGAAATAAAAAAAGAGTCAATATATAATGAATAATGCAATAAATGAGATCAAAAACACTTGGGAAGGAACAAACAGTAGAATAACAGAGGCAGAAGATAGGATTAGTGAATTAGAAGGTAGAATGGTAGAAATAAATGAATCAGAGAGGAAAAAAGAAAAACGAATTAAAAGAAATGAGGACAATCTCAGAGACCTCCAGGACAGTGTTAAACACCTCAACATTCAAATCATAGGAGTCCCAGAAGAAGAAGACAAAAAGAAAGACCATGAGAAAATACTTGAGGAGATAATAGTTGAAATCTTCCTAAAATGGGGAAGGAAATAATTACCCAAGTCCAAGAAACCCAGGGAGTCCCAAACAGGATAAACCCAAGGCAAAACACCCCAAGACACATATTAATCAAATTAACAAAGATCAAACACAAAAAACAAATACTAAAAGCAGCAAGGGAAAAACAACAAATAACACACAAGGGGATTCCCATAAGGATAACAGCTGATCTTTCAATAGAAACTCTTCACACCAGGAAGGAATGGCAAGACATACTTAAAGTGATGAAAGAAAATAACCTACAGCCCAGATTACTGTACTCAGCAAGGATCTCATTCAAATATGAAGGAGAAATCAAAAGCTTTACAGACAAGCAAAAGCTGAGAGAATTCAGCACCACCAAAACCAGCTTTCCAACAAATGCTAAAGGATATTCTCTAGACAG
>SJXQ01006621.1:0-16119 GCA_006408695.1 Aepyceros melampus
TGGGAAGTTCTGGAGAATCTTATCTCCTCGACTTAGCTGCTTTGCTAGTTTTCTTCTCTCCTCCTGTGTGTTCGGAAGTGCTGCCGCGTCTGGGCGTTGGGCCTCTCGTCATCTTTATCTCCTGTCTTCCCCCGATGTCTTCTCGTTTGACTTCTAGATTTCCTTCGTCTCCCGACTCATCTGTTGAGCGTTTTGTTTTGACCATCAGGTTTTACGTTTCCCGGAGGTTGGTTTGGTCGTTAGTTTTTCCTCTAAAATGTTGTGTTGTGATTCTGAATGCCCTGGCGTCTCATTCTCCGCCCGTGGCCCGAGTGCTGGCTTGCTTGAGTCCTCCTGTCCTGCAGCACCGGGGCGTCCGGAGCCCTTGCCCTCACCTGCCCCGCCCCGGGGGCGCTCTGGACGCGCGCTGGTCCTGCCACTGCTGGCCGAGAGGGCGGGCTGGGTTTCCTTGAGCCATACCCAGTGTCGCTGCCCTTGGGTCCTTTGATTGGACTTTCTGGAGGTCCAGAGAAGGACTTCCCGTCTCCTGCCTCATCTTAAGAGTGGAAGACTGTGGCGTGGCCTTCACGAATTGGAGATAACCTCGTTTCAGGAAGGCACTCTAGAACTCGGCTGCCCCTCTGACTTGCTGGTCTAGAGAGCCCTTGCTTGTATGGTCCAGTCTTCTCTGGGGGGAGGCAGGAAGGGGATCCATGCCGAGTAGCTGACTGCTTGTTTTTTTTTAAGTTGTAAAAAATGCGCGGGATGAAATCTGCGTCCTGACCTGTGCAGCGCCCGGCATTGTGTTCATGCTGTGCAGCCGTCCCCACTGTCTAGTTTGCGGAACTTTTTTATCCCCCTAGATGGAAGCCCGGCACCCATTAGGGGGCCTCTGGCAGCAGCTAAGGTTTTTTCTGTTTCTGAGAATGTGTCTGCTCTGGAATCTTTTTTTTTTAATACAAATGGATTATCGCAGCATGCGGCCTTCTGCGTCCACTTCTTTCACTTGGCTGAATGTTAAGGTTTATCCATGTTGTAGAGTGTGTCAGAGCTTGGATTCCTCTTTGCAACTGAATAATATTCCATTGTACAAATATATCTGTTTCCTTATCCATTCACCTGTAAGTGGGCATTTGAGTTGTTTCCACTTTTTGTCCACTATGAATAATGTTGCTGTGAACATTTGTGCACAGGTTTTTGAGCACCTGTTTTCATTTCTGGGATATATATCAGTAACGGCGGGGAACTGCTGGGTCGCATGGTGACTCTGTTTAATTTGTGGAGGAACCACCCAACTCTTTTCCACAGTAGCTGCACCATTTCACGTTCCCACCAACAGTGTGCGAGGGTTCCAGCTCCTCTCCATCCTCTCCAGCACTTTCCTTCCATTTTGTTTTATTATGGCCATCCTGGTCCTTGTGAGGTGGTGTGTCAGTCTGATTTTGATTTGCATTTCCATAGTAACTGATGACGATCTCTTTTTATGTGTTTCTTGGCCATATATGTATCTTCTTTCAGGAAATGTCCATTCTCGTCCTTTGTCCATTTTGTAGTTGGATTATTTGCCTTTTTGAGCTGTAAGAGTTCTTTGCATCTCCCGTATGCTAGACCCTTTCAGATACACGTCTTGTGTATATGTTCTTCTGCTTTGTGGGTTGTCTCTTCAATCTGTTGATGAAGCCACATTTATTTTCTCTTTTGTACCTCATGCTTTTGGTGTCGTATCTGAGAGACTGCTGACAAATCCAAGGTCGTGGAGGTACATCGCTATGTGTTTGATCTAAGAGTTTTTAGCTCTTAAATGTAGGCCTTTAGTTCATTTTGAGTCAGTTTTGTATATGGGGTGAGGTCAGGGTCCAGCTTTGCTTGCAGATGTCCAGATGTCCCAACCCCACGTATTGGAGAGGCTGTTCCTCCCCTGTTGACTAGTTTTGGCACCCTCATGGAGCATCAGTTGACCATGAATTTATGAGTTTATTTCTGGACTGTTGATTCTGTCCTGTTAGTTTATACGTCTGTCCTTATGACGAGAACACACTGCTTTGAAGTAAGTTTTGGAATCGGAAAGTGTTTGAGTCCTCCAAATTTGTTCTTTTGCAACATTGTTTTTGGCTGTTTGGGATTCATTGCAATTCATATGAATTTAAATATAAGCTTTACCATTTACAAAAAAAGGCCTTTGTGATTTTGAGAGTACATTGAATCTGTTCTTGCTTAGGGGAGTATTGTTTGGTTAACACCGTTGTCTTCCGGCATATGAATGGGGCTCTCTTTCTGTTCATTTCTGTCTTTCATTTCTTTCAGCAATATTTTATCATTTTCAGTGTACCAGTCTTATACTTTCTTAAACTTATTCAAGTAAGTTTGTTACTTTTTTTTTTTTTGGTGTGGAACAAACAGAACCTCTGGCTAAATTTGTTACTCTTTTTGTCGCTACTCTAAGAGCTGTTTCCTTAATTTCATTTTTAGACTGTTCGTTGCCAGTAGATAGAAATGCGACTTATGTTTGTGTCTTGGTCTTGTACTGTGCAACTTTGACTTCGCTCAGTTTACTAGTTTTAATAGATTTTGTGAATTCTTTAAAATTTTTTATAATGCCATCTGTGAATAGAGGCAATTTTAGTTTTTGCTTTCTAATTTGGATGCTATGTATTCTTTTTCTTGCCTAATTGCTCTGGCTAGATCCAGTACAATCTTAAATAGCAGTGGGAAAATGATGTCCTTGTTTTGTTTCTGATTTCAGGGGAAAGTTTTCAGCCTTTCCCCGTAGAGTGTGGTGTTAGCTGTAAGTTTTAGTAAATCCCCTTGTCAGAGAGAGGAAGCTCTCTTTTCCTAGTTTGTTCGATGTTTTTGTACGAAGGACTGTTGGATTCTGACAGATGCTTCTCCTGCACCAGCTGAGATGTCACGTGGTTTTGCCTAATTGCTCCTTAAACAGACACTCACTGTATTCGTCCTGTATTTTGATTCTGCTCTACGTCCTTACTTCCAAGTGTTTACAGGTGTCGCCATTTCAGACTTTGGGGGTTCCATGATGAAAACTGGGCTATTTCTCAGTGTTCCCCCTTGCGAGCTTATGAGTCCGCTCTTTCTGGCCTGTGTCAGTTTCACTCATCCATCCGCTTTCTGGTTTCCAAGCTTCTTGCTATTGCCTCTTTCTCCTGTTCAATAAATGCTAGGCGCGTGTGGCGGCAGTGTTGTCAGGATGGGGCCAGCTTCGGTGCTGCAGCGCCCGTCTGCACCTCCGTGTTTCAGGGAGAGGTGAGGGCCCAGAGAGCTGCAGGGTGATTCCTGGGGCCCGCTGCTGGCTCAAGCTCAGCGGTCCTGAGCGCACCCGGAACTTGAGCACCCACATTGGGGTTCGCAGGGCAGTGGAAACGAAACAGTAATTCCAGTCGCGCAAGTGACGTTGCTGTGAGCGTCTTGGAGTGTGGCTGTGCTCCGTGGTTCCTGCGCGAGCGTTGCAGTAGCATCTTCTCGCCTGAAAACACCTGCGTCTGCTTCCTCCCTTCCTTCCTGAGTTTGGAGCTCGTTGCTAGTTTGGACAGCTTAGCCCACTTGATGTCCAGCTAGAAGAGACTAGACTGACTCCATGTGAAACTTTCCTTCCTTTGGGCCAAAACAGATTTAGGGTAGACAAAGTGTAGACCACAGTGTTGCTGTTTGTAGCTTGCTGTTCGTTAGGATCTGTGCAGCGACTCACCGCTCTGCCCGGGGATCTGAGCGGCGACTCACTGCTCTGCCCGGTGGCCCGTTTGGTCGTGAGTCAGTCTTGTGGTTTGAGTTGTGTCTGTAGCCCTGCTTGTTAGCTTGTCTTTCATTTAGTGGCATACGGGCACTCCGTGAGCCGTGCTGACTGAATTTTAGTTTAGGGAGAAGAACCAGGTGACAGATGCTTTCGATATTGTGCAGAGTAAAGCTGCAGGGGCAAGACTTGACATGTGAGAGTGAGTAAGCGCAGGGCAGTGGCTCCCCGGGCGGCGTGAGGGGCTCCCCAGGGCGCACACGGCTTCAAAACAAGAGTGCTTTGCCCAGTTGCTTTGCTCTTGGTCCTTCTGTTTTCCTTGTTTGATCTTTAATTTTATTGGAAGATGGGAGCCTTATCTAAAATACAAAAAACATCTATTTAAAGGTTTTTTTACTTGCTGTTTATACTACAAACTCTTTTGGAACTGGTGAACTGACTCACTCACTCGCTGTTAGCCTGGTACTTCACACGAGGAGGACAGGGCATTAAAAAGGGTGATCTCGAAATGGTGTGGATTAAGTGTTTACATTTACAGTAGCAGTAAAATCCTGTGATTATTGTTTCTGGTTGTTCCTGGTTATAGTTGGAGAGGACGCAGCAGACGCCACAGTTCTGATTGGATGAGGAAACACAGGAAGGGCTTCAGGTTAATTAGGAGTGTGGGGACCAGATGTGTGGAGCTGCACTGCTCTTTAGGAGTTCATCCAGCACGGGGTGTGGGGGTGGGGAGGGCCGAGAGAGGGGTGAGGGGAACCGGGAGTATTTTCAGGTTAAAGGCAAAGCAGTGTGGTAGCAACGACTCCTCCCATTTGTCTGCACCTGTGTGATGTCCCCTGGTTCTACAAGTCAGGGTTAGCTCCTACCCTCAGAGTTCACAGTCTTAGTTGGAGAAAAAGACTCATTAATCAACAGGTAGCACATTTCTGTTACATGGTTAAACACCAGGGAGCTCTAAAATTGGCACATAAGTTGGATGCTTCCTGGAGGTGGTCTTTCAGCTATAGCCTGAGGGTGCACAGAAGTTAGCTGGGCGCAGTCGGGGTGTCAGGAGACCAAGGGAGTGGGAATCGGGATCAGGAGGGTGTCCCAGACAAGAGAAGGGCACTGGGGCTGTACGCAAACGGAGCGGAGGCAGAGGGCTGCCTGGGCCAGGCTCTGGGTGAAGCTGTGATGCGGGTGCTGGGAGATGGAGCCCTGGACAGAGGTCTCATTTGTGGGTGCTGGGAAGCCATGGGATCTGAAGGGAGGGAGATGGCTGAGTCTCGTTTTGGACCATGCTGGCAGTTTTCTGGCTTGAGAAGGCAAGACTGGATGGGGGAAGTTAGGGGTGCTCGCTCCCAGGAAGCCAGCGAGAGATGGTGGGGGGCGGAGGGCTGGCCCAAGGGAGGGCGCTGCTGTTCCAGGGAGGTGGTGGGTGCTCCCCTTGAATTCAGTGGGTGAACGTGCAGAGGTAGAATCAGATGCCTGCCTCAGGTATACAAAGGAGCGGCAGGTGGAGTAGATGAGTTAAAAATGGCGGGGAGTGTGGAGGTCAGATCTGCGTGGGCAGCAGAACCCATGACAGCCTGTCCCCGGGCTCTGGGTTAGGAAGGCCTTCCAGGGGAGGGCCGAGCCTCGGCCGGCCACACACGTCTATTCAGCAACAGACGGGGCCAGCCCAGGCATGTGCCACCTAGCTCCTGGCGGTGATGCTAAAGAGACAAGCCTCTCCAGGATGAGACAGAGGGCTTCCGCCTGTCAGAGTGGCCTCTGGTGTCGGAGCGGCCTCTAGTGTCCCGAGGAGCCCTGGGGGGTGTGGGGGCCCCAGACCACCGCCCAGCGTTGCCCCGGAAGGCCCTCCGTCACTCGCTGTCGCCAAGCTCTTCCCGGCGGAGGTGCCAGGCACGTCTCTTCTGACCGCACCGCTGGAAGGAAAGTCAGTGCTCTCTGGGTCTGAGAGCCGTGGGGTCCTGTTTTCTGTCTTCTAAGAAGGAAGACCCTCTACAGTAATGGGCAGAAAGTAAGTTGCCTTTGCTGGTACACTGAGGCAGATCTCCCTGTGAGAAGGAAACACGGGTTTTATTAAAACCATCTGGAGCGCATATCATTGGGAGATGTGAGCAGGTGATAATGCATCTTCACGTAGGAGTTATTTCCCGGAAAACTCCACTATTATGTGAACAAAGCTATCTACCTGCCTCTTTTCCTATTTCATCATTTCTGAAAAAAGAAACCTCAGATCTTGGCTGGAAGCTGTCAGTACAGAGTTGCTGCTGGTAATACCTGACTCCTGTTGGGTGTTCTCACCCCCCAGCCAGGTGGCGCCGGGCAGGTGGGGGTGGTGACTGACCGAGTCCTGCCGTAGCCCGGGGCCCAGGCTCCCACCCGGAGCAAGAACCCTAGGTCTGGCCGGCTCACAGCGCTTCACAGATGAAGACCAACCGCCTTTTTCTTTTTGAAAATAATAGTTACTGGGTTAATTGTTTAAATTGTAAGATCAAAACCTACTCCTTATTTATTTTTTGAAACCTTATTTTGTACTGGAATATAGTTGATTAGCAGTGCTGTGTTTCAGCTGTACAGCAGAGTGACTGAGTTATACGAGTTTTATCTACCTGCTCTAAAAACAAATGTCGAACAGTCCCAGGCGGGGTAGTCCCATTCTCTAATTTACAATTAAATTTAGTATTTTTCTTGACGTTTTAAAAATATATTCAAGTATATATAGAACATATATAATATTCTGTAACGGGCTTTCACATATGTTTAGGTTATACTCATTTGTTTCTGATTCGCTGTTTTAAAGCGCTCTAGTATAAACCATAGTTTTCCATAAACCAGCAATGTTTTGCTTCCTTAAAATGGAAACAGGTAACGCCAATTCCTGTTTATTATGTTGTGGAAGTAATTACGTTGAACGTGATATTTGGAAAACAGTAATGTCTAAGCCAGTTCACGTTTTTTTTCTAATCTGCAGGCAAATATAACTAATGTTTTTAGTCTCTGTGTTAGGAGTTCTAACAGGATTAAGCCCGAGCAAAGTATATGCTCGAGTAGAGTACTCAGGGCTTCCCGGCAGTCCAGGGGTTAGGCCCACCACAGGGGCCGCGAGTTCAGTCCCTGGTCAGGGAACCAAGATCCCACATGCCCTGCGGTGAGGCCAAGATCACCAATGAGATACACTACTGATTCTTTAAAAATCACTATAGTTTTAATTTTAAAGGGTACCTCTGAATTTTAGTTTTAAAATTCTTCTCTACAAGGCATGTGATAAAGAAATACCGGATTGCCCAAGTGCACGTTGACAGCCAAGCCCTGGGCGGTGCAGGGTTGGTGGGAGTGAGGCTGGGCCTCGTGTGCGGTGCGGGGGCCTGGGGCGGGCAGTGCCTCTGCCGTCAGCTCAGCTTAGGGCCTCGGGCACGGCCTGCCTCCTGCGGCAGATGGTGTCTGGCGCGGCGCCCAGAGAGGGAAGGGTGCCACCCGGCGCGTCCCCTGGGACGGCCGGGCTTCCAGAGGGCAAGGTGCGCTGCCCACAGGGGACCCGGCTGTGGCTGACAG
Source organism: Aepyceros melampus (assembly GCA_006408695.1). Classification (NCBI taxonomy): domain Eukaryota; kingdom Metazoa; phylum Chordata; class Mammalia; order Artiodactyla; family Bovidae; genus Aepyceros; species Aepyceros melampus. The sequence goes on from SJXQ01006621.1 coordinate 7,265, forward strand.
GGCAGCCGTGTTGCTCCTGAGGATTTGTGCAGGAAAGCCGTGTCAGCCTGTGTCCGTCAGGCTTGCTTCTGGGCTCAGCCACTTGGTCAGCAGCCCCATCGGTTCATGCTTGTCTTTATAAACACAGTGCCTTTGGAGCAAATTCTGATGGTCTTCGGAGAAGGCAGTGGCACCCCACTCCAGTGCTCTTGCCTGGAAAATCCCATGGTGGAGGAGCCTGAAAGGCTGCAGTCCATGGGGTCGCTGAGGGTCGGACACGACTGAGCAATTTCACTTTCACTTTTCACTTTCATGCATTGGAGAAGGAAATGGCAACCCACTCCAGTGTTCTTGCCTGGAGAATCCCAGGGACGGGGGAGCCTGGTGGGCTGCTGTCTATGGGGTCACACAGAGTCGGACACGACTGAAGCGACTTAGCAGCAGTAGCGGCTAATGGTCTTACACGTGGTTTAGTAACAGTTGTCTACTAGACGATGCTGCTTGTGGTTTATAATAAGAGATGCTCAGACCATTTTTAAAGTCTGATTTTTTTTCTGGTTTTATTTCAGAACTGATAGCATTTCTTAAGAAAATATTTTGTGCTAATTTATTTCAGGGCTATTAACAATTTTATTTTCTTTCTTTGGTATTGCCATTTGCTTCAGTCTCTATTTTCAGCCATGTGACTTGTAATTTTTAAATTTAATTGTTACTAGATGAGTACAAATATTCTAAACAGTAGAGATTCAAATTATATGTTGTGGTAGAACTAAAATTCACTTTTAACCAAAGCATTCAAGAACAAAACCTGAACTTTATATTTTACATCTCCCATATGGTGTAAATATTACAGTGTGCCCTGGGCAGGGGGAGAGCGTTAGAGGAGGAGCCAAGGGTCACCAATGAGGCATCTTAACTCATGCTCTACAGCCCCGCCAGGGTCTGCATGTTGGTAAAGACGCTTGTTTGATTTCCTAGGTTTGAGACCAGCGTCTGCAGCCCAGACAGAGGACCTCCTTTCGCCCGTGCGTGCTGGCCTGCGTGTGTGGCCGCTGGGACACGAGCAGAGGGCAACGCCGGAGCTTCCTTCTCCAATCCCGGCTGCGTCTGCCGAGGTGAGTGCTGCACCCCTCTCCCCCGCCACCTCCACTCGGGCTCAAGGGAGCACCCCCCCCAACGCTAGCCTGCCAGGCCTGCAGGTGCCCTGGTGTGAGCCGGCTCGGCCCCCCGTGTCCACGTTAGGGGCTCAGAGGACGCGTGGGCCGTGCGGAGGTCAGCTGGTGGTGACAGCTTTGGGAGAAGGGTGCAGCCCGAGAGAGTCTAGAGAGGTGGGGACAGTGCAGCCTGCTTGGGAAGCTCCTTATAAACACACGCATTCGCAACAGGCTGACTTGGGGTTCTTTTCAGGATTTTCTGATGCTGATGAAAACATTTTCAATTCATTATTTCACTTGCTCTTTCGATACTGCTCAAATTATAAGTGCAAATCTGATCTCCCTCAAGTCACAGGCTGAGGCCACCTTCAGGCCCTGCTGCAGTGGGAAGGCTCTAAGGTTACACTCAGGCTTGAAGTAGCGACGGTGTAAGAGGAGCTGGGAGCAGCTCTGGGGACACGCCAGGCCTTGCAGCGGGGAGACCGCTAGGCTGCTGGGAGTCCTGCTGAGCTGAGGCCGGGGTGGCCTTCCTGCCTGCTGGCTCCAGGTTGTGGCCATCTGAGCTGCCCTGGGCTTTCTCTTTCACTGAGGCCAGGGTGAGTGACTCTTCCATCTCGGAGATTGTTAACTCCGAAGACAAAGAAAAAAATCCTTTAAAAAACAATTAAAACAGACTTTGTAACTGTATTGCACAAAATAATTAAAGCTTACTTGTCGAGTGTTTGCCAAGTGTCAGGCATCGCTTTACGTTCATCGTTTAACTCTTTTTTGATTTACTTCATTCTATAATTTTATCTAATGTTCGTGTTTTATGAAAGGAACTAGAGATTAATTTTAACGTTGCGATCTGTCCAGGGAGGCAGAGTGAGGCGGCAGGGATGACAGGGGAGAAGCTGGGCGTGGAGAGGAGCAGCAGCGTCCGTGCCCCATGGCGTGCCACGCTGAGCGCAGGGGAGAGCGCCTCACCCCTGTGGCGCGTTTCTGAGTCAGGCTTGGTGCGGCCTCTGTTCCCACCTGCTCCTTTGGACGGGTCTGCGTGGAGATGTGGATTTCTGGGCGCTGGAGGCGGTCACGGCCAGGGCGGCATTTCCCTGGGCCTCAGGTCTGATTAGATAGGGCTGGGCTCTGCAGACGATGTCACGCGTGTGTGCTGGACACAAAGTCTGTGTGCTTACAGGAGTGACGTCGGAACGAGTAGGGAAAACTAAGAGCCCTGACCACAGGCTCCCGTTCCTCCCACTCTTGTGGCCGCTGAGGTTCGACTGGCACGGGCCAAGACCCCCTCCACCGTCTCCCGCCTGCCTTTCCCCCAGACCGCGGCTGGCCTTCTAGAGTCACGGGTGTCCACACCAGCGCTCTCTCCACAGTGTCACCCTTGGGTGTTTTGTTACGTTTGAAGCTCCCCTCGTGACACATTTAGCCAGAAGCCTTCCGCTGGCCCGGCACCCAGCTCGTGTCCGTGTTGTCGCCCGTAGGACGTCTGCTCGGTCACTCGGCTGTAACCCTATCCTGCTCGTCTGATGGCCAGTAGCTGCACTTTGTTCTTGGGTAGAGTTTTCTTTCAGAGACAAGAAGTCACATTTCTTTTTGTTTGTGGCACAAGGCCTCCGTTAAGGCTGACAAGGGTGGCATCGCTCAGCTTCATCTCTCTCCGCGATCAAAAGAACCGGGCTGAGTGGTGTGCTTGCAGCTGGCCCTTTGCCTCTGGCAGCTTTTGGAAACACTGTTACGCATTAGAAATTGACCTCTCTTTTAGGTAGATGAAAACATGAGAACATATTAATGTAAATTTTTTAAAATAAAAAGGCTGTACTAGGCCAACAACAGGGACCTACTGTATAGCAAAGGGGACTGTATTCAATATCGTGTAATAACCTATCATGGAAAAGGATGAAAAATACTTTGTGTGTATTTGTGTATATATGTCTGTAAGTATATATATGTTTGTACATATGTATAACTGAATTACTTTGCTAAATACCTGAAATATTGTAGATCAACTACACTTCAATTAAATGCAATTAGAAAGTATTATAGGTAAATTGCAAATAGAATAAAGTAAGAAGGCTGTCAGTTCTCTGTGAGGCCTCCGCCCCAGGCTCTTCTGTGCCGAGTCTCGGGCTGGCCCTCCCTGCAGCCCTGCAGTGGCCTTGCCTGGAGCACTGCCGCCGCGCTCACAGCTCCCTGAGCATGAGGCACTGTCGCAGGCGGCCAGTCATCTCGTGGCGGAGCTCAAGTCGGAGCCCAGACCCATCGGAGTCCGGCCCTGGCCTCAGGCGGGCGCTCCGGTGTCTCCATGCCATCATCAGGGTACTCCAGTGCCGCTTGGCTCCCGACCCCTTGCCGCTCGGTCGTTTATAACTTTGCAGACGGCTTCGTGTGAACCGATCTAAACGCTCAGTTCACTGGGGCGCGAGGAACACGAGTTGGTCACGGTCAGCGGGCCTTCCTTGGTGGCTCGTGGTGGAGACTCCGCCTGCCCACACGGGAAACAGGGGCTCGACCCCTGATCCAGGCACCGAGGAGCAGCCCTGTCCATCCATGCACCTCAGCCGCTGGGCCTGGGCGCCCGAGAGCCTGCTCCACACGCAGCGAAAGAAGCCGCTACGGTGGAAGCCTGTGCCGACGGCAGCAAGAGTAGTGCCTGCTCGCTGCAGCCGGAGGAAAGCCTTGCAGCCGTGAAGACCAGCACAGCCACAGATAAACAAACAGTTTTTATAAAGGCACAGGGTTGGAAATGATGTAACAAAAGTGTCATTAAAACAAGCAGCAGTGAGAACAGCTGTAACATGGGGACGGTACTGAGGGGCTGGGAGACAGCGAAGTGAAAGGGCGCTTCGGGAAGGGAGCTGGGGCGGGGAGCAGCTGCCCTGCTGGGGCTCCCCTGGTTGCCTGGTAAGCTGCTGCTCGCGGATCTCCGGCAGAGCCATTGTTACCCTCTGCTGGGTGTGGCCCCGCCTGCAGAACCCGGAACCCACGCTGAACCTGGGCTCCGCTGCCGGTGGGGGCGCAGGGAGGCACAGGGGCAGGTGCTGAACACGCTCGTTGGGCTCAGCGTCAGTCACTGCTCTTTGCAGCGGGAGCTCCAGGTGTCTATTAATAGAGTGACTTGGCTTCGTCTGGCGCGTGTGCTGCCTGGGCCGATGAGCCAGGTCCCCAGGAGGAGCGGGGTGGCTGTAAACAGTGGTGTTTATTTCTGTGGGAACTTGGTTTTTAAAGGTCTGCCTGGATTGTTTCAAAGAATATGGGGTGAATTTAAGTGCTTTTGGCTCAGTTTATACAAATCAGTCATTTATGCATGGATGTTTTTTGTCCAGGTTTATCGTCCTTGGTTTCTGAGGAGCAGATTAAGACTCGTGTTACTCCTGTGAGGGTGTGGTGCTGTGTTGTTTTTTGTTTTTTTTTAAGTGTGTATTTTTAGCCAGAGGAAAATTTGAGTCATTTCAAAGAAATCTAGATGACAACCTTGAAAACAATATGTTCAAAACTTTTAAATTTAAAAATAATCTGTGTTTTTCTTTGGAGAAAAATGAAAGTGTAATCAGAGCATGTAGCTTATCTCTTATTCAGCCTGAAATCTTCTGATTCTGAGGAACTTGGAATTAAAAACTTCACTTTCGAGGAATGCATGGGGTGATCTTGACCATGGAGCAGGAGTCAGTGCTGTTTTACTTAATAACCATGAAAGTTTATTCCCAAAGCGTGAGAACGTTTTGACACCTTCAGGAATTTAAAAAATAGGCCCTGAAGAGGCTTCTGAGATACTCTCTTCTCTTCATTGTCAGCCAGCCAGTCTAGGGTTTCCCCCGTTGCTTTGTAGATTCATCATCTTAGGGAGCTCAGTCTGACAGCTAACTACACTCTGGACTGGGAGCCTTGAGAAAACGTGTCTCCTTTGCTCAGAAGGAAAAGGCAGCCCTGCTTCAACCTGTCACTGGCCCTGTTTGGCCACAGTGTCGGTGGCGGCTCTGCAGTCACTTTGTAGAGGGCTCCAGTGTGTGTCCAGCCTTTAACAGCCTGCGTTGCTTTTCCCACTCTCTGCAGTATGCTTTGAGACCGTGACCATGGACTTTTCTCGGCTCCACACGTACGCTCCTCCGCAGTGTGTGCCCGAGAACACTGGCTACACGTATGCACTCAGGTGAGCTGCACGTGTGTGTGGTCTTGAATGCCGTGGGGTCATAGGGGGTTTGTAGTACTTGCTCCCAGCTGCTTCGTGTTGAAAGTGAGAATGTCTGTGAACTTTGTTACGCTCTGGTTTTACAAAACTGCTAAACTGACATGGAAATTATGAGGGCGTTTCTTGAAAACCAAGCATCTCTGCTGACTCAGTGATTCGTCACTGCAGAGGACTCTTTCCGCCTCCACCCAGGCTGTGGTCTCAAGGGTGCATCTGTGTGGTTATGTTGGGGTTGTGATTTATGCTGATGGCTGAACAGTTTAAAGTTAACAGAAGAAACCTGGAAAGTGATTTGCCTTTGAGAGCAGGCACCCTGCGCAGAGCCTCGGTGAAGCCTCGGCTCTGGAGCACGGCCGCTGGCCACAGCTGCTGGCGGGTGCGGTGCTGGGTCTCCTGTCTTTGTTTGTTTGTGAGTTTGTGCTGTGACTGGAAGTCTGAGTCTTAAGAGGTGTTGACTTGCTCTTTGCCTTTCTAGTTACTAAGTAGAAAGGATGGTTGAGGTGAAACTTAAGTATGGTAAAGTTATAGGCCAGTGGCAAAGGGAGGATGTTCCCAGGTTGGTGAGGATTTAATTAGCAGACAGAAGAGCCTTTGCATCCTGGCAGGATGCTGGAGCTCGCAAGGAAGATGCAGCTGCCAGTTTTATCCACGGCGTGTCTTCTAAAAATTAGAGATGTGGTCGAAACTTACAATTGGAAGGTATTTTAAGAAGCATGCTTTGTAGCAGCATTAGTCAACCCTGATAGTTAATGATGTGAGTTTTTAGTCACAAGTTTAGATCATGTCATGCTTTTCCGTAGTAACACGTATTGTTTTTATGGAAAGCCCGTAGTATTTTAGAACAAAATGAGTGAGCCAACTCAAGTAAAGCTCTTCCATATTCTGTATTTGTGGAGCATAAGAATAATTCTTGATAATTTATTTTTAGTTTTTATAGCCCATTTAGTTTTGTTTTCATAGTTATTTATCTGTTTCTATGATCCATTGTAAAGACAGCTTTTAAGCACCCCTTTCTCTGGATCTCTCCCCCGGGGGAGCAGCACCCTTTGTCTCGGTCGGGTCAGGAGCAGGGCCGCGGGCTGGGTGAGGACTGGAGTGGGAAAGGCAGGTGAGCTGAGGTGTGCTGGGGGGTGGGATCAGCACAGGGTTCCCACTCGGAGGCGTCGAACCAGGTTTGTGTGGGTCTTGAGAATGGGGGCGGTGCTCTGCAGAGCCGGGCAGACATTCAGCTGAGACTCCACGGGGGCAGGGCGCGGGCAGTGCTGGGCAGGGTGTGAGGTTTGGGAGGGAACACTGGAGGCCTTGTGGTTGATGGTAGGAAGGGGACGAGGGAGGGGCAAGGGTGACTTCACAGCCTGGGAGGGCACAGGAGGAGGGCCTGGGAGAGGACCAGTTCATGGGAGGGTGTGTGAGACTCAGGCTCAAGAGCGCTACCGGCGGCAGGCACGTTCTGGCCGTCAGCCAGCCCAGATAGGAGCCCCGGGGGCGGGGGGCAAGGCCGCATCTCGGAAGAGGAAGCTGGTGGAGGGGTGTGGGCCACATCTGCGTGGTGAATTCTGACTTGACATAATTACAGTTTTCATTTAAGAAAATTATGTAAAGTAATTTTGGGGAAAAAGTAATGACTGTATTTTGCATTAAAGTTAGGCTGAGTTCAGCATCCTCACTGTTCAGCGCAGGTTAGTGCGGCCTTTGTGCTGCCTCCACTCCAGCCTCTAAAGTTAAGAACCTTTTCCTTAAGTTATAGGTGATGCCTCAAATGGAAACAGCAGCTTGAAGCTATTTGTATTGATTTTCTGTTGGTCTACCATTTTTCAGTGTCAGACCTAAAGCCCACCAGTGGGATTCCCTGGTGGCTCAAATGGTAAAAAATTTGCCTGCAATGCGAGAGTCCTATATTTGATCCCTGGATTGGAAAGATTCCCTGGAGAAGGAAATGGCAACCTACTCCATCCAGTATTCTTGCCTGGGAAATCCCATGGACAGAGGAACCTGGTGGGCATCAGTCCGTGGGGTCGCAAAGAGTCAGACACGACTGAGCGGCTAAGCGCAGTGTGAGACCTGAGTTTACGATGAGCTTGATTCTGAAAGCCTTTGTGGTTGTGTCTCTCTGTTCCTGGCTGTGCTGGGTCCTCGTGGCTGCACGGCCTTTCTCCAGCTGTGCAGGGTGGGGGCTGCTCTCAGGCTGTGACGTGCCAGCTTCTCACTGTGGCGGCTCCCCTTGTGAAATGTGGGCCCCGAGGCGTACCGGCGTCAGGATTGCAGCTCGTGGGCTCAGGAGTGGCGGCGCCCGGGCCCCAGGCACCGGCTCCGTCGTTGGTGCAGGGGTGTGGCTGCTCCCTGGCATGTGGGAGCTTTCGGACCAGGGATGCAGCTGCGTCTCCCGCCTGGGCAGGCGGACTCCTCACCACTGACCCGCCAGGGGCGCTTCACTTCGCCCCGACGCCCCTGGTTCCCCTGGGTGTCCGGACCCTGGGCTCTGGGGTCCGCTGTCTTGAGCAGGCCTGTTGTGCTGCCTTCGGACATGCCCCCAGGTGTCCTCAGAGTCTCCACCTCCTGCAGACAAACCACTGGGCCTGCCCAGGGCCTCCGGGGAGCAGGTCCCCCTCTAGCTTCCAGGAGGCCTTTGTTTGTTTGCAGCCCGGCCCAAGTTCATGCAGCCCCACCCTGTGCCTTGGGCTTCGATTTACTTTTCCCCTCCTTTGCTCCCTGTGGTGGCTGTGGCCTCTCCCTCACCTTCCTCCTTCCCGCCGGGGTGTGAGCTCACCTCCAGGAGGTGTGGAGTCCTCACTGTCCTGCCCAGCTGCTGGACTGTCGGTCGGACCCCGCCCCCACGGGGCACCGAGCAGGTTCTCCACTCCTGTTTCCGGATCTGGGAAGCTTGCTGGCGGCACAGAAGGGCCTGTGCTTTGGTTTAAGGTCATTACCTGGAGGTGGGTTCGTCTCTGGGCTTAACGGTGAGTTAGGCGCAAGTGGCGCTGGTGGCTCAGTCCCCTGCTTTTCCTTCCCTTCTGTTTGATTATTCGGCAGCTTCCTGAGCTCTCTGTCTCATTATCTGCGTTATTGGGCAGGGTCTGATGTTAGCAGTAAAGGCTGTAGTCTTCTGACCAGGTTGACGTCACAGCCCATGGCGGGGTGCCGGTGACATCAGCGCGTCTCCCGCACTTCCCAGAGCCGGCCCTGGACCTGAACCCCAGGCAGGGGCTGTGGTCAGAGCCCACGGAGGGCGTGTCAGCTGGGGTCCGAGTTGGTCCCAGCTTGATTTTGCTTTGTAGGAAAGCAAAATCACCTAATGGCTGTTTTTAGAAATCCCCACTAGCTTGCACATTCTGTTAGTCTGTTTTCAAGGTGGTGCTGTAATCGGTGCTTATCTCTAACAAGTTTTTCCTTCTAGTTCAAGCTATTCTTCTGATGCTCTGGATTTCGAGACGGAACACAAGTTGGATCCTGTATTTGATTCTCCGAGAATGTCCCGCCGCAGTCTGCGCCTGGTCACCACAGCCCGTGCGGCCGGGGACGGCCCCGCTGGGGACGGCGCGGCC
>SJXQ01006623.1:0-13991 GCA_006408695.1 Aepyceros melampus
GACCTTTTCCAGTCCTGTGGCCACTGCTGAGTTTTCCAAATTTGCTGGCATATTGAGTGCAGCACTTTCACAGCATCATCTTTCAGGATTTGAAACAGCTCAACTGGAATTCCATCACCTCCACTAGCTTTGTTCGTAGTGATGCTTTCTAAGGCCCACTTTAATTCACATTCCTTTGCAATGGCTGTGAAAACCATTCTTAAACAGCTTGAGAAAAATGCCCAGAGGTATCCAGGTGAAAAGGGATGGGCTTGCTATTACTGTGGAAAGGAGGGGCACTCAAGGGGGCTTGCCCTCAGGCATCTAAACTGCACTTGGCTCCAAGTCTGCAAAGGACCACACTGGAAAAGAGACTGCCCCCAGTCACATAGGTTTCAGGGTTCGGACTCTCAAGACAATCAGGACTGAAGGTGCCCGGGGGTCCCCACACAAGCTGCTGTCCTAATTGCACCTGAGGAAACCTGGGTATTAATAACTGTGGGAGGCAATCCTTTGATTTCCTTTTAGATACTGGGGCAACTTATTCCGTGCTTACTGAAACCCCTGGCCCATTTTCTTCCCAATCCACTTCCATAATGGGACTGTCTGGATGAGCCAAAAGAAGGGCCTGATAATCTATGTGAGCCTACTTCTGCTGACTCCAAAAACACTCAGTCTGCTGTTTGATGCTCAAGACCATGCCTTTCTGTCCTGGGCTCACTCCTACACAGCATTTCATAATCAGTCTAACTGCTGGGTCTGTGGAGCACTCCCCTCTTCATCAGTGGAAGGCTTCCCATGGTGGACATCTCCACTTAAAGGAAAGGACTTTCTCCAAGTCTGTGAATACCTTCAACAACAATCATATGTGATGCATCTTCCTAAACTGATGACATCTAACAATCCTAAGATGGACTGATGTAACTATGGACATAATGTAACTTTTAAACTATCTTAATTACAATAATTCTGATTGTTCTATTTTTGCTGTTTGCTCCCTGCATCTGTAACTGTGTAATTGGATTTGTTTCTAGTCACATGAAAGTTTTTAAGTTACAAATGGTTGTCCAAGCTCCTACGAGTGCCACTGCCTCCTCCAACTATACTTGGAGCCCCTGGATCACAGACCCTCAATATGAGGGTTAGGAGAATATGTTGCCTCAACAATTTAGGGACCATGTCCCTAAACAGCAGGAAGTAGTTATGGAATGAAAATGATGCCGCTTTCTCTTGGCAACATAATTCTAGAGAGAATGAGAGAGTCATTTCCTAGGCAGGTTGATAAGAAGTCTAGGGGTCCCCAAGGAAAGAGGGATCTGGAATTCTCAAGGAGGAAGAAAGGACAAACTTTTTTTTCCCTCTACATTCCTTGGGATTATGCATCCTGCCTGAGGACAGTCTCTGGATTAAGCCTGGCTAATCATGTCATCTTAAAATGTAAATTATGGGAGTAGGTCTGGTCTTTACAAAGATTATATAACAATAATGTATCCTGCCTGAAGGCCATCTCTGGACTAAACCTTCTAGCTAATCCTGTTATCTTAAAATGTAAATTATGGGAGTAGGTCTGGTGAGATCTTTACAACCTCCAGACATTCTTTGGATTCACTGGAGAGTATATAACTCCATTGCTAACACTAGCAACGGAGAAGGCAATGGCACCCCACTCCAGTACTCTTGCCTGGAAAATCCCATGGGTGGAGGAGCCTGGTAGGCTGCAGTCCATTGGATCGCGAAGAGTTGGACACAACTGAGCGACTTCACTTTCACTTTTCACTTTCATCCATTGGAGAAGGAAATGGCAACCCACTCCAGTGTTCTTGCCTGGAGAATCCCAGGGACAGGGGAGCCTGGTGGGCTGCTGTCTATGGGATTGCATAGAGTCAGACACGACTGAAGCGACTTAGCAGTAGCAGGAATACTAGCAAAGCGGTACTCTTTCTACCCCCTTCTGATGTCTATGTCAGAAGCTTTCTCTATCTCCTTTATACTTTAATAAAACTTTATTACACAGAAGCTCTGAGCGATCAAGGCTTGGCTCTGCCCTGGATTGAATTCTTCTCCTCCCGAGGCCAAGAATTCTGATGTCTTTGCGTGGTTCAGCAACAACCTTTCAATAACATTTCTTTTTATTTTATTGGCTCACTCAATGTTGAACGTTGCCTTTTCTCCATTTTGGAATATTGCAAATCAAGATATGAGCAATTATGGATATACCTTTTCATGGACATTGGTTTTATTGACTTGTGTAAATATCTAGGAGTGAAATGGCAGAGTCTATGGGCAGCATATTATTAAATTTATAAGAAATGGAAGAACTGTTTTTGTTGGTTGTATCATTTTACACTCCTACCTGTAGTTCATGAGTGTCAGTTGTACCATATCCTAGCCAACATTAGTTACTGTCAGTCTTTTTCATTTTAACTGTTTTAAAGGGTGATAGTAGTAGTTCTTTGTGTTTTAATTTGTATTTTTTAATGATAATGATGTTGAGTATCTGTTCATGTATTTATTGGCTATTCACATATATTATTCTATAAATTATCCATTCAAATCTTTTGAACATTCAAAAAAATTACTTTCTAACTATTGAGTTGTAAGAGTTGTTTATATTTTCTAGATAAAAATTATTTGATATATATGTATGTAACTTTTACATGTATATTCTTGTATATATGCACTATGATTATGCCTTATATATTTTAAGATATACTTGTTTACCCTTAATTCTCCATGTTTATGCTTACTTTAAAATAGACAAAATAGGTGTCTTATGGCTTTAGTGTGTATACTTAAGCCTTTAAAACCTTTAGAATATTCTTGTATATATGCACTATGATTATGCCTTATATATTTTAAGATATACTTGTTTACCCTTAATTCTCCATGTTTATGCTTACTTTAAAATAGACAAAATAGGTGTCTTATGGCTTTAGTGTGTATACTTAAGCCTTTAAAACCTTTAGATTTTGTGTGAATTAAGGTTAAATGTGTTGGTTTTTTTTTTTTTTTTGGTTTGTTTTGTTTCCTCTCACACGCTAGTAAAGTGATGTTTAAAATTCCCCAAGCCAGGCTTCAACAATACGTGAACCATAAACTTCCAGATGTTCAAGCTGATTTTAGAAAAGGCAGAGGAATCAGAGATCAAATTGCCAATATCCGATGGATCATCAAAAAAGCAAGAGAGTCCCAGAAAAACATCTATTTCTGCTTTATTGACTATGCCAAAACCTTTGACTGTGTGGATCACAATAAACTGTGGAAAATTCTAAAAGAGATGGGAATACCAGAGCACTTGACCTGCCTCTTGAGAAACCTGTATGCAGGTCAGGAAGCAACAGTTAGAACTGGACACAGGCCAAGAGACTTTTTCCAAACAGGAAAAGGCATACATCAAGGCTGTATATTTTCACCCTGCTTATTTAACTTATATGCAGAGTACATCTTGAGAAACGCTGGGCTGGAGGAAGCACAAGCTGGAATCAAGATTGCTAGAATCAATAACCTCAGATATGCAAATGACACCACCCTTATGGCAGAAAGTGAAGAACTAAAGAGCTTCTTGATGAAAGAAGAGAGTAAAAATGTTGGCTTAAAGCTCAACATTCAGAAAAAGAAGATCATGGCATCTGGTCCCAGCACTTCACGGGAAATAGATGGGGAACAGTGGAAACAGTGGCAGACTTTATTTTTTGGGGCTCCAAAATCACTGCAAATGGTGATTGCAGTCATGAAATTAAAAGACGCTTCCTCCTTGGGAGGAATCTTATGACCAATCTAAACAGCATATTAAAAGCAGAGACATTACTTTGTCAACAAAGGTCTGTCTAGTCAAGCTATGGTTTTTCCAGTGGTCATGTATGGATGTGAGAGTTGGACTGTGAAGAAGGCTGAGTGCCAAAGAATTGATGCTTTTGAACTGTGGTGTTGGAGAAGACTCTTGAGAGTCCCTTGGACTGCAAGGAGATCCAACCAGGCCATTCTGAAGGAGGTCAGCCCTGGGATTTCTTTGGAAGGAATGATGCTAAAGTTGAAGCTCCAGTACTTTGGCTACCTCATGCGAAGTGTTGACTCAATGGAAAAGACTCTGATGCTGGGAGGGATTGGGGGCAGGAGGAGAAGAGGACGACTGAGGATGAGATGGCTGGATAGCATCACTGACTCGATGGACATGAGTCTGAGTGAATTCTGGGAGTTGGTGATGGACAGGGAGGCCTGGCGTGCTGTGATTCATGAGGTCGCAAAGAGTCGGACATGGCTGAGCGACTGAACTGAACTGATTCAATTTCCATAAACAACTTTTCTACGGAGATTTCATTGACTTTGTAGATCACTTTGAAGAGATTTTACATTTACTAATATAGATTCTTCCAATCCATAAATGCATGGTATTTCTCTATTTAAGTTTTTGCTGCTGCTAAGTCGCTTCAGTCGTGTCCGACTCTGTGAAATCCCATAGACGGCAGCCCACCGGGCTCCCCCATCCCTGGGATTCTCCAGGCAAGAATACTGGAGTGGGTTGCCATTTTGTTCTCCAATGCATGAAAGTGAAAAGTGAAAGTGAAGTCGCTCAGTCCTGTCCGACTCCTAGCGACATAATGGACTGCAGCCTACCAAGCTCCTCTGTCCCTGGGATTTTCCAGGCAAGAGTACTGGAGTGGGTTGCCTTTGCCTTCTCCAAGTTTTTGCTAATTACTCTATTTCTTTGTAGTTTACAGTGTAAAGGTCTTGCACAAAAAATTTTTAAAGGATTTTATGATTTGGAGATTAATGCAAATGATTTTAAATCTCACTTTCAATGTGTTTGCTGCAGGTATACAAAATGAAGTTGATTTTCGACAGTAACTTTGTAAATTAAGGAATTATGATAAATTATTCACAATAAACTGTGGAAAATTCTAAAAGAGATGGGAGTACCCGACCACCTAACCTGCCTCTTGAGAAATCTGTATGCAGGTCAGGAAGCAACAGTTAGAACTGGACATGGAACAACAGAATGGTTCCAAATAGGAAAAGGAGTACATCAAGGCTGTATATTGTCACCCTGCTTATTTAACTTATATGCAGAGTACATCATGAGAAACGCTGGGCTGGAAGAAGCACAAGCTGGAATCAAGATTGCCGGGAGAAATATCAATAACCTCAGATATGCAGATGACACCACCCTTATGGCAGAAAGTGAAGAGGAGCTAAAAAGCCTCTTGTTGAAAGTGAAAGAGGAGAGTGAAAAAGTTGGCATAAAGCTCAACATTCAGAAAATGAAGATCATGGCATCTGGCCCCATCACTTTATGGTAAATAGATGGGGAAACAGTAGAAACAGTGTCAGACTTTATTTTTTTGGGCTCCAAAATCACTGCAGATGGTGACTCCAGCCATGAAATTAAAAGGCGCTTACTCCTTGGAAGAAAAGTTATGACCAACCTAGATAGTATATTCAAAAGCAGAATCATTACTTTGCCGACTAAGGTCTGTCTAGTCAAGGCTATGGTTTTTCCTATGGTCATGTATGGATGTGAGAGTTGGACTGTGAAGGCTGAGCGCAGAAGAATTGATGCTTTTGAACTGTGGTGTTGGAGAAGACTCTTGAGAGTCCCTTGGACTGCAAGGAGATCCAACCAGTCCATTCTGAAGGAGATCAACCCTGGGATTTCTTTGGAAGGAATGATGCTAAAACTGAAGCTCCAGTACCTTGGCCACCTTATGCAAAGAGTTGACTCATTGGAAAAGACCCTGATGCTGGGAGGGATTGGGGGCAGGAGGAGAAAGGGACGACCGAGGATGNTTGGAAGGAATGATGCTAAAACTGAAGCTCCAGTACCTTGGCCACCTTATGCAAAGAGTTGACTCATTGGAAAAGACTCTGATGCTGGGAGGGATTGGGGGCAGGAGGAGAAAGGGACGACCAAGGATGAGATGGCTGGATGGCATCACAGACTCGATGGACGTGAGTCTGAGTGAACTCTGGGAGTTGGTGATGGACAGGGAGGCCTGGTGTGCTACGATTCATGGGGTCGCAAAGAGTCTGACACGACTGAGCGACTGAACAAAACGGATAACTGTAATGTAATGCAAGCTTGTGATATTGTTTGAAAAGATGTCCAATATGTCAGTGTTCTGCTTCTTCAATGAAAAAATGAAAATCACAAAATATAAAAGAGTGTCAGTTTTTTAAAATCAAACAATCTTGGTTGTGCTATCACGGTTAGCTCTTCATTACAAAGTCTAGTATTTTATCAAGACTTCTAAAAACTGACATTAAAGAACACAACCATGGTTTTACTGGCATTACCACTGTTATGAAATTTTAAAAAAATTATCCCTCATTTAAAAATCTCATGTGTGCTCTTTGTCTCTCCAAGTTCAAGTATTCATATATCCACATTTGGCTGCACATTAAACTTATTAAAATACGTCCATTTCCTTCAAGGCAAATTCAAGATCAGAATAAGCATTTTTGTTGCCAGCTGTTTTCTGTAAACCAGGTGGTGTACGGATGGGCATCCATCCATAGACGGGCATCATCTGCCTTCATTTATGGTAACCCCCGTCTTCTCTGCGCACACTGCTTTCATAAACAGCAGTGCTCTTTCTGGCCTTCCCTGGTGGCTCAGAGGGTAAAAATCTGCCTGCAATGCAGGAGACCTGGGTTCAGTCCCTGTGTCAGGAAGATCCCCGGGAGAAGAGAATGGCTACCCACTCCAGTATGCTTGCCTGGAGACTTCCAGGGACAGAGGAACCTGCTGGGCTGCAGCCCACGGGGTGGCAAAGAGTCGGACACGACTGAGCGACTAACACTTTCAGTTTACTTATTCACTGCTCCCCGAACAGGTTTCTAATTTGCAACAAAACTAAAAAAAAATCTCATTAACTCCAAGAAACGCCGGGTTTCACTGAAAAAGCGAACAGAAAGTCATCAACGAGAGCCTGAAATGGACCCATGTGACCCACTGCTGTGGGCTTCCCTCTGCTGCTGTTCCCGAGGTCAGTTGTGTCTGACTATCTGAGACGCCGCGGACTGCAGCACGTCAGGCTTTCCCGCACTCCACTGTCTCCTGGAGCTTGCTCAAACTCATATCCAGAGTCGGTGATGCCTCCAACCATCTCATCCTCTGTCGTCCCCTTCTCCTCCCACCTTCAATCTGTCCCAGCATCAGGGTCTTTTCCAGTAAGTCAGTTATTTGCATCAGGTG
This sequence comes from Aepyceros melampus, assembly GCA_006408695.1. Classification (NCBI taxonomy): domain Eukaryota; kingdom Metazoa; phylum Chordata; class Mammalia; order Artiodactyla; family Bovidae; genus Aepyceros; species Aepyceros melampus. Next base: position 7,172 of record SJXQ01006623.1, read on the forward strand.
GCCAAAGCACTGGAGTTTCAGCTTCGGCATCAGTCCTTCCAATGAATATTCAGGGTTGATTTCTTTTAGGATGGACTGGTTGGGTCTCCTTGCAGTCCAAGGGACTCTCAAGAGTCTTCTCCGGCAACCTAGTTTTGAAAGCATCAATTCTTTGGCACTCAGCTTTCTTTATAGTCCAACTCTCGCATCTGTACATGACTACTGGGAAAACCATAGCTTGGACTAGACAGACTTTTGTCATCACCTGTGATTAACCTGCTAATACACAGACAAGAGTAACTGTGCTTCCATGCCGACTGCACCTTATATTATAAAACAGCTAACAGCACCATTTGACTCAGAAATTTTCCCATACCTCTTCTACTTTTACTTTGCGCATGATATCGTATTATTTACCTCTGGTCTGGTTTTATTATCTTCCCCCCATTTGACGGAGTTTTTACCTGAGGTGTTGTAAAGGGTCACAGTTTTGACTATGCTATCATGGTTTGCCACTTTCTCCGTTTCAAGTGACTAAGTTCATTAATTTCATACTAAAATGGATGGTTTCTTCCTTTGGGGAAAAACTCAATTGTTTTCATTTAAAAATAAGTGTTTTATTTATAAATTATGTTAAATATTCTGCTCATTGTCTTTTGCAACTGACTAATAAATTCTCATACAAAAACAATTGCTACCAGCCCAATAAAATGTAATACCCACATGCTCATTATCATATTTCTTATTGATAGCTCATATTCACGAGGAAAATAAATTCATCTTCAGTAACTCCTCATGGTCCGTCCAATATCTAGCTAGATCCACTTTCTCAATGCTGTAACTTTCCTTTTCTTTCCTATCTTTCCTTAATTCTTACCTGTGGTTCCTAACACAAGCCTTGGATCCTCCTGATATTTCTCTGACTCTGAGGTTCACATGGTGTCTCTTACCATTTTGAAATTGTTCTCTATCCCCAGAGCTTTGCTGATGATGGCAAGAAGCCTAGAGCTCTTCAGGGGGAGATACGATAGCCTGGCCAGCCTGCAGGGACCCCCAGTAAGGACGGTGTGTCAATCAGCTCATCTGTAGTCACGACTTTGCTGCAGTATTTAGACATGACTTTTCACCCATATTAAGTCCAGGCTGGGTGTAATGGCAGCATTCCAACTAGTAAAGTAACTTCTACTTGCTAATTCTCTCGGGATATCTTTCCTGCACATGTGAGTCCACTTGAATTATGTGAAAACCCTTCGTCTTCGCTGAGAACCCAGCTATGTCCAGTCTGTTTTCCATTCTTCACAGTTCATGAGGTTTTAAAATTATAATACAGTAAGTGAATGTGCATCAGGAAAAAATACCAAGGATTTGCATAATGCTTCAGAGTGAAGCTACTGTGTGTACATTTAAACAGGTGATTGCGGGGGAGCCTCCTCTGCCCCCCTCATGCTGATACACCCATATCCTATCTGAAAAAAGTGACAAAATTTCACTATCCTTTCTTTTCTTTGGACATTTCCCTTTATTTTGATTATTTTGATATATTTACCCTTTAAGTCAACATCCTTTCCATGGGAGTTGTTTTTAATTTACTTAAAGGATAATCAATAGAAGCTTCAGCTGAAGCAGCTGTCGGGAACATGAGTCAAACAGTGTTTCCAAGCGGGTCTACTTCATCATCTTCTTGATCGAATGGGCCAATTAGTTGATTGAAGGGTTAATCAACTTGCTGAATTAAATTATTTTATCACATGGATGGACCAGGCAAGTACCCAAATGAGCTAAGGGTAGGGGAAGGGCGAACTATGGCCTTTGGAAAAGGAAGCTCTCATTTAAAGGCGAACTTCTAGCCCTCCTGTGAAACCTGGAGACTGCTAAGTCACTTCAGTCGTGTCCGACTCTGTGCGACCCCATAGACGGCAGCCCACCAGGCTCCCCCGTCCCTGAGATTCTCCAGGCAAGAGCACTGGAGTGGATTGCCATTTCCTTCTCCAAAGCATGAAAGTGAAAAGTGAAAGAGAAGTCACTCAGTCTCCGCGACTTCGCGACCCCATGGACTGCAGCCTACCAGGCTCCTCTGTCCATGGGATTTTCCAGGCAAGAGTACTGGAGTGGGGTGCCATCGCCTTCTCCAACCTGGAGACTAGCTCTGCCATAAATTTAGTTTATCAAAGTCAGATGGGACTTCCCTGGTGGTCCAGTGGCTGAGCCCCCTCTCCCGATGCGGGGGCCACTTTCACCCCTGGTCAGCGAACTAGATCCCACATGCTGCGGCCACGTGTCCCCATGCTGCAGCTAAAGACCCTGCACATGGCAGTGAGGACAGAAGACCCAGCATGCTACAGCAGACCCAGCTCAGCCTAGTAAGTAGATAAACGTAGCTTTAAAAAGTCAGAAGTCTCACTTTTAAGCAAAATACTCAAACATTTTAAACTTACAATAAACTTACAATTTCTAAAGTCCTGATACTGTTCAGTGAATAAAGGCCTTGCCAATTAGACATGCCTATCCAGCCGTTTCTGACCTCACCTTTAGAATCGGGACAAGGGGCAGCCGCATGGCTCTGCCAATGCCCAGCGTAAACACACATGTTTTCAGCAACACCTGCCTCCACAGACACAGAAGAAACATCATCATAAACAATATGCCTTGGAGGAAGAGTGATAAGATACACACACACGTGCACACATACGTGTGTGTGTGATGGGTGTGTGTGATCCTTCCCTAGCCTTAGCCTGAACTGGGAGTGAACAGTCATGCTCCCACAGAGTGAACCTGGCTCTCCCTGCACAATAAACAAACCTTCCAAAACCTCTCCATGCTTGACAGGATTCACACAGTGTATCGCATTTCCCAAAGACCTGGTCACTACCTTTACTTCTGTGACACATGGGTTTATTTTCTTTTGCTTTTATTTTTTAAATTGTGGTATACTTGATTTACAATGTTGTATCAATTACTACTGCACAGCAAATTGATTCAGCTGCATATACATTCATCTTCTAAATATTCTTTTCCATTACGGTTTATCACAGGATATTGAATATAGTTCCCTGTGCTTGTTTTTCATCCATCCTATGTATAATAGCTTACTCCTCCCCAGCCCCCTTTTGCTTGGCAACTGCAACTGTTCTCTGTCCATGATTCTCTTTCTGTTTCATAGACAGACTCATTTGTGTCATATTTTAGGTTTCACATTTAAGCGATATCAGATGGCTTTTGAGTCTCTCTGACTTACTTCACTTACTATGATCACCTCTAGTTCCATCCACATTGCAGCAAATGGCATTATTTCATTTTTTTATTTGTTGTTTAGTCACTAAGTTACGTCCAACTCTTTGAGACTCCATGAACTGCACCACACCAGGCTTCCCTGTCCTTCACTGTCTCCCAGAGTTCACTCAAACTCATGTCCATTGGGTCAGTGATGCCACCCAAGCATCTCATTCTCTGTCGCCCCCTTCTCCTCTTTCCCTCAATTTTTCCCAGCATCAGGGTCTTTTCCAAAGAGTCAGCTTTTTGCATCAGGTCCTTCCAGTGAATATTCAGGTTTCATATCCATGCATGACTACTGGAAAAACCACAGCTTTGACTAAACAGACCTTTGTTGGCTAAGCAATATCTCTGGTTTTTTTTTTTTTTTTGCTCTTTATTTTTTATTTACTCTGCTTTTTAATACTCTATCTAGATTTGTCATAGTTTTTTCTTCCAAGGAGCAAGCATCTTGATCATATCAATCATATTAAGTTAATATCAATTGACATCAATTAATATCAATCATATTAAAAGCAAAAAGAATTCATGAGATTACCTTATGTTGATTGAAAAGCAAAGAGGTTCAAAGAATGAGCTTAATGAGAGCACTAAGGAGACAATAAAATGGAAGGGGGAGTGAGAAGGAGGATCAGCAAGAGAAAAAGAAAAGAAATATGCAGTGAGATAGAAAGAACACTGAGAGTTGGCAGGTGGCTAGAAAACCAAACAGAGAGGGCATTGCAAGGATGGAATCAACTGGATCACATGGCCTTGAAACGTGAAGAAGGGTGAGGACCACACACACACCACCGTGTGCAGAACAGGTAACCGACGAGAACGTCCCGCACAGCACGGGGACTCGGCCCAGTGCTCCGTGGTGACTCGGTGAGAAGGGAATCCAAGGGGAGGAGCTGCACGTAGACACAGAGCCGGTTCACCTTTCTGTATAGCAGAAACAAACCCAACATTGTTACCCAAATATGCTCCAATAAATAAAGTGAAGGAAAGTGAAAGTGGTCCAGTCATGTCCGACTCTTCGCAACCCCATGGACTATACAGGGGGATCGTCCCAACCCAGGGATCGAACTCAGGTCCCCTGCATAGCAGGCAGATTCTTTAGCAGCTGAGCCACCAGGGAAGCCCCCCCAAAATAAATAAGTAAATAAATGAAAGGTGAGGAACAAGAACAAGCCCTTGGACTGATAAGTATTACAGTCACTAGAGATTTAGACGAGAGCTTTTCAGAAAAGGTGATGAAGACTAAAATCTGTTTGGCTTTAGTTTAAAAGAGAATTAGAAAATTTAGACCACATTTTGATGACAGATTTCAACTTTGTCATTACAGCTTTGTTACTACACAAACTCCTTGAGATATACAACAGGGTAAACCACAGAGATTCAGAATAGCCACAGCTATTAGTGCCACGAATATTGTGTATCATTTAGTACTTAGTACTTTGTCACTCAGTCGTGTCCGACTCTTTGTGACCCCAGGACTGTAGCCTACCAGGCTCCTCCCTCCATGGGATTCTCCAGGCAAGAGTACTGGAGTAGGCTGCCATTTCCTTCTCCAGGGGATCGTCCCAACTCAGGGATCGAACCCGGGTCTTCTGCATTGCAGGCAGACGCTTTAACCTCCGAGCCACTTGAATTAACTTTAGTTCCTCCTGTGACTGTATTAGCTGCAAGGAGAGAGGGCAGTCGATAACCACCACTTACTTTAATGAAATTAACTATAACCTGATTTTTTGCTAAAAGTAGCAGGAAATTGCTCAATAATCCAAATGTATCTTAGGTAACAGTAGGAGAAAATTACTACATGATGTTCTCTTTGGTAACTTGAAGCCAATGAAAGTGTATTATCTTTATAGTGTGTGAAGCAATGATACATTGACATACAGTAGTTTTCCCCTTTAAAAGTCTCCAAATGTCAAATTTCACTTCTCAACTCTTGAAGTGCCATGGAGGGTAAAACAGGGATACCCAGAGATACAAAATTTGTTCTTTCATTGAGAACATCAGAGAAGCTATCACTGCTTCCTGTCAAATACTCGTCTTCTTGGGGCATACAGAAGAGAACATGGGCTGCTGATGGGTCTGCCTCCTGAGGTTCTCTATCTCTTCAAAGAGGCATTCGCTTGGTAAAGAAAGCAATCCATCGAGAAGAGAGAGTACTACACAAATGATGATTTCTATCATGAACATCCTTGTCTTTCCTGTGATGTTTCCATAAAACCCAATTTGAAGGTAAACCCTCTAATCATAAGAACATCTAAGGTCCATGGAGAAGGAAATGGCAACCCACTCCAGTATGCTTACCTGGTAAAATTCCATGGACAGAGGAGCCTGATGGGCTACACTCCATGGGGTCACAAAAGAGTCAGACACGACTTAGAGACCAACAACCACTTACGCCCCATACCATACTGTCCCCCATCCCCAAGAAGAGACACAGAAGGAAATGTTTCTGAAGGAACTTCAGATATACTTTTAAATATAAAATCTTCCTAAAGGTGGCGAATTCTAATTATACACCAAGTGTTGCGCTATTTAGGGCTTCCCTGATGGCTCAGTGGTGCCAGCCAAGGCTTCAACAGGACGCTTTGCCCCCAGGGGCATTTGGCAATACCTGGAGAGGACTTTGTTCACCACAGCTGAGAAGGGGGTGCTTCTGGCTTCTGGGGGTGGAACCAGAGATTCTTCTCTACCTCCTACAATGCACAGGACAATCCCCTACAACCAAGAATGAGCCAACCCAAAGGTCTACCGTGCTGAGGTTGACAAATTCTGCTCTGTGTGCTGCTGCTGCTGAGTTGCTTCAGTCGTGTCCGACTCTGTGTGACCCCATAGACGGCAGCCCACCAGACTCCCCCGACCCTGGGATTCTCCAGGCAACAACACTGGAGTGGGTTGCCATTTCCTTCTCCAATGCACGAAAGTGAAAAGTGAAAGTGAAGTCGCTCAGCCGTGTCCGACTCTTCGAGACCCCATGGACTGCAGCCTACCAGGCTAGGCTCCTCATTCTCTACCTCCTACAATGCACAGGACAATCCCCTACAACCAAGAATGAGCCAACCCAAAGGTCTACCGTGCTGAGGTTGACAAATTCTGCTCTGTGTGCTGCTGCTGCTGAGTTGCTTCAGTCGTGTCCGACTCTGTGTGACCCCATAGACGGCAGCCCACCAGACTCCCCCGACCCTGGGATTCTCCAGGCAACAACACTGGAGTGGGTTGCCATTTCCTTCTCCAATGCACGAAAGTGAAAAGTGAAAGTGAAGTCGCTCAGCCGTGTCCGACTCTTCGAGACCCCATGGACTGCAGCCTACCAGGCTAGGCTCCTCTGTCCATTGGATTTTCCAGGCAAGAGTACTGGAGTAGGGTGCCACTGCTCTGTTTAATCCCATCTAAATTCTAGACTCCGTGCCATTAGCAACAAATTCTCATCTCTGTGCCTGATACGAGTTTCAGACATATGCGATAGCAGTCTCACATGGTCCAACTCTTATGCACATTTCAAGAATAACATAATGAAAGAAAAAAAGCATGCTCCAAATTATGGAATACAAGCATCTATTTTTTTTTCTTTCTT
>SJXQ01006623.1:14063-36333 GCA_006408695.1 Aepyceros melampus
TGAAGAAGGCTGAGCGCCGAAGAATTGATGCTTTTGAACTGTGGTGTTGGAGAAGACTCTTGAGAGTCCCTTGGACTGCAAGGAGATCCAACCAGTCCATCCTAAAGGAGATCAACCCTGGGATTTCTTTGGAAGGAATGATGCTGAAACTGAAGCTCCAGTACTTTGGCCACCTCATGCGAAGAGTTGACTCATTGGAAAAGACCCTGATGCTGGGAGGGATTGGGGGCAGGAGGAGAAGGGGACGACCAAGGATGAGATGGCTGGATGGCATCATGGACTCAATGGACGTGAGTCTGAGTGAACTCTGGGAGTTGGTGATGGACAGGGAGGCCTGGCGTGCTGCGATTCATGGGGTCGCAAAGAGTCGGACATGACTGAGTGACTGAACTCAGAACTCATAACAAAATATCAGATACCATGATAATGCCAGCAAGTGGAGTTCCTATTAAACAAGGACTCACCTTCAAAAGAAGAGAAGCTACAGGCAAAGGAGAACAGGAAAGATAAGCCCATTTGAATGCAGCGTTCCAAAGAACAGCAAGGAGAGATAAGAAAGCTTTACTCAATGATCAATGCAAACAAATAAAGGAAAACAATAGAATGGGAAAGACTATAGATCTCTTCAAGAAAGTTAGAGATGCCAAGGGAACATTTCATGCAAGGATGGGCTCAATAAAGGACAGAAATGGTATGGACCTAACAGAAGCAGAAGATATTAAGAAGAGGTGGCAAGAATACACAGAAGAACTGTACAAAAAAGATCTTCATGACCCAGATAATCACGATGGTGTGATGACTCATCTAGGCCAGGCATCCTGGAATGCGAAGTCAAGTGGGCCTTAGGAAGCATCACTATGAACAAAGCTAGTGGAGGTGATGGAATTCCAGGTGAGCTATTTCAAATCCTGAAAGATGATGCTGTGAAACTGCTGCACTCAATATGCCAGCAAATTTGGAAAACTCAGCCATGGCCACAGGACTGGAAAAGATCAGTTTTCATTCCAATCCCAAAGAAAGGCAATGCCAAAGAATGTTCAGACTACCACCTCTGAGCACCAAAGAATTGATGCTTTAGAACTGTGCTGTTGAAGAAGACTCTGGAGAGTCCCTTGGACTGCAAGGAGATCCAACCAGTCCATCCTAAAGGAAATCTGTCCTGAATGTTCATTGGAAGGACTGATGCTGAAGCTAAAACCCCAATATTTTAGCCATCTAATGCAAAGAACTGACTCATTTGAAAAGACCCTGATGCTAGGAAAGATTGAGGGCAGGAAGAGAAGGGAACGACAGAGGTTGAGACATTTGGATGGCATCACTGACTCGATGGACATGAGTTTGAGCAAGCTCCAGGAGATGGTGATGGACAGGGAAGCCTGGTGTGCTACAGTCCATGGTGTAACAGAGTCGGAAATGACTGAGTGACTGAACTGAACCAAACTGAACCTTCAAAAACTCTATACCCCATACCCATCAGTCACTGGAGGAGGATGACCCTGAAAATGGAGCATGAACTTGAATAAAACAGGTCTCTACATCTGAGTCCATTTTGCAAAGGGTTTGAAAGCTGAGGGCAGTTTAGAAGCAACAGTCCTCGCATCTAGGAGACAAGTTTATTCCTAAGGAACGGAACTGGGGTATAGAATGCAAGGTCCATCACAAAAGAAGTGGACATAGCTGTTATATACCAGGAAGTTCATTGCTAATATCCGCTGTGGCTTGGGGGTTGGAATCACATTCAGATTCCAGTCCTCTCACCATGGCCACTCACTGTCTGACATCTCTGCCACAGAAGCTGGATCGGACCTGTGATATGTATCAGCTGCTTGCTCTGCTTCCTCCTCTCCTAGCCTTATTCTCAAGTTGTCATACTGGCGTCTGAGTCTATTTGCAGCTTCTTGAAAGTTGAAATTTAGAACTTTACACGTGAAAACTTTGAATTTAGATTCTAGCAGGCTTCAACATCAACTTCAATAACAAATGCTACTTCTGGCCACACCCACCAAGCCCTCCCCACCACCACCTGACCACCACCTTTCAAAGTAACCCACAACTGCCCTCGAAGGCCACGGTTTCCCTTGCCTCTTCTTTTCTTCTCTGCAGAATGCCAAGTAGGATGAGAAAATTAACTGAACACAACAGTGGCGAAACAGGTATTTATTTTTCTAGGGATGAATTTAATTCTCTGGGAGGCTTTTAAAATAGGGTCTATTCTTATCTAAAAAGATAGTCACCTGCCATATCAGTAAACAAGGGATACTGTAGTCGTCAAGCCATCAGCTGCTGAAACTATGCTGGGCTGCATACTCTGAGAGGGTTCAGAATGGAGAAAAAGCAGGGCACTGTCCCTGGATAGTTAGTGCATGTCAGAGGATGGATAGAAATGAGCCCAGGTTCTTGCACCATCATACACTGAAAACCACTAAACTCATCAGCGTGAGATGTCTGTTTTTCTTTAATAGTAATCTTTTGATGTTCTGACTACCTGGATTTCATCACAAAAACTTGTACAGAACCTGGCTTCCTCTTCCCTCATCGAAGCAGTCCCTCGACGAGCTCTATCGGCAAGATCTAAAGGGCTGCTCCTCAGGCTTAAGTACTTCGACGGTCTGCCAAATATTTCATAATTCAGCTTTCAGGTTCTGCATGTTTTTTCAGCTGACTGCAACTTAAATAGTTATTTACAAAAAGCACTTTAATCCTGAGAATGTTTATTCAATTACAAACAAGAAGTTTAGGTCCTAGACCAACTTAGTGTTTAGTGTTTTTTTTTTTTAATTGAAGGATAATTGCTTTACAGAATTTTGTTGTTTTCTGTCAAACATCAACATGAATCGGCCATAGGCGTACATTGTCCCCAATTTGGATTTTTAATACTTGTTATATACAAATTTAAGAATCAAACAGGGGCAGGGGAATGGGAATAAGTAACTCTCTCAAGATATTTCAAGATATTGTAAGCCTGTACAATTTCAAAAAACCCTGTATGAGAGACAGCAAAAGAGACACAGATGTAGAGAAAAATAAGCCTAGATTTTCTTACTCCCAAGCCAAGAAGACAAATATGTTAGTGCTAAAATCCCTAGGTCAGGTACTATAAGGTCTCATTCGGTTTGTATTTACATAATGCAGTCATGCCTGAACTCAAGCCAATTCAGTGGTTCCTACAAAAAAGGCGAAGATTGAAAAGGGAAAAGATGAAAAGGTTTCATTTTACTTGAACTGGAAACTATTTTTGTGATTAGAACACAAATTACTAGTTGATCCTTCAGCCCAAGCATCTAGACAGGCAGATAAGTTCTTCAATTAGTAAAATCAATCAACTGGATGACTTTGGTCACCGTTGAGCAGACTTGCTTGCAGTCAGAGACACGGTGGGGAAATGCGCTGCACCCCATTAATGAATCAGGGAGCCACCCCATTCTTCACAAGGAGGATTAATTTAGTGAAACAAAGGCATAGGAGGCATTTGTTCTGCTTGCTCCCCAAGGCACCGACTCAATTGTTCTCCTCCAGAGAAAAAGTGATGAATGCTGAGAGATCTGAATCAGCTACCAAATCAGGCTCTGTTCTTTTAGCCATTGTTAGCATTAATGCTACTTGAATATGCTGGCACTGCTTTCAGTATAATACAAAGAAACAAAACAGTGCTAATTTACTTGCTTCCAAATTTTAAAGGTTGGAGTGGCACTTGCTTTCTGATCTGGCTAAATATAAAAACATGACACTTTTTTAAGAAAACTGTTTTGTATCCATTTCAGTCCCTTGAACTGACATCTGTTAGTCCAGATTCTGATTGTGATGTTCACATTTCTCCATTCTTCCAGCCTTTTCTTCTTACCGCCTAAACTACTGACTTATTCTGAGATATTCCATGACTAAAGCCAGCCCTCAGAGTCTATCACACAGTGCTTGCACAGCAACCCCACCGTCCTGTCACTTGAAGCATTTCCTTTTTCCTGATGGCTGACCTGGACTTCTAAGTCAAAGTTTCTCTATCTTCCATGTTGCCTCTGAATTAAATCTCTGAGACAGAGTTTTGCAAAAGTATAGCTTTAGTGGTTTGCTGGTCAAAGGGGGCCACAAGGGGCTAATTCCCTCAAAACTCTGCGTCCCAACCTGGAGGGAATAGCAAGGAGTTTTATAGTAATGGTTCAAAGACGGCATGATCAGTTTGTGGACATTCTTCTGATTGGTTGATGATGAGGTAATTGGGAGTCAGCATCATCAACCTTCTGGTGTGCTTGTGGGCAATGTACAGCTAACTTCTCCCTTATGTTGGGGGTTTTAATATCTGCAAAATAGCTCAAAAATATTGTTATTATTGTTTTTGTTCATTCACTAAATAGTGTCTGACTCTTTGTGACCCCATGGACTGCAGCACACCAGTCTTCCGTGTCCTTCCTCATCACCCAGAGTTTGCTCAAACTCATGTCCATTGAGTCAGTGACGCCATTCAACCATCTCATCTTCTGTCATCCCCTTCTCCTCCTGTCTTCAATCTTTCCCAGCATCAAGGTCTTTTCCAAAGAGTAGGTTCTTCACATCAAGTGGCCAAAATATTGGAGCTTCAGCTTCAGCATCAGTCCTTCCAATGAATATCCAGGGTTGATTTCCTTTAGGATTGACTGGTTGGATCTCCTTGCAGTCCAAGGGACTCTCAAGAGTCTTCTCCAACACCACAGTTGAAAGACATCAATTCTTCAGTGCTCAGCCTTCTTTATGGTCCAACTCTCACATCCATAAATGACCACTGGAAAAACTGTAGCTTAGACTAGATGGACTTTTGATGGCAAAGTAATGTCTCTTCTTTTTAATATGCTGCCCAGGTTTGTCATTGCTTTTCTTCCAAGGAGCAAGCGTCTTTTAATATCATGGCTGTAGTCACCACCTGCATGATTTTGGAGCCCAAGAAAATAAAGTCTGTTTTGTTTTGTTTTTTTACTTTTATTTTTATCACTGTTTCCATTGTCTCCCCATCTATTTGCCATGAAGTGATGGGACTGGATGCCATGATCTTAGTTTTTTTAATGTTGAGCTTTAAGCCAACATTTTTCACTTCCCTCTTTCACATTCTTCAAGAGGCTCCTTAATTCCTCTTCACTTTCTGCCATAAGGGTGGTGCCATCTACATATCTGAGGTTCCTGATATTTCTCCCTGAAATCTTGATTCCAGCTTGTGCCTTAACTACCTTGGCATTTTGCATGATGTACTCTGCATATAAGTTAAATAAGCAAGGTGGCAATATACAGCCTTGACGTACTCCTTTCCCAATTTGGAACCAGTCCACTGTTCCATGTCCAGTTCTAACTATTGTTTCTTGATCTGCATACAGGTTTCAATCAACCCTGGATATTCATTGGAAGGACTGATGCTGAAACTCAAGCTCCAATACTTCAGCCACCTGCTGGAAGAGCTGACACTGTTGTGTGTATTCCTTAATGGGGAAGCAGGATTTGCTCCAAGGCTGCACTGTTGTTTCTTGACTGTTTCTCCCTCTTCTCTGCATTCCCTTCCTTCTTGGATTAGCAACTGTTTGAATCTGCCCTTTGGAGCTCAGGGAAGGTCATGGAGGCTGAATGAACCCTACTTCCTGTAATCAAGAGATGGGCAATACAAGAAGGCTTTTGTGCCCAGGAGCCCCACAGGGTCCTCAGTTTCACAATTTTGTATATTCATGATACTCAATGTTTTTATTTAAGAGAATAAAAGTTTATATTCCATTGGTGAATTGAAAAATGAAACATAAGGTCTAATTACTTAACAACTAATCTTTCTATGCGGAGAAGGCAATGGCATCCCACTCCAGTACTCTTGCCTGGAAAATCCCATGGACGGAGGAGCCTGGTAGGCTGCAGTCCATGGGGTCGCTAAGAGTCAGGCACGACTGAGCGACTTCACTTTCACTTTTCACTTTATGCATTGGAGAAGGAAATGGCAACCCACTCCAGTGTTCTTGCCTGGAGAATCCCAGGGACGGAGGAGCCTGGTGGGCTGCCGTCTCTGAGGTCACACAGAGTCGGACACGACTGAAGTGACTTAGCAGCAGCAGCAGCAGCAATCTTTCTATGAAAACTTCTGTTTATAAAGAGTGAAAAGGACTGAACCTGTTCTTCATTTCTGAAATTTTAGACACAAGTCAAGGAGCCCTGATGGTTAAATAAGCCAAAATGAAGGGGGCATAATTTCAGTTTCAGTGTGAAACAGGAGGGAAGGGGGCACAGCACAATCTTTAAAAGAACAGCAAGGCCATAAGAGATGACAATGACTGGCTAGAGCCAACTAGGTCCACGATAGTGAGTGAAAGAGTCAGCTGCCACTAGACCCTGAGCGTCATCTCACACTCATTGCAACACATCAAAAAGCTAAGCAATAGACCCACTAGCACCAAGCCAGTTCTGAGGTGGACCACGAAAGGCCGAAAAGCGGGTGGTGACCCAGTTCCTGAAAATCTCAACCTTCTCCCCCAAATAATTGGACTAGTCCTCCCACTCGTAAGCCTGTGAAATTATCCAGCCCATGAAAACTAATCACCCATATTTTTAAGCGCTCTCTCTCCTTCCAGAGATGGCCCACATTCTGTGAAGTGCTTCTTTCTAAATAAACTCACTTCTTACTATCACTTCATCTCCAAATTCTCTCATAACAAAGCAATAACCTCAGTTCACCAGGAACAAGTATTTCTAGGACAAGACGCTGAGAGAAGAATTTGACTACAAATAATTCACTTAGGAGATGATACCAGGAAACACCAGAAGGAAAGTAAGAGAGAGAAAGGACGGGAACCAATAAAGTGTCCATTATTAAGTAGCTTATCAATGTGGTTAACTGGAACTTAATCCCACTGGGCAGCTCCAGGAGTCAGTGCATAGCACATGCCAAAGTTCCCCTGCCTATAGAGAGAGGGAGCATGGCTACTTATATGGGGACTCCGACTGGCTTGGGCGAGAGCTGCTGGAGACTGATCTCTTAGCTATAAGAGACCATAGCTCTCTATTTCCTTTGGGAACCCCCACCCTGTCAGGCCTCTAGAATCCCACTCTTTTACTCCATGGTCAGACCAGGCACTAGTCCCCTCAAACCACCCACCTTACCCCAACTTTTTCAAATGGCCCATTTTCTGTGGGTGCAGATCAACTGCTCTCAAACCTCAGCCATGTGAAAACACAGGTTCTTCGGGTGTTTGTGAGTGGTGCTCCACAGAGCACACAGCAAGAAACGTTTGCAAAATCATTATTTGAAAATGTCTCCAAAGTGTGGTCACTTCTTTTTTCCCTGGAAATACTAAAAACTACAAGATACCTTTATAGAAACTAAGCCCAGAAATCAAGAAGACAACATCTTGGCTGCCTTTGCTGTGAGGAAGAGGAGGAAAAGTTCAAAAAAGCACATGAAGTCATGCTCAGCATCACTAAGTATCAGAGAAACGCAGACAAACTGCAGTGAGGAGCACTCACACCGATAGGAACGCCATCATCAATGCAGACAAACTGCAGTGAGGAGCACCCCACACCGCTCAGAACGCCCTCATCAGAAAGTCTACAAACAATAAATGCTGGAGGGGATAGAGAGAAAGAGGAACCCTTGTACACTGTTCTTTGGAATTAAATTGGTGCTGCTGCTGCTGCTGCTGCTGCTAAGTCGCTTCAGTCGTGTCTGACTCTGTGTGACCCCAGAGACAGCAGCCCACCAGGCTCTCCCGTCCCTGGGATTCTCCAGGCAAGAACACTGGAGTGGGTTGCCATTTCCTTCTCCAATGCATGAAAGCGAAAAGTGAAAGTGAAGTTGATCAGTTGTGTCCAACTCTTAGCGACCCCATGTAAACCAGTATGGAAGTTCCTTAAAAAACTAAAAATAGAGCATACGATCCAGCAATCCCAGTCCTGGGCATATACCAAGAGAAACCATGCTTCCATAAGACACATGCACCTCAAGTTTCACCGCAACACTGTTTACAGTAGCAGGATAGGGAAGCAACTTAAATGCCCAGCAACAGATAAGTGGATCAAGATGGGGCACATATTCAGAATGGAGTACTATTCAGCCATTAGTAAAATCAAAATAATGCCACTCACCACAACATGGATGGACTTATAAATCGTTATACTAAGTGAAGTAAGTCAGAGAGAGGAAGGCAAATATATTATGATTTCACTTAAATGTGGAAACTAAAAAAAAGATACAAATGAACTTATTTTCAAAACAGAAAACAAATTCACAGACTTAGAAAATACAGTTACTAAAGAGAAAAGGTGAAAAGAGGGATAAATTAGGAGCTTAGAGTTAACATATACACACTGCTATACATAAAATATACAGTCATCAAGGACCTACTGTATACAGCACAGAGAACCAGTCGTCACTCTATAAGAAGGTACATGGGTAAAGAATCTGAGCGAGAACTGATGTTGTATTTTGTATAGCTGAATCTCTTTGCTGTACACCTGAAACTCTCACAACACTGTTAATCAACTATGTGCACTGGGCTGAGCCGCATCAGTCGTGTCTGACTCTTTGTGACCCCATGGGCTGCAGCCCGCCAGGCTCCTCTGTCCGTGGGGTTTCCCAGGCAAGAACACTGGAGTGTGTCTCTGTGTCCTCCTCCAGGGGGTCTTCCCGACCCAGGGATTGAATCTGCGTCTCTCGCATCTCCTGCATTGGCAGGTGTGTTCTTTACCACTGAGCCACCTGGAAGACCCCTAAACCATCTATACTCCAATATAAAATAATTTTAAGTTCACTAGAAAACAAGGCAATAATTCATTTCTAAAGGACTCACTCTGCTACATACTTGTCATCTTGCCAATCACAGCTAGAAGGGGAAAGGGAAAAAGCTTACAAAAAGAATTGCCAAAAAAAAAAGAATTGCCAATTTTTCTCAGTTGATTTTTTTCCACAGGTAACATCAACTTAATTTACACAAATATGCTAAGTTTGCAAAACTTAGAGAACTCATCTGCTTCCACAGAGTCTGAAATCTACAATGTTCCATTTTTAGGCAGTATTTAACTACCAGTGCAAATGTGGGAGAATATTAGTGAAGATAATAATAAAAACAAATGGTGTTTTCTAGCAGATTTATTTTCCTAAGCTGTTAAGTTTCAGCAAGTATTAAACCTGATTTATATTCCACAATGTGTTTCCCCATGATGCTTATGGAAACTGTGCCCAGCGGGGACTGAGGTGTGGAGAGGACGAGTAAAAATTGACAGTCCTGCCCATGAAGAACCTGGCAGGGGCTGGGCACTGTCAGTACCCAGAATCATGTCTGAATGAATGAATCAACACAAGAAACAAAGGCGCTCCAGATAGCTTCCTCGTGGACCTCTGGGGCAGCGTTTTTCAGACTTTAACTGCCTCAGAACCACCCAGAAGACCTGTTAGAACACACATACTGAGGCTCATCCCTCAGTTTCTGAGTCAGCAGGTCGGGAGTGGGACCCAGGAATTCCCATTTCTAATAAGGTCCCAGTAATTAAATAGCTCAGAGAAGGCAATGGCATCCCACTCCAGTACTCTTGCCTGGAAAATCCCATTGACGGAGGAGCCTGGAAGGTTGCAGTCCATGGGGTCGCTGAGGGTCGGACACAACTGAGCAACTTCACTTTCACTTTTCACTTTCATGCACTGGAGAAGGAAATGGCAACCCACTCCAGTGTTCTTGCCTGCAGGATCCCAGAGATGGGGGAGCCTGATGGGCTGCCATCTCTGGGGTCGCACAGAGTCGGACACGACTGAAGGACTTAGCAGCAGAAGCAGCAAGGAAATTTGCTGCTGCTTCAGTGACCACACTCTGTGAATCGTCTGTGTATGTAATCCCCCTCATTCTTCCTCATTTTTTTTTCACTTCACTGCTCTTTTATTTTTTTACTTTACAATATTGTACTGGTTCTGCCACACATCAACGTGAATCCGCCAGGGGTGTACGCATGTTGTCCATCCTGAAGCCCCCTCCCACCTCCCTCCCCATACCATCCCTCCGGGTCATCCCAGTGCACCAGCCCCAGCATCCTATATTGAACCTGGACTGGCAATTCATTTCTTATATGATATTTCTTCTTCATTTCTACAACTGAATCATGAGAAAGCAGCTGAGACAATGGCCATCCTAGCACATGGTTCATGGAACTACTTTCAGTTTTGGATTAAACTGGGTGGGTTGGTGCCAGACCTAGGTTCCTTGGGAACTGAGCTGTATTTAGTTGAAGAGCCTACTAGCTGTCTCCTTGGCAGTTCCATGTGGATGCCTCCAAGGTAACCATCTCAACAAATGACATCTCTCGCTCTCTCTCTTTTTTTTTTTTTTGTTTTTCATTGTGGCTTTATTTCCTAGTTTTATTTTTAATATAAATTTATTTATTTATTATTTTATTATTTATTTTTTACTTTACAAAATTGTATTAGTTTTGCCATACATCTACATGAATCCACCACGGGTGTACACGTGTTCCCAATCCTGAACCCCCCTCCTCCCTCCCTCCCCATACCATCCCTCTGGGTCATCCCTGTGCACCAGCCCCAAGCATCCAGTAGTTTATAATAGCCAGGACATGGAAGCAACCCAGATGTCCATCAGCAGATGAGTGGATGAGAAATCTGGGGCACATATACACAATGGCATCTCTTTAGAGGCACAGTCTGATGGTTGTCCCTGATACCTCTTCACTTAGAACACACCAACTTTATCTGGCCCTTGAGGTCAAAGGATCCTGAATAACTGGATGGTAGACCATCCCATCAAATTAAATTGGTCTGTAATTTGACTGAGAATGAAGCTTTATTTTGTCAAGACCCTGAGGTTTGGGCTTTGTGTTTCAAAGCAACTAGGTTGAATATTCCAAGTTTTATCATCTATTATCCAGGAGAGGCTACAATCTCACTGCCTGACTCTCCCTATCACGGTTCAGGCTGCAAGTAAGATTTGGGGTTATTTTGAATTATCCCAGCTTCCAGCTTCCCTCTAAAGCATGTGCCTGTGAGTTTGGCAGTTTCCTCTCCCAGCAATATTTTCATATTTACTTCATCCCATAGGTAATATATCTAAAGCCACTGTTGCCAAGTCCAAGCTCTCTCTGTTCACCTACAAGAGGCCAGTAAGTCCAAGAGATGAGATGTTGAGGCCAGGCATACGACTTTATTCACAGAGCTGGCTGACTGAGAAGATGGCAGACTAACATCGCAAAATAGCCATCTTACTGGGGCCAGGATGACAGGTTCCTTTACAGATCAGAGATGAAGGGAGGTGAGGAAACAAAGTAAAGACCATTTAATTCTTGCAAATATCTCCTAGAATGGCAAGCCCCAGGCATGGGTATATGTTAGCTTCATTTTCTGACTGTCCTTCACACACTGGGCAGGATCAATTATCTCCCTGTGAGCTAAATAAACACACTGCAGTTTAAAAGCTAGGCAGAGGGAACCCATCAGGGTTCCATGATGCAGGCCATTATGTATGCTAATAACAAAAGCAGCAACAAAAACAAAAAATGACAATTAATGTCACAGAAACAGATCCAGTATGGAGTCCCAAGTAACCCTTCCCAGTTACACTACTGCAACAGAAAACCTTGGAAACCAGCAGACACAGCCTCCAATTTCCATTTTAAAAATAAAATGCATTTCAATCTCCAAGATGTTGGAAAATTTTTCTATATTAAATAAATAAGCAACAACATACCTTTTGGTCTCCAAATCGAGATGGCAACACCAGAAAAAAAAAAAACTGTTTTTAGTTTGATTATATTAAATTCAGTCTTCAAATAAAAACTGAATGAGTGCCTGCAATTAGCATCACTTAAGATGAGAAAGCATTCTTCCAAATTATGAAACTATTTCCAAAAAATTATAGAAAACAAAAAAAAAGGTCTGTGGGGTTGGGGGAGGTGTCCAGGCTCTTGGCAGCTGAGCACCTACTCAAACCAAAGGGCTGGAAATTTTCTGTTTCTTTTAAAACACTCTGTTTACCACAATTGGAAAAATGATATTTCACATACTCACTTTGTTGCTGTAAAATAATTTAAATGTATTGGTATGGATGTAATTCCTAATTCCCAGAATATCAGTGACAGTAGGGGAAATGTAATGAATCGATTAATGGTTCTTCTTATAAAGCAACAGATAATCATATAAAGCTCTGGCTGTCAAATTTGACAACAGTCTACAGAAATGGAAGGAAAAAAATTTATATAAAAGATTTTCTTTATTATTGCCTAAATATGTCTAGATTTCCTTTTATTTCACAAATCTATCCAGGTATTTCTAACTATGAAATATAGGTTCATCGAAGGAAATTTTTAAACTATGGAAAGGTCAAGTCTGGAGGAGGACTGGGAGAGGAGAAGTGGGATGGGAGTGGCAAAAGAGGTCTGGCCAGGAAGTGATCCCTCGGGGCTCCTGAGAAATGACTGGCAGAAACGCATGTCCCCCTCTCTAACAGCAGGCATTAGTACATGAAGACATATGTTAACTTATTAGCACATGTTATGTGCCAAGCACTGGTTTAGGTGTTATGGATACATCGATGAACAAAACAGAAATTGCATCCTTCTAGAGCTGACAGTTGAAGGGAGCTGGTAGATCCGATCGTAGAAAAAAACATAGGGTTGTTTAATGAACTCACAGCCCTTAAAAACGTTCTCACACCTGGGTTAGCAAGAATTCTGACTTCAACAAACAAAACAAAACAGAAAACACTAGGTAGGCTTGGGTAGCAGTGGCTTCCCTGGGGGCTCAGTCAGTAACGAGTCCGCCTGCAGTGCAGGGGACGTGGGTTCAATCCCTGGGTCGGGAAGATGCCCTGGAGAAGGAAATGGCAACCCACTCCAGTATTCTTGCCTGGAGAATCCCGTGGAGAGAGGAGCCTGCAGTCACAAAGAGTTGGACAGGACTTGGTGAGTCACCTTCACTTTCAGACTTGGATAGTAAGGGGATCACTGGTGAATCTGAGAGAACTAAACTGAGAGGGCCTCTAATGAGGCCAAAACCCTCCCTTATGCCTGCACCTAACATACAAAATAAACCACCTCCACACAAAAATCTGCACACGGATGTTTATGGCGGCCTTACTTATAATCTCAAAATTTAGAAGCAACCAAGATAGCCTTCAGTAGGTGAACAAAAATAAATAAACCATGGTACATGCAGAGAATGGAATATTATTCGGCACTTGAGAACCTTAAGCGCATATTGCTAAGTGATAAGAAGCCATCCTGGAAAAGCTTCAACCTCCATGATTCTAACTATACAGCATTCTGGAAAAGGCAGAATTATAGAGGCAAATAAATAAATAAATAACAACAACCAGGGATTCTCTGGGACTGGGATTCATGGTAGGAGGAATAAAAAGAGCACACAGGATTTTTAGGGCAGGGAAAATACTCTATGATACCATAATGTTGAATACATTTGCCCAAACCTACTGAACTGAACCGATAGAATGTTCACAAGAGTGAGCTGTAATGTAAACTATGGACTTTAGGTGAAGAGGGCATGTCGGTTCATCAGCTATAACAAATGCACCACTCTGCTGGGGGAGGCTATGCATGTGTGGGGACAGAGGGCACGTGGGAAAACTCCACCTTCTCCTTAATATTCAGTCAGTTCAAGCACTCAGTCATGTCCAGCTCTTTGCAACCCCATGGACTGCAGCACGCCAGGCCTCCCTGTCCATCACCAACTCCCGGAGTTCACTCAAACTCACATCCATTGAGTCGGTGATGCCATCCAACCATCTTATCCTCTGTCATCCCCTTCTCGTCCCACCTTCCATCTTTCTCAGCATGAACGACTTTTCCAAAGAGTCAGCTCTTCACATCAGGTGGCCAAAGTACTGGAGTTTCAGCTTCAGCATCAGTCCTTCCAATGAACGCTCAGGACTGATCTCCTTTAGGATGGACTGGTTGGATCTCCTTGCAGTCCAAGGGACTCTCAAGAATCTTCTCCAATACCACACTTCATAAGCATCAATTCTTCAGCACTCAGCTTTCTTTATAGTCCAACTCTCACATCCATATATGACTACCGGAAAAAACATAGCTTTGACTAGACGGACCTCTGTTGGTAAAGTAATGTCTCTGCTTTTTAATATACTATCTGACTGGTCATCGAAGAAGGCAATGGCACCCCACTCAAGTACTCCTGCCTGAAGAATCCCAGGGATGGAGGAGCCTGATGGGCTGCTATCTATGGGGTCCCATAGAGTCAGACATGACTGAAGTGACTTAGCAGCAGCAGCAGCAACAGCAGACTGGTCATAACTTTTCTTTCAAGGAGCAAGCATCTTTTAATTTCATGGCTGCAGTCACCATCTGTAGTGATTTTGGAGCCCAAGAAAGTCTCTCACTGTTTCCATTGTTTCTCCATCTATTTGCCATGAAGTGACGGGACCAGATGCCATGATCTTAGTTTTCTGAATGTTGAGTTTTAAACCAACTTTTTCACTCTCCTCTCTCACCTTTATCAAGAGTCTCTTTAGTTCTTCTTCAGTTTCTACCATAAGGGTGGTGTCATCTGCATATCTGAGGTTATTGATATTTCTCCCTGCAATCTTGATTCCAGCTTGTGCTTCAAGCACAAGTTACTGATAGTTTGAAAGAAAAAAAGAAAAAGGAGGATCTATCTGGACTTAACATAAGAAACACTCACTAGTGGGTTCCTCTATAGTCAGTAATTTATGCTTTTCTTGACTGGGCTCTAGAATTTGTATAAAAATTACCAGGGAAAAAAAAAACAGTTTTAGTATTTATTAAAAGAAAACTTACAGACCCATGTTAGAGACTTCTTTTTCTTACAGAAATATGGATTAAAGGTTACCAGGTATTCTGGGCTTTACAGTTAGAAAAATTATAACGGGTTAATAGTAGGGCAACAGTGGGTACCTGGGGACTGAATGAGCCTCAGACACGTAGAATATCCAAGTGTGCCTGTGTGTGCTCAGTCGTGTCCGACTCTTTGCCGTTCCATGGACTGAAGTCCACCAGGCTCCTCTGTCCATGGAGCTCTCCAGGCAAGAATAATGGAGTGGGTGGCCATTTCTTCCTCCAGGGGTTTTTCCCAACCCGGGGGCTGAACTTGCTTCTCCTGTATCACCTGCAGTGCAGGCAGGCTTGTTACCATTAGCCATTAGGGAAGCCCATAATATTCAAGAGTCATCCATTTTATTAGGTGTCCTTGAACTGGGAGCCTAGTCTAGGTCCAGGCATCCTAGCTGCTGCTGCTGCTAAGTCATTCAGTCGTGACCGACTCTGTGCGACCCCATGGACTGCAGCCCACTAGGCTCCTGTGTCCATGGGATTTTCCAGGCAAGAATACTGGAGTGGGGTGCCAATACTTTCTCCTACAGTTGTGCTTAAAAGACCTAACAGGCAAAAAGACCCCTCCACAGTCCATGATCACCTTCATCTGGAGTTCTCAGCACCCTCCCAAGAAGATTACCAAGCATCAGTGGTATCCCATGTTTTTAAGATGCTTTAAGATCTATAAAGGGCTTCTCAGGTGGCATTAGTGGTAAAGAACCTGCCTGCCAGTGCAGGAAACACAGAGACACAGGTTCCATCCCTGGTCGGGAAGATTCCCCTGGAGGAAGGCATGGCAACCTACTCTAGTATTCTTGCCTAGAGAATCCCACGGATAGAGGAGCTGGGCAGGCTACAGTCCATAGGGCCACAGAGAGTCGGACACGATTGAAGCAATTTAGCATGCAGCATGCACAAGAATTATAAAACTCTGGGTTTGAGCCCTGGGTTGAAAAGATCCCCTGGAGGAGGGCACGGCAGCCCACTCCAGTATTCTTGCCTGGAGAATCCCAGGGACAGAGGAGCCTGAGGGTGAAAGGCCACAGAGTCGCACAGAGTCAGACCCGACTGGAGCGACTGCGCTCACGCCTGCAAGAGCCAGAGAAAGGAGGCCTGTGTTCCTGGAAAGAAGCACAAAACGTTTTGTCTCAATTATTGAAAATCAGGGTTAACTTTTTAAACTGCCATCTTGTAGCTCCATACCAACTACTCAAAGTCATATCTGGCTCTAAGTGACCTAGGACAATTTGTAGACTGAAAGAGCTAGATCTTTATGCCATTCCAACAAAGAAATAACTTTCATTGTATTCATTTTAAAAGGGAAAACAGGCCTCTCCTTGCCTTTTTATTGTTTTCTTAATGTCCACTGCCTCTATGAAATATCTGATGATTGATACAGCTTTGATTTTATTTTCCCGCAAATGCCACTTAGGGTTGATCTGCCAGACTCAGGAAAATGCTTTTTGAAAAATCCATAATGATTATGTAAGTTTTTCTCCCTGCTAACAACTCTTTACATTTATTAATCATTGCCTGGAAATGAACGCATATTGTTAGTAGTGAGCACTGCATAGTGATCTCAAATTTGGCTTTTTAGGTGTGATGGCAAAGATTCCAAGGGGTAAAGAAGACTATAATGAGCAGGTAGCAGGCATTTGGGGAATTATTGTATTGAACTGCTTCTTCCAAAGGATACTGTTAAATCCACTGTCACTGCTGCAGGCCTGGAGGGCTGCCTAAGCTGAGGTCAACAGCAGCCCACTGCTGCCCCGTGGGGTCAGCATCTGTTATTATGACCCTATGGTGTGTTTAGGCAGGAACGCTGAAGAGCTATTCTATGCTTTGGGGATGGAAACACTGCTGGGTTTTGTTTGGTATGACTACAAATAGTTGCTATTTTTCTATTGAATACATTAGTGGTACTTACTAAACAACATTTACAAGATGGCAAATATTCTGGCCCCAAGGAAGCACAACCCAGGCACAGTTAGTAGATGGCTTTGGTCTGAGTGTCGGAAACTGCCTTCAGGGTGCTGGAGGAGTTAAAAGCAAAAGTGATAAACACTGCTTGCTAGCACAACATAACACGCTTTGGGAGCGGTGATCCGTAACTCCAAACCCCTCGTGAAGACTTCTGGAAGCTGGAGAGGGATCCTGGGCCACCTGGCTCATCAAGAGAACACAGGCCTTGGCCTCCCAAGCTTTACTCTCCAAAACCACAAAGAGTCAGTCAGGGAAACGGAAGTCACTCATGCAGGAAGGCATGCAGTAAGAGCGCCTCGCTTGTGGAAGGTCTGAAAGAGCAAAGAGTGTAGAAAGCGCTCCACAGGCAGGACTTCCAAACAGAAAGCTTGGAAGGGCTGGGATGTTTGAATTTCCAGCAGCCAAGATCCAGTGCATTACTTACATCTGGTTTCTTTCTTTATTTCACAGGGGAAAAAAAAAAGGCATTTAAAAGGCTTATGCCAAGCAACTTGTCTGAATTCTGAGGAATTCTTCCTGATAATTCATTGCAAATAAGCTCTTTCCTGCTTTGAATACCTATCGGGTGTAACTGTCCTCTTGTATAGCAGTTATTTATGTTTATCTCATTTTCCCTATTAAGATCTTTGTACCGCCATATACCTACTGAAAAATGCCATTTATAGTAAAAATAATAGCTGCTAATTATTTCTGCCTTATACTTACTCAGTCTCATTGCCAGGTTACTCATGGCAACCCTATGAAAAAGTAATTTCCATTTACAACTAAGATTGGCCCCTCAGAGAGGCACTGTTTAGAAATGTAGTGGTACTAAAGGTGCCATTGGTGCGCCCATGGTGCCTGCCTACTGTGACGTCAGAGAGTGATGGAGTAAAGCGTGACCTAAATGGTATCAGAAACATCTCCACTAACGGTGGATCAACTCTTAAATAGCCTGTTGGGACCGTGGGGAGCTCCTCAGAAAGTAGTTCCTTACAGAGCATGAGGCCCTTCATTTGGGCATGCTCCAATCTGACCGTAGCGTGGAGAAGGGGGAAATCTTCTAGCTAAGCTTCTCGGACAGCTCTGCACCACTCCAGGAGGCACTGGCCATGCAGGTCACTGATTTGTGACTCTTCCCTACCCCAGCGTTGTGCCATCGGATGGCCTTGACTTCTATAAGGAATCAGAGCTCACTAGGAACTTCACAAACGTTAACAGGGAATGCTGAGGTGCTGCTACACAAGAGGAGGCCAGGAGTGAACCAGTGCATTTGTACATCATGTGGCACCGCTGTGAGTGGCCTGGGAGCTTGCTGTGTGATGTAAAGACAATCTGTGCATCTAATAATGCTTGCAGAGTGGCTGTGGGAATTAAATCAGTTATGTGTAATAAGCTAGATAACAATAAGTACTTGTTATTTCATTATAATAGCTATTGTCTGACACATGAGTATTTGCAGGAGTTACAGTTGAAACTAAGATAAGATCTCTACTTTCCAAAAAATTTTACTCATGACTATTCTCCTAAATTTTGTTGCCTATATAAGAAATGAGGTCTCCCTCACTCACCCCTTCTGATATTCAATGAACTACTACAACTGTGAAGAATTCTAGTTTTTCACTGAGAGGTGAGCATAGGAAGACCTATATTTCAAAGCCCACCATGCTTCAAAAAATAAGGAGAAAAGATACTATTTTCTCACTGGGCTTCTCTGCTTATTAAGTAAAAGGCCAGACTTGACACTTGGCTCCTGGTCATTTCCTCTGAAGCTCCACCATCCCATATTATAGCAACCAGGCACGTGTGGTGATTAAGTCCAAATTTTCATTAATTAAATCTAAAAAATAGTTCCTCAGTGGTACTAGCCAAATGTCAAGTGCTTAAGAGACACATTTACCAAGAGATGACCAATGGAGCCATGCAGAGGACACACCCACCACCACAGGGTCTTGTTAACCTTCTAAGGTGACGCAAAAGTCTCTCGCTCTGGGGTGCAGTCACAAGACGAGCTCTCTGGGATTAGACAGCTTTGGGGATTATGTCACTAGAGACAAACGCCCACAAATATTTCTCACAAGTTGATGATTTTCACTGACTCTGCTAGAAGAGAGGATTTCACCCTATTATCCTTGCTTGCTGCTGCTAAATCACTTCAGTCATGTCCGACTCTGTGCGACCCCATAGACAGCAGCTCACCAGGCTCCCCCGTCCCTGGGATTCTCCAGGCAAGAACACTGGAGTGGGTTGCCATTTCCTTCTCCAATGCATGAAAGTGAAAAGTGAAAGTGAAGTCGCTTAGTCGTGTCCGACTCTTCTCGACCCCATGGACTGCAGCCCACCAGGCTCCTCCATCCATGGGATTTTCCAAGCAAGAGTACTGGAGTTGGGGGCCATTGCCTTCTACAATTATCCTTGCTTATTCTACCACAATCACCCAGAGCATGTGAGTGACAGGAAGGCTGGAAAGAAAACTAACTCAAAAATAGGATGAGCAATAGAAGCTGGGATACAATGACTCTATGACTCAGCCAATAAACAGTGACATGAATATGTGCTTTTAGGACCAAGGACAGCAGATCTCAGTTCCAAGACTTTGTGTGACGTAGACAAGTTATTTACTCTCCCAGAGCTCCAGTTTTTGTGGTCATAAAAAGGGACTGCAGTTGGTTGCTATAAAGACAAATAAACTCATGTGTGTAAAGAACTTAATACAATGCCTGACACGTGGCAGACTTTCCAGAAACGCCTGCTGGTGCTGTCCAACATGGGAAGCAAGCAGAAACAGAGACGGTCATCTGACCCTGTGAGCAGACCATTTCTTTAATCTGTGCTTCCATTTTCATCTGATCTGCCCTCGTTTATGCTGGACATTCACTTTTCTCAGCTTTATTGCCTACCATAAGGTTGTATACATTTAAAGTTGCATATCATAAAGTTACACATGTGAAAGGATGTCTGAACTATCACATAACATCAAAATATTTTGCTTATCTCTCAAATGAGGCTGGTTATTTTCCACACCTCTCTCACATGGATTGTTGATATCAAAGTAGATACATAGGTGAGAGATTTGTGGGGGAAAATGAAAAAGGACTACCTTAATGCATGGCTATGCTACTTCTTACACTCTATGTCCTACAGGAAAACTTCAGGTTAATATAAGCACTTAACCTACCCCCTGACAAAAACGAGCCTAAGTCAGATTAGACCACATGCTTCTGGGACCAAGGGTGTGCAAAGCCCCCTTCCCTCCTCTCAAGAGGTTAGAAGGTTTTCCAGAAACAAAGGAAGCCATTAATCCTTGGTCAGCAGTAGTTTACATTTGCTAAGACAGCAAATTCGGTTTGACGTTTTCTATTTATTTTTATGGCTGAGTTGAAATGCTCACGGATGACTTGAAAAACAGTCCTAGAGTGGCATCTGGCCCATTCACTGCTGCAAGGAGGGCTATCACGGAAATCACAAAATCCACAAGTCAAGGAGACGCCATCTTGAAGTCTTGGTCTTTCTACTTTAAATAGAATTTGAATCAATCCTGTATCTAAAATGAAAATGTTGCCTTGTAAGTCACGTATCAATGTTAATTCTCTGGCACTCTATGAGTCCACTGGCTGAACTGACTCCTCTCTTTTTCTTGTCACGGAGGGAAAAGAGATAAATAAAAAGTGAAAGTCTTTCCAAATGAAGATGTGGAGGAAAGTGCCAAAACATACGTCTTGGCCTTTATTAACAACTTAGAAACTTCATTCCGGTGGGGAAAAATTGCAGAGATCAGAAGCAACACAAAAATGATCATCCAAATAAAAAAGCACACACTTGCTGTATCATTAAAAGGCAGAGCACTTGCTACTAACTGCATAAGCAGGCGTGGTTTTCACCTCTCTTAAGAGCAGTGTCTGAATTACATTGACATTTGAAATGAGATAGGCTGTCAGGAATGCTGAAATCTTCCAGATCAAAGTGGAGGGAATTTTTCTTACAGCTACTTTCCTCAGACACACTCTAAAACTGGGGATTCAGTTAAAGAAGGTAGCCTCTATGACAGTCAGTTGCTCACAGCTTTCTTCCCTAACAAACTCTCAATAGTCCCCATGGATCATCTTGTCACCCTCAAAAAGTCAGTCTTCAGCTCCTACTTGGCTGGAACCATATGTAAGCCCTTGCCTGGAGTGAACGACTTCATTCATCGACTCACCCATCCATCCAGCCATTCATGCACCCACCGTTTATTCACCTATTTACCCATACCTCCATTCTTCATTTTATTCTAACATGTATCACTAGGTGTTGGGAATAAAACAAGACCATATCCTAATACAGGTCCTCTCTGTTGCTTTCCCTCATCCCTGGGATTTTCGCTAGTCGACTGAAAAAGTTCACCTCCGGAGATGAATTTTGGTTGAGAAAGCTAGATTTTGTGATATCTTCTACATCTTCTGCTGAGTTCCTAGCATATCATATAGTTCCTGCTCTAAGTATCTCTCTTCTGAAGTTTCCAATTTTATTCATGAGAGATAACTGCATCTTCCACGTACAAAGAAAAGCTAGGACTTCCACACGGACTTCCAAGTCTTATTTTCTTAACCCATGCACAGAAAGACCATGGATTGTTGCTTCTGTTTTTCCTAGAGCCTTCTCTTGGATCCACAGAAATATAAAAGTTCCCTTTGAAGACAATCTAAGGAATGGGGTGGGGGGGAATATCTTGCAAATGATGTGACTAGAAAGGGCTTAATTTCCAAAATATGCAAAGAGCTCACCCAGCTCCATATTAAAAAAATAAATAACTCAATCAAAAAAATGGGTTTTAGCTACCAGCCAGTTTGAGAGAAGAAAACCACTCCCAGGAGTTTCTCTAGCCACTTCAACATGATCTCCAGATAACCCTAAAATTTTGAAATTTTTCTTTTGTCTTCGTCCTTCTCAAAACCACCCTGCCATCAAAGTCCACCAGATGCAGGGTCCCCCATCTATGCTTGTCTTGTCTGGGTACCTCTGGAATTAGCTCTAGTCCTTTCTCCCTTTAGGACCTTCAATCTCAAAGGTCCTTTTTTGATCCCACCCTTCAGGTCCCTGCTATCTCCTCCCCCAGTAAGTAGCTGAATATATATAAAGAACGTGCAAATGGTAAGAGCAGGATTCTTGAGCCTAAAATACTGAGTTTGTGCTCCGGCTCCACTATGTCTAGCCCTCGGATGCCGCCCATCGCTCTGTCCTCATCACCTACATTTTATTACCACACAGCATTTTCAAGGGCCCACAGCGTCTCTGCAGGCTTCCCAGCTGGCGCAGTGGTGAGGAGTCCGTGCACCAGTGCAGGCAATACAGGGTGCTTGGAATATATCTCTGGGTCTGGAAGACCCTCCCCCCCCCCAGAGGAGAAAATAGTAACCCACTCTGGTATTCTTACCTGGACAATTCCACAGACAGGAGAACCTGGCAGGCAACAGCCCACGAGCTCTCAAAAGTCAGCCATGCCTTAGCGCCTGGGACGCGCGCACGCGCAGCACCT
>SJXQ01006623.1:36787-103683 GCA_006408695.1 Aepyceros melampus
GCGTGGTTGGCCCTTCCCGTGGTTGGCTCCTCCAGCGTGGTTGGCCCTTCCTGCGTGGTTGGCCCTTCCCGTGGTTGGCTCCTCCAGCGTGGTTGGCCCTTCCCGCGTGGTTGGCCCTTCCCGTGGTTGGCTCCTCCAGCGTGGTTGGCCCTTCCTGCGTGGTTGGCCCTTCCCGTGGTTGGCTCCTCCAGCGTGGTTGGCTCTTCCCGCGTGGTTGGCCCTTCCCGTGGTTGGCCCTTCCCGTGGTTGGCCCTTCCCATGGTTGGCCCTTCCCGCGTGGTTGGCCCTTCCTGCGTGGTTGGCCCTTCCCGTGGTTGGCCCTTCCCGCGTGGTTGGCCCTTCCCGTGGTCGGCCCTTCCCGTGGTTGGCCTTCCCGCGTGGTTGGCTCCTCCAGCGTGGCTCCTCCTATGGACTCCTGCGCCTGCCTTGCTCTCGCTGCGACAGTTTCTTCCCCGGGAGTTCTCCCCGAGTCCCTGAGTCTGCTTTTCCGGCCCTTGTCTGTGATCCCTTGATTCTTCATTTCCCCTTTAAATCTACTTATCACACAGGGTGATTATCTTCTTTAAAATTCACTTTCCCTCACTAGTTCTTCATTCCAAGAGACATAAATATCTTATCCACACTATGTTCCCCAGAGCTTGGTACTACGTGGAATAAGCAGTCAATGAATGTTGAGTGAATAAAAATACCAATGGGACAATCTATTAACTCAGCTCCAAACTCAACAAAATTGTTGTGGGGATTAATTTATTGTATTCTAAAATATGCTGAGTGTGGAGCTTAGGGGAAAAAATAGCTTTGTCTATTTTTCAATTCAGCTTTGTCTAGCAAATACCAGTGGCTCAATACATATCATTGTTCGCCCACCCACGTGTCCTTATGGCTGTGTGCGTGAGTGAGCGCTCAGCCATTCAGTCGTGTCTGACTCTTTGCAACCCCATGGACGGTAGCCCGCCAGGCTCCTCTGGCCATGGGATTCTCCAGGCAAGAATCCTGGAGCGGGCTGCCATTCCCTTCTCCAGGGGGTCTTCCTGACCAGGGACTGAACCCAGGTTTCCTGTGTCTCCTGCACTGCAAGTGGATTCTCTACCACTGAGCTTTATACCTGGAAAACCGTATTTATGGCAACCACGGGCTAAACTTACTACTTCCTCCATAAAAACGCATTTCACGTGCACATGTAGCACTCTGGAAACATGCCGTCTCCATCCCCTGAACAGCACTAAAGACGCGGCAGGCGATGCGTTCAGCACCGAGGCAGGCGGTCTCTCTGAGCCTTAGAGCACAACGGATACACCTCTCTTTCCGTCCCCATGGCGATCACACTTTGCCGGAAGTTATTAAAGTCAGAGCAGACCTGCCTGGTGCGAATGGCAGAGCTCCTGGCAAGGCCCCTGGTACCCCTGGAGCAGCAGGAGGAATGCCACCTGGGAAGAGGGTAACAGAGGTAGCCCACAGCTCAGAGAACAACGGCCACCCCGCAAGGGAACTGATGCCATTCCTGCCCCTTTCCTTCCCAGTCCGTCCTGGCCACATCAGGCTCCCTCCTCTACGGCACGAGCCTGGGCCTCCACGCTGACTGTCTGCCTGGAGAGCAACCGTGATCGCGACCGGAAGCAGCGGCGGTGAAGGAGTGCAGCAGGTTGCATCCGCAAGCTTCAGCGCCCAAGAGCTGGCGCTTCCTCCCGGGTTCCTCGCCTCTGGGGCGTCTCCCCTCTCTGCTCCTTCCACCAGCCGTGCTCGTCCCCGTCCTTCGCCCTCGTCTCCCACGCTCAATCCTTGCCTCTCATGTGGTAAACACACTAAACAAAAGGGAAGATAAATCTAGCAACAGAGATTTGCTACAGATAAAACTGTATCTTTTCCCTCTTGGTGTACTTTCCTTCTAGGGATCTGAAAAAGATCGCCTGAGTTGTATCCATGTAAAATTAGCCTAACACCACCACCTTCACTACCCAAAGGCACAGACCTGTTACTCTAAGAATCATGCCTTAGCTGACTTCAGAACTGGGGCCATATCTTTTCTTAAAGCAGGGCTAACTATCAAATACCATCTGGCTGGAATAATTCCTCACCCTTTTAGGAATTCGAGGAAAAGAAACCTTAAAAGGCCCTTCCCCCTCTACTGGGGTTTTGACAATTTACACCTCTACTTGGGGCTTCCCAGGTGGCGCTAGTGGTAAGGAACCCGCCTGCCAGTGCAGGAGACATAAGAGCCTTGGATTCCATCCCTGGATTCGGAAGATGCCCTGGAGAAGGGCACGGCAATCCACTCCAGTATTCTTGCCTGGAGAACCCCAAGGACAGAGGAGCCTGGAGGGCTACAGTCCGTGGGGTCACAAAGAGTTGGACACGACTATGACTGAAGCGACTTAGCATGCACACACACACTTGGGTCCTAGTTTTAGATAAGTGATTGCGTCATTATCATTTTTTAATTCAGAGTGATGTGTTTGGCCACATATTTTTTTTTTTTTCTATTCCAGGGAAACAATGATAAGATTCTTAACTTTTCACTTAAATTTCCTGCGTTTGTCTTGTAGCATCAACGCACACATTCTGCACCAAACCCCTTTATTAAGCCATGTCCCCGCTGCTCTCTTCTGATCACAAGGTTCCAGCGGCCTCTGCACACCTGCTTTCCTCCCCGGGGCACCTGTGCCAACGAGTCCCCATCTTCCCCAGGCCGCGGGAGTCAGGACAGCTGCTTCTACTTCATCTGTGAAGCCCGTTTTCTCCATCACCTGTCACTTCCCTAGACTGTGCCACGCTGGACAAGGCTGCGTGTGGAGCTTCTGCTGGAGGTTTATGCGGGAAACATACCAACAGACTCTCCCCCTAAGGTTTTCATGCTCCACCAAAGTTATCTGGATGTTTCTACCACCTGCCACCTGATCTGGTCCTATCCTGAAAGGGAGGAAAATGCAGGCTCCAGAAACATGATGAGCTTTTCTCTCCTTCACTGAGTTCCTTGAGACCCTGGCCTACAAAAACGCTCTGATTTAGGGGCCCTGGTAAAGGAGGGCAGGTGGCACTGAGAGATCTGCCCAGCTTGGATTTAGGATCACTGCCTCAATACAGGAGGCCACTTTTTAGGCTTGACCATGGCCGGTACCTCTGTTCCTCACCACCAGACAAGAGCCTTATGATTCAGCTTTGAAACAGAAGGCTACAAGCCAACCAGACAGAAGACAACTGTGGAAATTCACCAGCCTGATCTGTCTAAAATATTATGTGTCATATGTGTAAAGGGCCTGGAATGGATACAGCTTGCAGCAAGTAGACTTTTGGGTCCAGGGGAAACTGAGAAGAATAAGGTTAGAAGATCTTGCTTTTGAATGGAGCCCTGAAAGGATAATAAAGTTTGATTACACAGAGATGGGCAAGAGCATTCCAAGCAGAGGGAGCAATCTACGTTGCAAGCAGGATATGAATTGGGATCCAGATCATGAGAGGGTCAGGGTAAGGTCTTTGCACTTTATTCTACAGGCACCAAGGACACTGAACGCAGATCTTTGAGCAAGGAAAAGACGCTCTCAAAGCTTCAAAAGGAAGGCCAATATGATGGCAATTATAGAATGCAATCTGTATCATTATTGTAAATAGACATGGAAACACTCTGATGTCAACAGGCAAGAGCCCAGAAGAGAATGAAACCTAAGTAAGACATTCTCCTCCCTTCCTAATTACTGCCTGGTGCCAAAATAAAAAGCCATCCCAAATCACCAGACCCAACAGTAACAGTCATAATAAAAACTGTCATACACATAAATGATAACTTACTAAAAATATATATATCATTCTTCATCAACTGTATGCCTTCCAAAAGGAGCTCTGCTTTTTACTACATGCTTTATTAAAAGTACTGTGCAATTATTTTCAGTTTTAACACCTTTATTAACAAAACATTTTAGATTAATTGGAATTGGAATACATGTATATATACTCACTAGTGATACCATGTATACAACAGGTAACTAATAAAAACCCGGGCTTCCCAGGTGATGCTAGTGATAAAGGACCTCTCTGCCAGTGCAGGAGACATAAGAGACAGGGGTTCTGTCCCTGGGTCAGGAAGATCCCCTGGAGGAGGGCACGGCAACCCACTGCAGGATTCTTCCCTGGAGAATCCCGTGGACAGAGGAGCCTGGCAGGCAACAGTCCACAGGGTCACGAGCCACAGAGAACTCTGCTCAGTGCTCTGTGGGGACCTAAATGGGAAGAAAATTTAAAAAGAGGGGATAGATGTACACAAATAGCTGATTCCTTTTGCTGTACAGCAGAAACTAACCAGCAGTGTAAAGCAACTATATTCCAATAAAACCAATACAATATTGTAAAGTAATCAGACTCCAATTAAAATAAATAAATTTTAATTAAAAAAAAGAAAAGGAGATCAACATTAAAAAATTAACTTTAAAAATGAAATCATTTTAGAAGTAACCTCACAACTTCCTGAACAGTTTAAAATATGCACTGTATCAGTTGTCTAAACCACTTCTAGTAAGTTAATCCAAAGTCCAATAATTATAATGAAAGCAGACAGTCTCACGCCTGCTGTCAGCAGACTTAAATAAGACCAACTAAAAGATTTCACAGTCCTGAGATGTTTTAACAAACGTACATGAGACACCCACCAGTGCGTGCAGTATCACTATAAATATTTCACACTTGAGTGTGATTTGTTAAAAATCTGATATTTTACATTCTCCGAGCAGGCTTTGCATCCTTCCTAATCCTAATCATCTATCATTGTATCTAATTTAATCCTAATCATATCTAATAGCTTTGATAATCGCCAGAGTGGTTCCCAGTCACTAGTGAAGAGTCGCCAGGAGCCCATGGAAGCATGTTCCAAGGAGGCTTTCAAAGGTGCAGCCACTTGGCTCAAGCTTTAGTTTTAGACTCACGCCATCTCATTCTGGACATCCCAGAAAAGACTTAGTTTTACTTTGAATCTGCTAAAAATGCAATGTTAATTAAAAAAAAAAAATCCTCCAGAACACTAAATATATACATCATAGGACTATATAACTAAACCTAATGTTTAAATGCTAAAGGGATCTTTAAATGGGGGAGGCTGAAACATATTAGGAAGACCTGATGATTTCAAAATGGAAGAAGAGTGGTATTTTGTTGATAATCTGTTAAGTATTTTTAAAATACTGCCCTGTACATTAAAAGAATAGAATAGTGCAATTTGCATCAACATGGGTGGGCCTGGTGATTATCATACTAAGTGAAGTAAATTAGAAAGAGAAAGACAAATACTATATGGTGTCACTTATACGTGGAATCTAAAACAGCACAAACGAAGTCGTCTACAAAACACAGCCGCATCACAGAGAGGCCCGCTGCTCAGCACTTCAGTCATGTCTGACTCCGCGTGACACCGTGGACTGCAGCCCGCCAGGCTCCTCTGTCCACGGGGTTCTCCAGGCAAGGGTACTAGAGCGGGTTGCCACTTCCTCCTCAGAGGATCTTCCCGACCCAGGGGTCGAACCTGCGTCTCCTACGCCTCCCTCACTGGCATTGGCAGGTGCGTTCTTTACCATTAGTGCCACCTGGGAAGTCCTAAAATACAACACAAGGGAGCTTATCTGAGAAACAGCAGCAGACCCACAGTGGAGAGGCCAGACCTGTGGTCGCCAAGGAGGGGCGTGGGGAGGGGAGCCCTGGGGGTTTGGACTCGCAGATGCGAACCACCGTCTGTAAGACTGATCCACCAGGTCCTGCTGCACAGCACACGGAGCGACTCGGTACCCTGTGGTGAGCCACACTGGGAAGGAGCATGAAGGAGAACGTGTATGCTAACCGAGTCACTTCCTGTGCAGCAGAAATCAGCACAGCACTGGGAATCACTATACGCCAATAAAATTAAAAAGCAACACCCTACGCGGCAACACGGAGAATTTGGTACTGGGCTCCTCTTTTGTGGTGTTTGCGCTCATCACACTCAGAGATTATACAGGAAAAACGTGAGCTATATGAATCAACCACAAAAAAAGTCCAGTCTCAACTGACTAACAGTGATAGATCTACCCAAACTATACAATGTGAAAAAATAATAACTGATTTGCAAATTCTAAATTAAAGACACATATATATTTATGTGAACTATTGTTGCACGTGAAAAGCGGATACACAGTACCAGCAGATGCTCCATATTAAAACAGATCTTATTTTCACCAACTCAACCCACTGACATTAGAATAATGTGACAATAAATGTCTTCTCTGCTGGTTCAACATAACATACAAAGGGAAATCACAATATGCAATATTTAATATATCAATATTATTAGTTTTCTTCCCCTTTATAAATAATAACTCAAGATATATGTAATTTTTAAGAAATATAACACTAAAAAATGTATACTGCAATGAGGAAATTTAATGGTGTGCAGAAACTAATACTTCAGAGACATTGCCATTATTTTTCCTAGAAAATGCTTTTCAGCAGGGAAAAACATTCTTTCAGTTCAAAGGAAACACCAGTCAAAAAATTGCCTTTGGAGCCCCAAGTATCATATCTCAGGCATGCTGGACTCTTTCAGAAAGGAAATCAAGTGGAAAGCTTGTTGCTGTTGTTCAGTTGCTAAACTGTTGAACTCTTCACAACCCCATGAGCTGCAGCCAGGCTTCCCTGTCCATCACCATCTCTTTGATTTTTGCTCAAACTCACATCGACTGAGTCGGTGATGCCATCCAACCATCTCTTCCTCTGTTGTCCCATTCTCCTCCTGCCTTCAATCTTTCCCAGCATCAGGGTCTTTTCTAGTGAGTCAGTTCTTCACATCAGGTGGCCAAAATACTGGAGCTTCAGCTTCAGCATCAGTCCTTCCAATTAGTATTCAGGGTTTATCTCCTTTAGGATTGACTTGTTTGATCTCCTTGCAGTCCAAGTGACTCTCAAGAGTCTTCTCCAACACCACAGTTCAAAAGCATCAGTTCTTCAGCACTCAGTCTTTCTTATGGTCCAGCTGTCCATCCATACATGACTACTGGAAAAGCCATAGCTTTGACTATATGAACCTTTG
This sequence comes from Aepyceros melampus, assembly GCA_006408695.1. Lineage (NCBI taxonomy): Eukaryota > Metazoa > Chordata > Mammalia > Artiodactyla > Bovidae > Aepyceros > Aepyceros melampus. The sequence continues at coordinate 43,827 of SJXQ01006623.1, forward strand.
TTAGCAAAATGATGTCTCTGCTTTTTAATATGCTATCAAGGTTGGTCTTAGCTTTCCTTCCAAAGAGCAATGTGATTCAGCACTACAGCGACAACCCTAAGTGATCAGAGGCATTGTTTTCAGAGGAAGTTGGCTTTTGTAACACAGCAAGGCTACAGCATGGTGGGCAGAGGTTGCGCCTGTGAGAGAGATCCCCCATGGAGGACACCAACCACAGCCACGTCACTTGAAACCAAAGAACGGGATGAGACCGGGTCTCTGGGTGAAATACCAAAGGACCTCAGGAGTGGACTTTATTGCCTCTTTTTAAAAAAAAAAAAAAAACAAAACAAGCAGGCTGAAAGTGGCGCATTAAGGAGGAAAATCGTTAATTGATACACATTTTGCTTGATTGTAGATAAACTGACTGGAGGGGAAGAAGTTATGATGGCAAACAAATTTGGATGAAGCTTTTTTTTTTCTAATTTATAAAAGCTTTATGATCATTTATAGTCACTGAGCTCTAAGTGTTCGGAAAAATATTTTTAAAGGAACTCTGCAGATTTGATCCAAAATCTCATTGGCACAATTTGAAATAAGGTTACCAGTCATATGAAATCTGGGAATGGAAAAGCCCAGGGTAGGTGGCTATTCAACATAAACCCAGAATAGGTCACTTTGGCATATTAATTACTTTGAATTAAAGATATCTGAGAAACAGCCAGCTCAAGAAGACACTCTGAACCTCCTCTGTAGCCCTGAAAGCGGGAGATATAAATCTCCCATGTGAAAGGTGTCCTCCCTGTACCAGGAGGATAAAAGGAACCCTCACCACAAGAGGTAGGGGATTCACGGCCAAGAAGACTGTGCAAACAAACCATGCTACTTCCTCGCCACTCTATTATCCCGAGTCCAGACCTCTTTGTCTTGTCAGTTCTCTTACAATTAAGCTTTCGACTAAAAGTTATAAAAACCCTGGTTATTTCTTTGATCTCACATCTCTGTGGGGCTCCCGTACTTACATATGTAATTAACCCACGCCTAACATCATACTTAGTAGTGAGAGGCTGGACTATTTCCCCTAAGATCAGGTGCAAGGCAAAGATATCCTTATCACCACTATAGGGGCAGAAAATAGATGGCTAATTGCCAGAAGTTTGGGAAGGGAGGGATGTTTGCTGGAAGAGCCATAGGAATTGTTTAGGGGGTGGAATGTATCCAGGTGCTGTATGTGTGTCTATACGCTGCATACAGGTATATATGTGTCCATACGTGTATATGTACATGTATGCTATATATGTGTGTATATATGTGTGTGTGTATATATATAGAGAGAATAGCACCCTCAGTGGCTCAGTGTAAACCATCTGCCTACAATGCAGCAGCCCCAGGAGACTCGGGTTCGATTCCTGGGTCGGGAAGATCCCCTGGGGGAGGGTATGGCAGCCCCCTCCAGTGTTCTTGTCTAGAGAAGCCCATGGAGTAGCCTGGCAGGCTACAGTCCATAGTGTCTCAGAGAGTCAGACACGACTGAAGTGAACCAGGACACACACACACACACACACACACACGGCATTATGCTTGAGTCAAAACTCACAGGATGTTACAGAACACAGAGGCAACCTTCATGGATGCAAAATCTTAAAATATTCAACCAAGAAACTGGAGGATGCTAGCATAGAATATCAGAGAAGACGATGGCACCCACTCCAGTGCTCCTGCCTGGAAAATCCCATGGACAGAGGAGCCTGGTGGGCTGCAGTCCATGGGGTCGCACAGAGTCGGACATGACTGAAGCGACTTAGCAGCAGCAGCAGCAGCATAGAATATGGGCTTCCTAGGTGCTGCAGTGGTAAAGAATCTACCCATCAATACAGAAGACGCAGGAGACACAGGTTCGATCCCTGGGTTGGGAAGAGCTCCTGGAGAAGGAAATGGCAACTGACTCCAGTATTCTTGCCTGGAAAGTTCCATGGACAGAGGAGACTGGTATGCTACAGTCCATGGGGGTCAAAAGAGCTGGACACGACACAGCAACCGAGCAGAAATGCGGCATAGAGAGTATACAGAGACAAAAGAATCTCATGTTACAGACGCATGCCAGACACTCACTGAAGGGAGTGGGAAGTGCTCACCCAACACTGTGAAGAGTGAAATGTTGACTAGACGCCCGAAGAGGAAAGCCAAGAGGAACCTCACGCTAACCTCGCACTCTGGTTGATAACGTAGTTTGCTACAAGGTATGGGTAAACAAATACTTTAATAAGAGGAACAGGATTCCTTGGAGAAATAACAGAGTCTATGGTTGAAGTACGAAATAGAGGATGAGCCTGGAGCACTTTGTATCACTAGAAATTAAGGAAATGCTCGTGACATGGGGGCATGGCCCAAGGACACAGGAACGGACTGAAAAGCCCCCAGTGACCAGAGCGGAGACTACCTGAGCAAGGAAATAAATAACAGACATAAAACAAATATCCATAAGTCTGTACTTATGTAAATAAATGACTGGATAGATAAACAAATGGGAGGGAGAGAGAAATCACTTAGGACAAGCAGTTCTAAGTAACTGAAGTAGATACTCTGCCCAGATAGAGGGAAAGCATAACTTCCCACCATGGGGAAATTAACACAGCGCTGTGAATCAACCATACTCTGATAATTTTTCTTCGATTCCACTAATAAGGACGTAAAGGAAATCAGTCCTAAATATTCATTGGAAGGACTGATGTTGAAGCTAAAACTCCAATATTTTGGCCACCTGATGCGAAGAACAGATTCATTTGAAAAGACCTTAATGCTGGGAAAGATTGAAGGCAGGAGGAGAAGGGGATGACAGAGGATGAGATGGTTAGATGGCATCATTGACTCAATGGGCATGAGTTTGGGTAAACTCTGGGAGTTGGTGATGGATAGGGAGGCCTGGCATGCTGCGTTCCATGGGGACACGACTGAGCAACTGAACTGAATTGAACTGAATAAGGACCTACTATATAGCATGGGGAACTCTCCTCAATACTCTGTAGTGACTTATAGGGAACAGAATCTAAAAAAGAGTGGATATATGCATATGCATACAAAAGCACTTTGCGGTACATCTTTGTACAGCATCTTTGCAATCAACTTTGTTGTACAACATTGTAAATCAACTATACAATACAAAATAATTATATAGTATTTTGTATACAATACAAAATAATTGTATATTCAACACAAAATAATTTTTAAAGAAAGAGTAGAGTACGGAGAGGGGAGAGTGAAGTTGACAGTGGAGGAACCTAACAAACACCACCTCAGCCAGACAGTCAAGGTCAACAGCATCAATGATAGAGCATGCTGTGAGCATGTCCCCCTGATAGGATATGATCAGAATGGTGTTTCACCCCACGGTCTTCCTCCCAAAATTCTATAACCTCCAACTAACAGTGAGAAAATCCAACTGAGGGCCATTCTACAAAACATCTGACCAATACTCCTCAAACACAAGAAACTCCAAGAAAGTGTCGCAGCCCGGAGGAGTCTAAAGAGACATGCTAACCCAATTTAATGTGACATTCTCTATGGGATCCTGGATTAGAGAAAAGAGAAAGAGCATTGGGAGACAACTGGCGATCTCTGAAAGCAAGAGTTGTAAGAATCATGTTCCAGTGTGGTTTCCTGGTGAGAACTGCTGCAAACAGCAGCACGTGTGACTAGGGAAAACTGGGTCAGGAGTACACGGGAGCTCCTCTTTTACCTTTGTAACTTTTCTGTAAATCTAAAATTACTTGGAAATGAAATGTTTATTTAAATTTTAAAATTAGGCACTGGCTTTGGCACACTCTAAAGAAAATCTTCTCTCGGGCCAGAAAAGAATGTCTAATCAACGCCCCACCTGCGTTCCAGTGTTTCCGTTCCTCCTCCTTCATCTCATCCTCATCGGGGGCCTTGGCTTTCCCCCTCATCAGATGGTCCCTCTGCAGCTCTGGTCTCTCTCCTCCTTCACTTTATGCCTATCCTACAGCATCCTTTTGGAATTCCTTTTCCCCACCGCCCTTTATTTAAAGGTGCAGTGAACCTCCCCAGATATTACTGTCAGTCTTCCTTGTGTAGGGACGTCTAGTCCTCTGGGGACCATGAGCATCATTACCAATGACATGGACGAAGGTCCATCTGGAGGGCGCAGAGCAGAGCAACCATGCAGCCTCGGGAACACTCGGGCACAAAAGGGCAGGCGACCGGTGGCGAACCCCATTAACAGCCTAAGGCCCCAGAGGACCAACTCTCCAGCATTGCTTACAAAACAATTCCTGTAGCACCATTCTAACCTGACTGCACTTTAAGGCACGGCTGCGAGGTGGATAGAGCGTCTCTCCTTTCAAGCCACAGCCCTTCTTCCCGCCCCTCCCAGCCTTCCTTTAGACTTACGCAGTTTCTGCGTCCGTAACAAATAGTGGTGACATCTTGCCTGTGCTCAGGGGTTACCACATGCTGTGTACCCACTGGATTATTTCCTTTAATCTTCATAAGGTGGCTACTATCACTACCTACAAATCATGAAGAACAAAACCAAGTTCAAAGAGGTGAAATAAATTAAACAAGGTCACATTTGTAAACAGGGGTGGGCAAGATTTGAACCAAGAAATGTACGCCTCCAGGATCCATGATCTTAACCTCTGTCCGCCCTGATTCCTGCCTTGATAGCTCCCCTTCCCCCAATTCCTTTTTACGAGATTTTAACATTTGCCATCAGTTCTCTGTCCACACCACTCATGGTGGCCAGCTCTTGTGAGTCCAGCTCTTGTGAGTCCTGTTTTCTCAACATACCACTGACATCTCCAAGAATCTGATCAGAAAGAGAGAGGAAAGGAGATGGCAAACTTAACAAATCCTACAGTTGTGCTTCATCCCTTTACTCTTCCAACTTAATTGTTACCTCTCTGATTAGAGTCCTTACCTAAAATTCTCATTTTTATTCAGACTGCCCTCAAAACCTCAAAGTTGGAAAATAACAAAATATCCTTGAAAGAATGAGGCACAAAATTACAGAATAGCAATTTTTTAGCAAGTCCTATTGTGGTCTGTGAGCAAATTCCTGAACTGGGCATCAATCAGCTTCTATCACCATTTTTCTCTGGATGGTGGTTATACCACTACACAGTTGAAGACAGAAGCTCTGAGCAGTTTTAACCATTCAGACCTAATCAGTTTTCCCAAAAGTTCTTCCATTAAATCAAGAAAATGAATCTGTTCAATTAAGGAAAAAAACAAACTATAATAGTACAAATAAAAATGTGTTCCCAATTTTATTAATTAAATTTGAGTGATAAATTAATATATCAAATACATCAATTTAAAGATGAAGAAAAATTTCCAAGAGAATAGTAATAGAGGAACCACATGTCTCTCGGTTCTTTGGTTTCCCAAGCAGAGAGTACCCTGCTCATAGTGGTGGTGGTGGTGGTGAAGTCGCTCAGTCGTGTCCGACTCTTTGCGACCCCATGGACTGTAACCTACTAGGCTTCTCAGTCCATGGGATTCTCTAGGCAAGAATACTGGAGTGGATTGCCGTTTCCTTCTCCATGCTCATAGTAGAAACCCAAAGAATATCTTATCAGTCAAGCAAAAAGTAATTGTTTTTTTTTTAATTAGTTCATGGATAATTGTGTCAAAAAAGCCCAAAGTTCAAATTAAAAGTATTTTTGAATACTTTGAAGTACTCGTTCTAGGCATTAACTATTTAAGGAGAGGGAAAATGATGTCAAGTAAAAGGCACTGGTTCCTTTCCCACACATTTTCATAAACTGCTCTGTAAGAATTTTAAACAAACCTGAAATGACCTTTCCCAACGCATATACAACTTTATTAGGAATGCAAAATCTTTCTACATTGTTCAAACATTAGAATCTTAAAGACATTTATCAATGCTTTATTAATAGAAGTAATAAAGTGAATCTTTAATATCACCATTCAAACAAACCAATACCTACTAAGTAGAAGGTAGTCCTACAGCTGAATATACCATCTTCTGAGCATGGAAGTCTCCTAGATTTTCAGAACATAAGCACTTAGTACAGAGTCTGTTTAATACCATTTCCTTCTTATCAGGTACTTTTTCCAGAATGGAATTAGAAAAGCTTTTTATGTGCTCAACTGAATGAGCCTTTCCAAGATGCTCTAATAATCAATATGGCCAAACAGGTGGTCAAGCTAATTAGATGGCTGAAATTACCAGGCTACCTCCTGGATGCATTTGATTCCAGAAAAAATATGAGAGGATGTGTTAAATAATATATGAAGAAGTAATTTTATAATCAAAATGTAATTCACTTATATTATATAGATTACTTGCCTCCAGTATTCTGGCCTGGAGAATCCCATGAACAGAGAAGCCTGATGGGCTACAGTCCACAGGGTTGGAGCGAGTTGGTCAGGACCAAGCAGCTGAGCACACACTCACCCATTATCCTCAAGTGACCTGAAACAGAAATACTTTCCAAAATGCCATTTCACTGCTAAGCCTCTTTACCAATATTCAGAGAAGTTTTTATGATACTTGATGTAACTTCCTGTCATTCAAACCCAGACGGTTTCTTTACCTCAAGCTATCAATCACGGCACTGAAGACCCTTGACACTCATTACATAGGATAAAACTGCCCACAAAAGAGAATCAACCCTGGGGAGGAGGCCAGTGTACACAATTAGCAAAGGAAAAGAAAAATTAATATCTCCAGATAAATACATCATAGATTATTATCTTGTAGTTTTTTTTTCTTTTTTCTTTTATTATGTCGGGAGTAAAACAAAACAGGAGCTTTGGGCTCTTGGGCACAAAGCCCTTTCTGTGGTGCCCGTCTCTTGATTACAGGAAATAAGCTTCTTTCTGCCTCCATGACTTTCCAGGAATTCCAAAGGGCGAGTCCAAATAGTTATTAATCAGGGAAAAGAGGGGGTGTGAGACAAGGGAAAGTGAAAGTGAAGTTGCTCAGTCGTGTCTGACTCTTAGCGACCCCATGGACTGCAGCCCACCAGGCTCCTCCGACCATGGGATTTTCCAGGCAAGAGTACTGGAGTGGGGTGCCATTGACTTCTCCAGTTTTGAGTCCCTGCTGCTGCTGCTGCTGCTAAGTCGCTTCAGTCGTTCCGACTCTGTGCGACCCCATAGATGGCAGTCCACCAGGCTCCACCATCCCTGGGATTCCCCAGGCAAGACCACTGGAGTAGGTTGCCATTTCCTTCTCCAGTGAGACAAGGGAGGCTGCACTCTTTCTTTTGACTGTGAGACAAGGGAGGAACAGTCAAAAGAAAGAGTGCAGCCTGGGGGCGGGGTTCTGGTTCCTCCTCAAGGAGGACACACAACAGTATCTGGAAGCAGTTTTGCAGATACTGAATGCCCCCCTCGCTCCATCCCCGCCAGGCAGGAGAAGTTGACTGTCTGCTGCCTGCACGCATACTGACCCCACACCAATTGGAACCAGAAGGTTGATGATGCTGACTCGCAATTACTTCACCACCAACGAATCAGAGAACATCCATGCGCTGAGCACACCTTCTTTGAACCATCGCTGCACAGCCTCTCGCCACCCCCTCCAGGCTGGAATGCACAGCTCTGTGGGCAGTATAGTCCACTGCGTCCCTCTCTGCCTGGAAAACAGTGAAGCTGTTCTTTTCTACTTCACCCAAAACTCTGTCTCTGAGACTTAATTCGGTGTCAGAGTACAAAGACCAGATTCGGCTTCAGGAGTACGCGTACGAGGTCACTGTAGAAGGTCAGCATTAATGTGGATGTTTGCGTGAAAATCTCTTCTGTCACCTCTCCAATAGCAACACCAAATTCTAATTCCCTACACTAAGGAAACCATGATAGGCTCAGGGTGCATTGACCCACAGTAAGCATACAACTCACACATACACACCTGCGCACATTTCATTTTTTTTAACTTTAAATCCAAATATGATTATTGAATTGAAATTTCAACACACATATAAAATTTGTTTGCTAAATCTCCATATAAGGTTCTTTTGAGTATGTTACTTCGGAAGTGTTGGTGGTAGCTGCTGTTCTATTGTTGCTTTTAAATTAAGCATGAATAAAACGTTGACTAGCTTCTTAGTGACCTCCATCCCTAGAACCCTGGTCTTGGGCAGCAGACAATGGACTCTCTCTTGTAACTGAAAGGGATTTCTGTGTTTGCCCTGTGAACAGTTACCCGAGGGAGTCTCAGAGATTGGATTCAGTTTTTGCAGCTAAAGAGAACCAAATAATCCTGTGATTTGTTCTTCAAACAGTCCTCACGCTTACATATTCCACTTCGGAAGTCCCAGCCGTGCTCCCAACACATACCGCCTCCAAGCTCACAACTTCCCATTTTTTGTCTTCTCTTTACAAGCTGCATCTTGAAGAGAAACCAGAAAAGATTCCCTAAGGAGCTTCAGAGCTTGTAGTCTGCACACCCCAGATGCAGAGTTAGTGCAGAGTGGGGTAGACGAGAACTGTGACATATATCCAGAACTCACCACATTTACTGAGCGCCATTCAGAAGAAGGCAGGGCTCATGAAACTCCATGAGAGCATGTTTATTGCTGAGGAAGGAATCTTCAAAGATCTAAACAAAGGCAGTCTTCACTAAGAGGGATCTGCTCAGGGAGGACTGACTAAAGACACCTGAATTGGCTCTCCCAAAAATCTGAGTAAAAGCACAGCAACAACTCATTCTTCCTGACTCGTAATGAAGGACAGACTAGGCGTACTTTTCTCCAAAGGCAAATGGAGCTGGAAACGTCCTCAAATCTCTTTAAGCCCCAATTTCTTCAACCAGTAAAATGAGAGCATCTAAAGTGCCTACTTGTAAAGTCATTGGGCAAATGAAATCATGCATATATACAATGTTTAGCACTGAGTGTGTAAAATGATGCTTATAACTATACTTATTACTGTTGCCATTATCACCTTGATTTTTCTGGGATTTGGGTCTTAAAGGTTCTATTAATTTTACAATCAGCCTGAACATCTGGATGTAACGAATAATTTTTTCTCCCTGACACGTTTATCTTTCTAAACGTCCTCTGCTATATTCCCAGAGCCTGAAACAGCAAATGCAGAGGAAGAAATGATCGGATGAATGTGTTTTAGCCCAGCTGCACTTTATGTTCGCTCTTTCCCATCACTTCATAGAATCCTGTATCTTTAGTACATAACTATGATTTGTTCTCCATTTCTTTACAGCCTGTACCAGAACACTCTCGTCTTCACACAGAGTGACAGCTTTTACAGCATCAGAAATTTCAAGTGGGCTATTCTCCCTCTATTGCCAATAAGCATGTTCCTACTAAATCCATTTATCCTCTCTATCATGAGCACAAAGATGACTGGGAAGATAAGTAATAAAAGTGGGCAAACTGATCTTCCTCAGAGTCTCTAAAATTACTAAATGCGTGGTTTTTCTTCCACATAAAAGATTATGGAGTGACAGACCAGCACATTAAATCTGGAAAGGCATCTCGGCTGCCCAGGTGTAACTCACCGAGCCCACAGGGCAACTTTCCCACAAGCCTGCACTGCAGTCAGGCACACATTTGCTCAAGACCCACATCACCGCAGAAGCCTGTCTGTGAACCCGTTGCGATCCTTGCTTCTACCCATCCGACGGTCTAATGGGAATAAAAGAAATATCCCTTTTAAAATAGACATACCAAGACATTTTTCCACACTTTGCCTGAATTTCAAACTCTTTTTTTTTCCATTGGAGTACAGTTGATTTACAATGTTGTGTTAGTTTCGGGCGTGCAGCAAAGTGGTCCAAATATGCATAAACATATGTTCATTCTTTTTCACATTCTTTTCCTTTAGCAGCACATGAATCAGAACACAATTAAATAAGAGCAATTTAAGGGCACAGCATTCTGAATTCACCCTTCTCCATCATCTCTGGTCTCAACAATTCAAAAGAAAACTGCCTATTAATCCAACATTACAAAACATTTTCACATGTGTTATTTTAAAAAGTCATTGCACAAAATTTGGCTTAATTTGCCATATCCAGCTAATTATCTTTGTTAAGAAACTCCTATTTATATTTGAGAATATTTGTTCCTGCCAGTATCCTGATAAAACACAAACAGCAATAATGTAAGAAAGGCAAAGGGAGGTAGAGCTAAAGCTTAGTCTGAGAAAGAAAGCTTTTCATATTTAGCAAAATGGAGTTGAAGTAGTTAACAGAAAACAGAATGGGACTGCTGGCTTCCTGAGATGCAAATTTAGAGTGGGTTTGTCTCTTATTTGTTTTGAAATGAGGTGGTCACCAGACCTTCTCTTATAACACCAATGCTCTGGAAGCAAGTTTCTAGGCCAAAAACAAAAACTAATTTAAACCCACCCAACTAAGGTTTTTCAAACTACTCCCCTGGTACAGGCAGACAGATAATAACAGACAATGAGTCAAAGTGTTAGACACTCAGTCATGTCCGGCTCTTTGTGACCCCATGGTCTGTAGCCCACCAGGCTCCTAGGGTCCATGGGATTCTCCAGGCAAGAATGTTGGAGTAGGATACCATTCTCTTCTCCAGGGGGTCTTCCCAATCTACAGATTGAACCCATGTCTTCTACATTGCAGGCGGATTTCTTACCATCTGAGCCACCAGGTAATAACAGATGATGAATTATTACAAAGATAATGAGTGAATGAGTTATTCCAAAGGGCATTTATGATAACTGCTAAATATTTTAAACCACTCTCTAGTTGCTCATTGGGCCACAAGAACAAAATAACACTACAGCAACCATGAAAACACACCTCTCCACTCTCCAGCTCCAAGAAGCACAGACGGCTGTGACTCAAGCTGCTGCATCTGAAGTCCCCACTGTGACTGTGCTCAGGCCACTTGCCACGACAGCTCTCTGCCAGGGATGGGATCCCCCTCTGTGCGATGCAGCAGTCCTCGGATCAGAGGACTTCGGCTGGAGGAGCCCCTGCCAGCCCTGCTGAAATGGTCTTAAAGGGGAACTGCAGTCTAAGACCTCGATTCATCTCCCTCCTATCCTCCCTTCCCTCTTGCCGTCAGGAGGGCCAGACCTACATCACCATCTGAGCTCTCTCTCATCTGTCTGTCTCTCTCCCCATGTTCCCTCACCAGCATTTTCCCCAGTAAATCTAACCTAGCTTTAGTGCCCACTACTCAGACAGCTGTAACCTATACCTCTATTGTACACAACAGAAAATAGGGAAGGTCTTTTTTCATAAACAATCACATTTTAAGGCCACTGGATAAACATAACAAATAAGCAAGAACATTTCTTTTTCTTTTCTTTTTTTACTTATAACTATGGTAACTGAAAAGTGGGATCCAGCTGCTCAAAAGTCATTAATGAAGCCTTGTTGGTGGAAAGGAAAGTTTGCTTCATTTTGGATGCCAGCAACTGGGGTGGGGTGGAGCGGGGGAGTGGACTCCTGTCCAAAGGCAGCCACTGACAATCAGTGGGCAAGAGCTTTCATAGACAGAGGGAGGGGACTACACACAGAAACAGCACAGTCAGCTCCGACAGTCACTTTAAAATTGGTCATCGTAAAAAAAAAAAAAAATAGAAAAAAAATAAAATAAAATTGGTCATCGTGGTTTGGCCAGCATCATCTTGACTGTTCCATTTCTTAAGGCCGGCTCTGGGAATTGTGGCAGCTCATGTCATGGCCACAGTCTGGTCTGCTGCTGCTGCTGCTGCTCTGCTGCTAAGTCGCATCAGTCGTGTCTGACTCTGTGTGACCCCATAGACAGCAGCCCACCAGGCTCCCCGTCCCTGGGATTCTCCAGGTAAGAACACTGGAGTGGGTTGCCATTTCCTTCTCCAGTGCATCAAAGTGAAAAGTGAAAGTGAAGTCGCTCAGTTGTGTCCAACTCTTCGCGACCCCATGGGCTGCAGCCCACCAGGCTCCTCCATCCATGGGATTCTCCAGGCAAGAGGACTGGAGTGGGGTGCCATCGCCAGTCAACATGTAGTTAACGTCTTCCAACTGCTGGGGGTTCTAGTCTCTACGAGACAGCACAAACAATATGGCTCAGAATATTATCTGTAGACCTTGTGGAGGAACTAAAAGTCCCTGACTTTACTTAATCTTATTATTTGCTCTCCTTTGACTGATTTCCTTTGTTCTTGCATGTTCTCACTTCTCTGATGAAACTTACTCTTTGACTAAGATATTTCCACAGACAAAAGGCAGGCAGAGGACACGGCCGTGCCAGGACCACAGGTCCTGCTCCTTTCGCTCCAACCTAAGGGATGCTGGGTGAAGTCTGACTTCCATCCATCAGCTTTCACTCAGGTTCAGTACCACCGTACTAATCTCCCTGATCCCTCATAGACATCACGCCCCTACACACTCAAAGACTTAAAAAGCATGTTCCTTTTATATTTTAAATCCAATAAAAGAACAAGTTTCTGAGGTGGGTTTCAAGACGTTGCAGAGGTGGATACGACCATTCTCAAAGGAAGTTGTTTCTGTTTTTCTTTCTTTGGGGGAGGGGGAAGCAGTTTGTGGCCGGGAATGCTACCTAGTCACCAGTCCCCCTCCCCCTTCCCCTGGACACACAGCCATCAGAGTACACATCCCAGTGTCCTCGTGTGACTGGGTGTGGCCTTGAGACTGAGGTCCAGCTGGAGTTATGAGTAGAGACGAAGGACGCTGTGCCCACCTGTGGCCCAGAAAACCTTTCCTGTGTGACTCCCCATGCTGTCTGCTCTCTCATATACCACTGCCTGCAGGTACAGCAAACCCAGAAACCACACGCTGAAGATGAAAGGAGCCTGGACCTCCAAATCACCGACACAACAAGAGCTGCTCTGACCAGGAACCCTTGGACTTCTATGTAAGCAAGAAATCAAGTCTATTGCGCTAAGCCTTTGAAATCTGGTCCTAAGCTCCTAGAGAATCCCATGGACAGAGGAGCCTGTCCAGAGGACTACAGTCCCCAGCGTCTCAAAGAGTCGGACCCGACTGAAGTGACTTCGCATGCACGCACAACGCTGAGCATCACTTTACAACAGCATAGTCGTCTACCACGGGCTACCCAACAGGAGGCATCAGGATGGGTGTCCTGCAAGGAAGGGATGTGGAGGGTGAGGCCAGAGACTGTGAAGATGCCCACTGATGGCTCTTCCCCAACACCTTGACTCTAAAGGGTCCTCTGACCTTCTTTGACCAACAGAATTCAATGGGAACCAACCATGCGCCAGCTCCAAGTCTAACCGTGAAAACCGAGACAGCTTGCAGCTTGAACCCACTGCCACGTGGTAAGGAAATCTAAGCAGTCCTGCTGGAGCCAGGGGCCACTGCAGAGGCCCTGCAGGGGAGATGCCGTGGTGAAAGAAGCCAGGTGGGCGAGACTTAAGACCCCACAGCTGCCTGCCAGCTCCAGGCGCCAGCTCCAGGCGTCAGCTCCAAGTGCCAGCTCCAGGCGCCAGCTCCAAGTGCCAGCTCCAGGTGCCAGCTCCTTGGTGAGGCCGCCTCGTCTTCTTCCCCACCAGACTGTGAGCCAGCAGCCACGAGAGTGACCCCAGCTGAATGGTCCAGTCAACTCACGGAACCATGAAAAACAATAAGCTGTTTTAAGCCTGTAGGAATGTTTTAGGGGGAAAGATGAATGATACATTTGATTTTAAATTAAGAGTGTATAGGAGACAGCCTAAGAGGTGATATTTTCTCTACTGTGTTTTCAGCTCTGAAATTCAAAAATAGAAATAATTATATCCTTTTACCCTTTAAAAAGATTACTGTGGAAAAAAATGACAAATAAACATCTTTACCTAGTAACAAATACACCCTGATTTTAACACAAACAAAAGTAGCAATACACAGAATATTCTTGTTATTTTAAAATAAAAGCACAAATAATATCTTTACATCAGAAAAGTTCACATTATACAGAACGAGACTGAAAGGTGAAAATCCCCTTCCCCACTTCTCTCATATCTGCACTTCCATGTCTTCCTCCAGAGGCGCCCACTTAGCGCCTTTGAATTTGGGGTGCTTTATTCTTCCAGGCTTGCTCTATGCAACGTCTATGTGTTTGCGCGTTGTGTTAGTGTTCAACCCGCATAATTCCTTTTTGAGAGAACAAATATTCTGTAACAGACTCTATCAAGGGACTTACTTTTTACTCATATGCTTTATTTTTTGTTCAGTTCCCATTTAGAAGCTTTCTCCTCTAGGACCAAGACTGAGCCACCAACTGCTTCTCTCCTTTGATGTGAGCAAACTACATCAGAAGAAGAGCTTCTGAAACATGGACTATCGTTCCCACAAAGAGTTTTAGATGCTTTGATTTTAGGCATTTTCATTCCATAAATACTTATTTTTATGTTTCAACTATTTCCCAGTAGCTTCAATTAAGGGGGAAAAAAATGATGCTGGAAGGTAGAGCTCTGATGTTGACAGTCATCAATAACTTCCTGGAAACAAGGATTGCGGGAGTTTCCCAGCTGGCTCAGTGGTAAAGAACCCATCTGCCAAGGCAGGAAATGAAGGTTCAATCCCTGGGCTGGGAAGATCCCCTGGAGAAGGAAACAGCAACCCACTCCAATATTCCTGTCTGGAAGTCTCATGGACGAGGAGCCTGGTCGGACTGCAGTCCATGGGGTTGCAAAGAGTCAGATATGACTTAGAGCCCAAACAGCCACAACAACAACGACTGCGAGAACTGCTTCAAAATCATAACACTGGTCTCAAGCTCGGATAGATGGACACAAAGGCATGAGACAAACAGAAAGATCTGAGAGTGCAGAGAGGATTTTCTCCATAGAGATCTCTTGCACTTGAGTGTTCTTGAGTAGTGTAGGTTCTTAGATTCTTGCGTCAACAGTGGAAAAGCTAATTACTCTCCACAGAGAGATTTCTGGGGTCAAAATTGCCAGGTTTCTTGAATGTCAGGCATTGATAGTGGATTCTTTACCACTGAGCCAACAGAGAAGCCCCAAGTAAAACTTACCTTGAATCTTATATAAAATTTCACAAATTTATGCAAAATGCCACTCAAAACATATACAATCAAATATCAAAATAAAGTTAATATATGCCAACTGCCAGTGTATGCTGAAAGAAACATATTTCCTCTATAATGGAAAAGCTAAAATGTGTTTGTTCACTAATGGCAAAAACTGTAATAATATAGATAACATTAACTATAATTACTTTCATCATATCACAGAATTTAATAACTGCTCATTGTAGTCACTGAATTGTATTTTTATCTGGCAAACAAAGATGCATCAACCATAACCAAGTCTATTAAATATGCTATCAAAATAAAATATAATTGGTGGATAATACATGTCTAAAGGCATTTCCAGGGCACACAAGAAAAGGTGATTCTCTTTTGAAGCAATAACTCCAAACAGACTCCTTCATTAGTAACAGAATAGGATTAGGACATCTTTGCATCTGGTATCAAGAGAAAACATGTCTCCATTTGTGAGAAAACTGCATGGAGTCAATTATGCTTTAGCCTCTGACAGTAATCTAGTTGAGACAGAAACCTTTCATTTCACTTCACTTAGCCCCATGTTTCTTCAACGGTTAGGATATATCCCTTTGAGGATGTGACTGTGTCAGGAAGACAGTAGACAGTAAGAGCAGCGACGGGCTGCATCTCACAAAGGCGGCCCAGGTGATGTCTCCTGACTCGCATGTTGCCCTCACCAGGCAACTCCATGCATCACAGCAGGGACGCCTGCGCCCCCTGCCCTTGAAGCGGATGGACTTTCATGACAGCGCAGTGCGTGCAGTGCCGCGGGCGCGGCCTGGCACGGCTTCCGAGGCTCCCGGATAAAAGGCTGCTTTGTGTCCCCCGGCTCCCGAGCCCTGGGCCTCTGCATGCAAGCTGGCTGCCGTGAAGCCGGCACGCGGCGAGGAGCCCACACGCGGAACAGACGGGGAAACGCAGAGACCTCTTGAAGAGGGGCGTGCAGTCAGCTCTCGGCTGCTCCAGGCCCCTCCAACCAGAAGCCCTTCCCGGGGCCCGGGCCGCAGAGCTATGGGAGAGAGCAGACGGCAGTTCTGACCCCGCAGGTGAAGGGTCCCCTTGCTTCCCGGGAAAGGTATCCCGAGACGACGCGGCAGCTGAGAAACATTTGCTCAGAGAGAAGCACACTCCACAGGCCGAGGGCGGGCCTCCCAGGAGGCCAGAGGCCCTGAAATGTGATGCGGTTCGTTTCCAGGGGCTGGGTGACTTCATAGGCCAATGAGTGGGAGCATTCTTACGATTATTTCGGGAAAGGGATGGAGACTTCCAGAAGCTGGGCCAGCGCCCACTGTGGCCTCTTCCCGCTGCGCTCAGGACGGCCGCGCCGCCCGGGGCGAGCCGGGGGGATGCTGCCCTTTTACAGCGCGCGGATCCTGCCCGAGGCTGGACCTTCCGCCGCCGTGGACCTAGCTGGCTCTGACCAGCCTTCGTCACGCACCACGGCCACGTCCTTCCTTTACACGCGTGCCCTGCCTCTTTCCCTCCTGTCTCAGTTTTGTTCTCTTTTACTGTTTCCCAGGGCCTTTTTACATAACAATGAACAACGAGAATAATAGCTGATATACACTGAGCCAGAACTGTGTGCCAGGCAGTGTTTCTAAAAAAATTACATGTATTAATTCATTTAATTATTTTGAAAACTCTGAGATAAGTATTCTGTTTCCAAATACTGAGCAAAGAGTGCTTTTGTAACTTCCTTAAGATCACAGTAGTACGTGGCAAACATAGGGTTTAACCCTGAGAGTCTAGCTCCTGAGCTAACACTTCTATTTTAGTATTTTATTTTATTATAGACATAAAGTATATGTAACATTGATAACATAATTGAACAAAAACATCAACCACTGTCAAATATATATACACATATCAATCACAATTATATTATTGGATAGAATAAAATATTCAGAGCTTTGTAAGATAACACTCAAAACTTCAGAAAAATATCTGTTTGAAGCTGTTCATCTAGACTCTGGAAAGCAAGCCTTTTGGAAAGCGCTTTCTGAAAACATGTTTTCATTTTGTTCTGCTTTATTATCATGAACTTGAACTCTCTGTGAGGGTCATTCTAAGAAAAAGTGATATGAAAATTGTTTCCACATAACTTATAAAGAAGTAATGTCATAGACAGGCCTCTCCACCATTCCTGTGAGTAAAGACCTGTGAAAATTTCATATAAGGTTGTTGTACCTTTTTGAGGTACTTTTCTGACATGAACTTAATTATCTGGTTTCTCTTACTTTACGATTTAAATTATTAACTTTAACAAGCAAGCGGGATCCAAAAATAAAATATAAGAGTACCTGTATTTATCCTGGGAATTTATAGAAGAAAAAAAAAAACATTGAGAAGTGTTGTCATGTTGAGGACAAAAAAGAGTTTAACATACCGATTATTCATAACAAATTCTAAAGAATATGCATCAGGACCCAAATCTTCAGTTTCTCATTGCTACAGGGTTGGTGGTAAATCTCAGCCCTATGGCCGGAAGAACGGCCCCTGAAGAGGTCCCATCTGAATCCCCTTCAGTGGGCTTCTCCTCCAGCAGGCCTCCATCTGCCTTTTGTGGAACTCCAGGCAAGAGCATAAATAGGAGCCTGCATGCCACATGTATAAACATGTAAAACCCTATACTGCACCCACAGACTGGCTTGCATTTCCATCCAAGGGCCCGAGAGCCCCTTATAAGAAGTCACCATGGGGACCCAGAGGCTAAAGGAGTTGCCCTGAGCATCAGAAGCCAGGCAGAGCAAGGTAGATATCTGCCTGTTGATCACACTTGTTCACCAAACTTAAGGAAATTCCCTTTTGTTAGGCAATATATGTTGGGTTTATGCATGCTTCATTTTGGAACTCACTGCAGACTCTAGAAAAAAAAAAAAACGGTACAAATGAACTTATTTACAAAACAGAAATAGAGTCACAGATGTAGAAAGCAAACCCAGTTCCCAGCAGGGAAGGTGGGGGAGGGATAAACTGGGAGATCAGGATTGACATACACGCACCTCCATGTATCATACAGGCAACTAACGAGGCTCTGCTGTCCAGCACAGAGAACTCTGCTCAGCACTCTGAAATGACCTATGCGGGAAGAGAATCAAAACAGGGCGGATACGGGTATAACTGAATCACTTTGCTGTGCACCTGAAGTTAACACAACATTGTAAAGCAACCATATTCCAACAAGAGTTTTTAAAGAAAAGACATGCAGACGACGAACAAACACATGAAAAGATGCTCTCTCACTATCAGAGAAACGCAAATCAAAACCACAGTGAGGCACCATCTCACGCCAGTCAGAATGGCTGCCATCAAAAAGTCTACAAGCAATAAATGCTGGAGAGGGTGTGGAGAAAAGAGAACCGTCTTACACTGTTGTGGGAATGCAAACTAGTACAGCCACTATAGAGAACAGTGTGGAGATTCCTTAAAAAACTGAAAATAGAACTGCCATATGACCCAGCAATCCCACTGCTGGGCATCCACACCAAGGAAACCAGAATTGAAAGAGACACGTGTACCCCAATGTTCATCACAGCACTGTTTATAATAGCCAGGACATGGAAGCAACCTAGATGTCCATCAGCAGATGAATGGATAAGTTGTAGTGCATATACACAATGGGGTATTACTCAGCCATTAGAAAGAACACATTTCAATCAGTTCTAATGAGGTGGATCAAACTGGAGCCTATTATACAGAGTGAAGTAAGTCAGAAAGAAAAACACCAACACAGTATATTAACACATACATATGGAATTTAGAAAGATGGTAATGACCCTATATGTGAGACAGCAAAAGAGACACAGATGTAAAGAACACACTTTTGGACTCTGTGGGAAAGGGAGAGGGTGGGACAATTTGGGAGAATGGCATTGAAACATGTATGTTATCATATGTGAAACAGGTCACCAGTACAGGTTCAATGTATGAGACAGGGTGCTCAGGGCTGGTGCACTGGGATGACCGAGAGGGATGGGGAGGGACGTAGGAGGGAGGTTCAGGATGGGGGACACACGTATACCTGTGGCTCATTTATGTTGATGTATGGCAAAAACCACCACAATATTGTAAAGTAATTAGCCTCGAATTAAAATAAATTAATTAATTTTAAAAAGAACAATGCTGTGTGTTCTCTGTTAGCATACAGATGGATTCATCTTCTGGATTTGACTTCTCACTGAACTGAGTGCCTGGGGAGGCAAAAACGTTCCCCCTAACACCCCATACAGCTCAACTCCAGCTGCACCATCAGAAGGCTCTGCAGCCTAAGGAATTAGTCAAAAACAGAGTCTGACTTGAAATGGTGACTTTTCCAGGAGCAAAATTTCAGGGATACTCTTTTATTTTTTAATTTTCTTTTAACGTTCTCTCAATGGCTTCAGAAGATGAACTGCAAGGGTATAATGTATTTAAGACTTCACTCACCAAACAAACACAGTCAGATGATATAAAAGCTCTGCAGCTCTCAATCACATAGCTTAGAAAGAAGCACAAAACAGTTGTCGAGTA
This sequence comes from Aepyceros melampus, assembly GCA_006408695.1. Classification (NCBI taxonomy): domain Eukaryota; kingdom Metazoa; phylum Chordata; class Mammalia; order Artiodactyla; family Bovidae; genus Aepyceros; species Aepyceros melampus. The sequence continues at coordinate 63,305 of SJXQ01006623.1, forward strand.
GCGCATAATTTGGCATCCTTGCCATCAAAGGCGGTTTTAAACACACCATTCAAATGCCCACTGACAGCAGGACTCTTGCTGGGTATTAATCTGCCAGGATGGATCTGGAAAAACAGCAATGTCTCTCAATTAGAAGCACAAACTTCAATAATGAGAAATAAAATCATGGTGGCGTGAACAGGACACAGGTGGGTAATTGACAAGCTTGCATAATGTGGAAAAAATCACAGGTTAGAGGAACAGTCATAACAATAACATGAGGCTCTGGGCTCGCCCCGCTGCTTTGGGCTCACCCAGAAGAGATCAAAACCTCTAGCTCTACCGCCCTCCTGCTGCAGGGCAGGGGCAGGGCAGGGGGCAGGGAGCGGGGGCGGGGCTGGGGCGGGGCAGGGCAGATGCACAGCAGGGTGGTTTCCGGGCCCTCTGCACCCTGTGTGGCCGCCTTCTCTGAACTTTTTTCTGTAACAAAGGGTGAGATTAGGTTCCCAGTCACAGATGGAGATGTAACGCAGAATCAGTTCTTCAGCCAGTCTGCCCCTTTCCCCAACTTGTCACACTACACAGAGAAAAAAAAATCTCCACCTATAGGTCCATTATTAATGGGCTGTGACTGTCTCTCTGAAAGAGAGTTCAAAGACACCAAAAGCATCTGTAACGACCCTAACCCTAACCCTAACTACATGAGCTTATTTCAGAAGGCAGGTTGGCTCTGGGATTCATCTGTGGTTCAACATCCAGATGTTTCAGATACTGGATTTTTCAGCCAGTCTCCTCCAACCTCCTACCGGAAAGATCATATACACACTTTAGTGCCTGTGTGAGTAGATATGAAAACCAAGGGAAATTTAAAAAAAAAATCTTTTGCTGTCATGCACACTAACTTTTCTGAAAATCAGATTACCATAATCTTGTTCACATCTCTTTATTCATTGTTTTCAGGAAAAAGTAAGCCTCTATGAAATATAACTACATTTCAAATGCTACTCATTCATATGATATCAATCAAAATTGTCAAACTACTGCTCATCTTCCTTGAGGGAGAAAAAAATTGCACTGTCTCAGAACCCTGTTTCTGTGATCTACAAACCTTTATATGTGCTAATAATTTTACTCTAAAAGACTCTATTGGGTGACTGTTTCTTTGATGATCCACCCAAGAATTATACCTGCCATGTCAAACTGGCTTGGAAAATAAAATGTCAAGATCACATCTGCATTAAAGTTTCAAATCAGTGACATCACTTTCAGAATATAATTAGGAAGAAGTACAACCATTTTTTTTAATTGCTGGGAAACACGCACCTTGATTCTGGAAAATACAGCTAAAGAAGAAGAATTCCATGTAAATTCTCAGTTTGTATCTGCAAGAAGCCACTGCCTTGAATTTTTATATGAAATAAAATAATCAGTATTCATAGTTGAGTGAGCTATAACAACGCCCAAATTTTCAGAAGAAATAATCATTTTTAGAAGTGTGTCCCTTACAAGAAAATTCCAGAGTCACTTAGGGACTAAGTTCAAGTACTTACTGATTTGAATAATTTGGCCCTGTGTACAGATTTTGCATTTCCATTGAAATTCAACTGCTTGTATGAAAAGGCTGAGTTAAGGCTGCCACATGTGGCTGCCAGGATCTGCTACTAGCTACTGACAATCTTGCTACTCTAAGAGTGGCCCTAGGCATCATCCCAGATTCACTAGAAATGTGGACTCGTAGGTCCCACTAAACTAAGGCCTCCGTCTACTGAGTCAGAATCTTCATTTTAACATGATCTAAAGACTGCTATGCACATAAAAATTGGGGAAGCACTGAGTTAAAACACTCTCAGAAAACTAAAGCACAAAATGAAAGAAACTGTCTCAGCAAAACTAAAGGCAGCATATTTGGTCCAATCCATCTTTTACCCCCCATATCACTAACACTGTACCTCTCCCCATTTTCAAAATATGCCTTGGTTTGTTGTGTGCGTGTTAAGTCACTTCAGCCATGTCTACCTCTGCAACCCTATGGTCTGTAGCCTGCCAGGCTCCTCCGTCCATGGGATTCTCCAGGATTGCCATGCCCTTCTCCACAAGATCTTCCCGATGTAGGGATAGAACCCATGTCTCTTATGTCTCCTGCACTGGCAGGCAGGTTCTTTACAACTAAGGCCACCCCACGGGAAGCCCACCTTGGGCTGTTAGATAAATTTAAAAAAGAAAAAAATGCAGCCAAAAGGTCCACTGTTGGTCTCCTGGATTTTCAGCAATGATACTTTCTGCCTCAATAACTGAGAAGGAAGACTGTATGTCACACCAGGGGTGAAAGGAAACAAGAGAAGAGCTTTGGGGTCCCAAGAGGAATCTACAATTTTGCTTTGTTTCAGAGGCTGTCTAATTTTTGCTCTTCTTGATTTTAATTAATCAGCTCACCATTCTCCCTTGTGACATATGAGTGTCATCAATGGAAACAAAGTGCATTGGAACTTTTCTGCTCCTGTAATACTGTACTGCCCTCATGTCATATCACCATGAAAATGCCACGGAACTCTTCTAACTATTAAATTCTAAGCGGAAGCTATAAATAAAGGCAGTGCCATTTCTCTGGATGTGAACGAATTCGTAGAGAAATTTGATAGAATACTCCTACTGGCATTGAAACATGGAGTCAATAACAAAGTGGAAATTTCCGCAACAGTAAGAAGAGGCCTCAAAGGTACTCTAAAACCTCAGATCTTGGGATGTTAAATGTTGAGCTTTCTCACCAAAGGTCTTTTGGAATCAAACTCTATTTCCAGGGAATGTTTAGTATTTTTTTATTTAAATTTATTTATTTTAATTGGAGGCCAATTACTGTAACAGTCAACATTTTGAAATATTTGGAATATGGCTCAGGTCATGAAGGTTACAGTGAACTCACAAAAGGCCACCACTAGCCCTGCTTTTCTCATGGGTGCCGGATATCATACGCAGAATCCACAGGTCCTTTACTTCAGCCTGAAAAACTCCAATATAACCTCTATAATTTTGTTTTGGCCACACACCGCATCTTAACTAACCCACCCCAAAAGTCAACATAACTTTTTAAAAACCCGCCAAGTTTCTGATCCTCTCAGATTCTGAGTCTGGCGGGTTCAGACAGGGCGCTGCAGGGGCGGCGTGCCTCTGGTCTCCGGGGCCCGGGGCCTCAGCTGAGAATGCACGGCGGGGAGTGAGTCAAGCGGACGGGGTGGGATCCCAGAGCCGGGACCAGGAGTGCCCACGGAGGCCGCGAGCCAGCGTCTCTCCAGCGACCGCTGCAGGTGGCCTGGGCCTCGGCACAGCGTGCTGGCGTCAGGGTAACTGAACTGCTCGCCCCTTCGTGGTCACGGCCTCTAAAGCAAGCGTCCCAGAGCAGAGGGCGGAAGCTGCATGGCCTATGCCTCTGCCTCAGCAGCCGCCTAGGGGCTCTGCCACCGTATTTTGATGGCGAAGCTATCACAGACCTGCTCAGACTCAAGGGAAGAGGACACAGACTAACCTCAATGAAAATACTGCCAAAGAACCTGAGGCAATATGTTAAAACTGCCACCTTTCCATTCAGTTTAAGGGCAGTATTTCCATTTGGGAAACGGTTCCAAAGTTACATGAAAAAAATCAAAGGAAAAAAAAAAAAGCGCTGATCAAATCCAACCCTGCTATTTTGCAGATGAAGAAAGTGGTCTCAGCTGAAGGAAAATCGTACACAACATATTTCTTTTCCTCTCATCTTTTGAACTGGGTGGCATGCATTTCTATCAAATTTAATCTCAATATGCTTAGCACTTTAAGGAAGAGGACTTTCCTTGTTAATGATGAGGATAACTCATTCTATGTACCACCTGGAAGCTCCACAAAAGGTATAAAGTCACGCCACCTTTAACGATATTTACCTACCAAAGTCACTGTGAACGACCTGAAAGGTTAACCTTCAGTTCTTTATCCGTTTTGGACTAATCAGTTCAACTTGTGTGGGCGTGTGACTCACCAAGAACAAAGAGAAAACGCGCATGTACAATTGTCTTAAATAATATACTTGAGTAGTGTGTGTGTCTGTCTGTGTCTTGGTGGAGGTCAAGTGGTGGGACAAGTGCTTGCTTCCACCAAGCATGATGTTTTCATACCGAGCTTTTTCCTGCTGTCCCTGTGTGGTCACCACCACACCCAATCCTTGACAATCAAAAAGGAAATATTCTGGAACCGTTCCCTCTAAGTTACTGTGTCTGGAGACGTTTTCTGTTGATATTCTCTTTGCTCTTCCACAGTGGACTCCTGTGTTATTTAAATAAAACTCATGGCACGTGTGTTTTTTTGCAACTGGGATCAGAAGTGTTTCTGCTCACCAGCCGCCTTTCCTGGCTTCCAGAGACGCTTTCTCTGGTTCTGCAGCGCAGTCGGAGTTTCCTTTTTTCTCAAAGGATGAAGCATCCAGGACTGGTGTGCCACCTTCCTGCCAGAGTCATATTGGGGGCCCCGCCCTGATCATCTCGGCTTCTCATGTGGTTTAAAAAAGAAAGAAAGAAAGAAAAAAAAAAGCCTGTATCTACACTTCTCCATTCCTTGCACAATGAAAATCACTGTGATTTGTGTGTGTACATACACACCCTGGGAAGATTTTACTGCTGTCTAATTTATGGAATGATACCATTGATTCCAGGTTTGTTTAATAAAACTTTGTATCTTTTAAGATTAAAAAAAATAATAATAATCTTCAGAATAAAATAGCTTATCTCTGTCCATTTAAAATGTTCTTTACCCAGACATAGAAAGACAGGTTCTCTCCATACCCTGTATCTGTTAGAGTCCCCAGTCACTCTTACAGAGTGAGATAGAATTGAAATGTATTCAACCAGGTAGAGACAGCATGGAAACAATGGGAGTCTAGAAACCATACAGGAAGCCAGTGACATTTCTCAAGGTCAAAGGAGAAAAGGAGTTTTCCATAAGGAGAGAGAGGAATTTCACTGCTTATAAAGAACCATAATAAAAACTACATGGGAGGAACTTCCTGGTGGTCCAGGGGTTAAGAATCCACACTCCCTGGTTGGGCAGCTAGATTCCACATGCCTCAACTGAGAGTTTGCAGCTAAGACTCAGGACAACTGAACAAATAAATAAATAAAAATTTTAAAATACATGGGAAAGTAGTAAATCATTCCAAGACTGACAGAATACAGTGAAAAGAGCTAAAATAAAAAGTGGAAGCATTAATTAAGATGGGGGAGAGGCTGCACGGACTGGATGCTCCTATTCTTTTCCCAGTCCTTGGGGGGACACAGGGCAGAGTGGGGGCCAGCTGCCCCAGTCAGGGAGCCTGTGAAATAGGGTGTTACTTGTTTATCACAAACATAGATGTCTAAACCATTGGACCACCTTTCATAGTTGTCTGTGTGTGTGTAAGAGAGGTAACAAGTTATTTAATTATTTTTAAATGAATGTCTTAGAAAATGTCTCTTTAAAATTACACTATTTCATCAGTTGTTAAAAAAAATACCAGCATTTCATGGTCCGTTATCTCTGATTAGGCTTCAGGCCCCGTCATCAGAAGCTATGATAGGCAGAATAAGAATGTTCCAAGAGACATTTATTCCATGAGAAAATTTTCCAATTAAAAAATCAAGAAACTTTGATGAAACTAGAATTGAAGTGAGGTAGCTAATGATCCATAATTAAACTAGTTTCCATAGAAATCAAAGCAAAAAAAACAGGCTTTAATTTTTAAAAAATTTTTCTAAAAGCTCAAACAACAGAATCTGAGTCCATAAAACCTGAATTCATTACAGAGTTATTGATCAGGTCCATTAAAGACAAACCAAGATTTTTTCCACAGAAAAAGAAAAACCACACATTAGTTTCATAGCTTTGCTTTACATACTTTCTTGAGGCGTCCCTTGCCTAGAATAATCAATCTGCAATGAGTAAAGAAAATGAGTTAATCACCAAGGGTGCAGCACAGGGCCCCATCTGCTCCAGGGCAACACCTGCTGACGCCAGGTTGACGTGTTGAATGATGAAAAGCAGAGAGAAGGAATGTCTTGATGATAAACAATTCGGTCAAATGATTAAATCAACCACTTATTTAAATCCCAAGTGAACCAGCTTTAAGAATGAAAATCTTTTGAGGGCCAACATCCTGAAATAAGGAGTAGGAAATGGCAACCCACTCCAGTATTCTTCCCTGGAGAATCCCATGGACAGAGGAACCTAGCAGGCTACAATCCATAGGACCGCAAAGACTCAGACACAACCAAAGAGACTTAGCACACAGGCATATGGAAATAACCTTGTCAAGTCGTTCACTCGTTAACCATCACATTTTTTAATAACCATCTTGTAAAACTTTCTAACAAAATGAGTCATTTTTTCCTGGTACAAATCTCGTCTCGTGCTGTGTTATACATAGGGTCTCCACTGCAGTCAGAGCCTCTGGGGTCAAAGATATGAACTGGGTCCCAAGGGGTACAACAGGCCACAGAGCCTGCCTCATGGCTCAGAGCAAGACTAGACTATTAAATCCACGAGCTTGGAGGGTAAATCGTTACTTTTTAAATTTATGTTTATTGTTTCTGCCAATATGTGAAGGGAAAAATGGAAGTAAAACCTTAATAATCAAAGGCTAGGACTTGACTCCATTCTCTGCTTGTGACTTTTCCGGTCACATGGATATTCCAATCCCCGCAACAGTTGACTGCACTCAATACCCATCACCATCCATCTGAAGGAGCTAGGAACATGGGTTGATGGCAAGTAACTGGCTCTTCTGAGGCTTCCAGGCCACAGTTATGTCAGCTCAGCTTCTGATCCCAAATTCTTAATGACTTACAACTCACTCATGACTGCAAGACAAATACTTTTTTTTTTTTGCAAGAAAGACGAAAACTTTCTTACTTTACACTCACTTCCAGAACCTTGACTCTTTCAGTCCTTCCAGTAACCAGCACTTTCATCCCTTCCCTTCCATTCATAGTCTGTGTTGGTCTTAACCAACTGAACTAATCTCTAATCAGCATCCTTTGTTCTCCTGCCCCAATACCTTCTAGCACCTACCGGGTAAGGTTCCAACACCTGCATGATGCTAAATTCCCATTCCACAGCCTCCACTGGAATGGAAAAATCAGCAGCCAGTCCTTTCACACATCCTCAGTCGGTTTCTTTCCTACCCTCTGATGGTTCTTCCATTCCGGTGGAGGTTGTGGAATGGGAATTTAGCAAAGTGCTCCTTGACACGATATCATGAATGTCTAGTCCACCACTGCCTCCACTGGAGTTCGGGGTATTTAGCATCATGGCTGCAGGCACCATCTGAAGTGATTGTGGAGCCCAAGAAAATAAAGTCTGTCACTGTTTCCATTTTCCCCCATCAATTTGCCATGAAGTGATGGGACCCAGATGCTATGGTCTTAGTTTTTTGAATGTTGAGGTTTAAGCCAGCTTTTTCACTCTCCTCTTTCACCTTCATCAAGAAGCTATTTAGTTCCTCTTCACTTTCTGCCATTAGGGTGGTATCACCTGCGTATGTGAGGTTGTAGAGTGAGTAACTCCAAATCCTCCCTCCAAAAGGCAATGATAAAACTGGATGAAACTGTCCAACCCCCAAATTTCAGGACTCTAGGAGCAGTAGAAAGGCATAAGATAAACAGATATATCTACACAAGACTAGACTGTAGTGGCAGTAGTGATTTATGCAGCGTGTGTGTGAAGGCAGTTCAGGTAGGGGTTTCACCGTGCTGTTGAATCCTGGGATTGCTATGGTCCCAATCTTGCCACTCACCCCATCTCTGCCTTTGTGGTTAGCTATGTTCTGGGTTGCTGTCAGCTATGAAAACCAGCTTCTGAGCCAGGAGGGGCTAAGAGCTAACCTGACAGTCATCAGAACATGGAGGAATTCCCACATGCCTGGGCATTGTCAGAAACAGTAGCAATTTTAGTGACAAATTAGAAACGCCGATGTCAGTTAGGCTGAGGTTGTGGCAGTCAGACTAGGCATAAATTTAGCAGGAATGAGACAGCCAGAGGAAGGCTTAATAGGCCCCCATGTAGCCCTGGATCCCAAAGGCAGCGTGCATGGCAAGGCTGCACATGTTCTTAGCAGAGACTAGAAAGGGCAGCTCTCTATTTGTCCCTGGATGGATGTGATGCTTGCACCAGCAGAAGGTAGAAGCCAGGAAAAACGGATGAACTGTCTGAAATTAACATGTGTCTCCCAACTCACACACAGATCCATGAACATGGGGAGACGCTTAATATAACATATTAAGATATAATATCTTATATATATATGAGACACAATATATATATGAAATATATATGTGAGATATCATAGCTCAAGGTAGATGAGAGCAACCTCTAATTTTTCAGTTATCACTAAGCAATTCTGACATGGGAGCATCCCCTATGAAATTAGGTTTGAAAATAAAAGTAATAATGAAAAAGAAAGCCTTAGCAGAGACATCAGAGGTCACAAACTGTGGGGAAAGATAGACTCCACAGAATTAGTCCAAACAAATCATTAACAATAAACAGAACAATATCAAAGAAGAATCAAATTCACACTTGCTACGATTCATATTAGCAGCTTCCCAAGTTGCACAGTCGCGATACAAGACACGTGGGTTCAATCCCTGGGTCAGGAAGATCCCCTGGAGTAAGAAATGGAAACTCACTCCAGTATTCTTGCCTGGAAATTCCCATGGACAGAGGAGCCTGATGGGCTACAGTCCATGAGATTACAAAGAGTCAGGCATGATTGAGCAACTGAGTACAAGCATACATATATCCTAAAATGTCCAGTTTTCAAAAAAACCAATACTATACAAAGAAACACAGAAGTGTTACCTGTATGCAAGGAAAAAAGCAGTTTTAAAAAATTGTCTACTAGGGGACATAGATGTCCCATTTAGCACAAAAAGACAGTTATCACAAATAGATTCAAGAAACAAATGAAAATCACTTCTATAAATTAAAGAGAAATATGATAAAGTGGCTCATCAAATAGAGACTACCAATAAATAAATACTATTTTAAAAAAAGAAAATTCTGGAATTGAAAAGTATAATAATAATAATAAATGGCATTTCCAGTTCTCATTAAACATGTGAAGAGATTAGAAGTTTTAATTCCCATCTTCATAATGAGAAGAAAGTTGAAAAACTAAAAATCAACAACTGTCCTTAGATTCATCAAAGAATTGAGGTCGCAGAGAAAACTACTGCCCTGAAATGTGAAGTCGCTTAGTCGTGTCTGACTCTTTGCGACCCCATGGACTGTACCTCACCAGGCTGTTCTGTCCAAGGGATTTCCCACACAAGAACACTAGACTGGGGATCTTCCCAGATGATCGAACTCGTATCTCCTGCAACGGCAGGCAGGTTGTTTTGCGCTGAGCCACCAGGGAACCCTGCCTCTGTCACTATAGCTGCCACAAACACAGCCCAACCGCTAGTCATAGAAACACAGACGTCATCCAAAGACCTGGTCACCTTGTTTTCTAATACATAATGTCTGAATTTCAACAAAAAATTACAAGGCATATTAAAAAGCAAGGAAAAATCAGACTGAAGACCCACTCCATGCATCAGGAAACTAACTCAACTAGCACAGAGAAATTTTAATTATTAGACCAAGAATTTAAAATAACTACAATTAATATGTAACAGAAAAAGTGGACAATATCTAAGAAAAGATAGGTAATGTAACCAGAAAGATAAAAATTCTAAGAAAGAATCAAAAGAAAATGCTAGAAAATGAAAACACTGCCAGGTAAATGAAGAATGTCTTTCATGGACTCCTCAAAGTTTGAAAAGGAATGAAACATGGCTGAGGAAAGAATCAGTGAGTTTGAAAGTAAGTTTGTAGAAACTTCCAAAACTGAAATTCAAAAAAAGAAAGAAACAAACAAAACAAGCAAAAGCATAATGAAACAAAACACCCAAGGACAGTTAGGCAACCAGAAAAACTGTACTTCCACCAGATGGACAAGAAAGACAGAATTTAAGTGATAACTGAGAACTTTCTAAAATAAATGACAGACATCAAACCACAGATTTCAGAAGCTCAAAGAATATCCAGCAGGGTAAATACTGGAGGGAAAAATAAAACTACACCTATGCATTCATATCAAAATGCAGAAAATAAAAAAGAATATTTTGAAAGAAGTAGATGCCAAAGGGAAAATAACACATTATCAACAGAAGAAAAAAGATACGAATCACACTGGGCAGCTCTTCAGAAATTATGCTAGCAAAGAGAGTGAACTGAAATATTTAACATATTGCAAGAAATAAAATCACAAATCTACAATTCTGTATCTAGCCAAAGTATCACTCAAAAGTGAAGAAGAATTAAAGACTTCCTCAGACAAACAAAAACGGAGGGAACTTACCTCCAGTAGACCTGCATCCGGAGAAGGCAATGGCACCCGACTCCAGTACTCTTGCCTGGAGAATCCCATGGACGGAGGAGCCTGGTGGGCTGCAGTCCATGGGGTTGCTAAGAGTCACACACGACTGAGTGACTTCACTTTCACTTTTCACTTTCATTCATAGGAGAAGGAAATGGCAACCCACTCCAGTGTTCTTGCCTGGAGAATCCCAGGGACGGGGGAGCCTGGTGGGCTGCCGTCTATGGGGTCGCACAGAGTCAGACACAGCTGAAGCGACTTAGCAGCAGCAGCAACAGCAGCAGACCTGCATTACAAAAAAAATTAAAGAAAATTCTTCAGAGAAAATAAACATCACATAAACTGGAAACTTGGATCTTTATAAAGAAAGGAGAGCATTAGAGAAGAAACAGATGAATTAAACATTTTATTAATATTTTATTTACTCTTAATTGATCTAATATATGTGTTCAAAATAGCAGCAGCAATTAAGTGGTTAAAGCTTATAGATTAGCTACACAAATGAGCACAACATAAGAAACAGAATGGAGAAATAAGAAATACTTTGTTATGAGGTACCAGACCACCCACAGAGCTGTATGTGTTATTTAAAAGTGAACTTTAGATTAGTTGTAAATGTATGTTTCAAACTCTAGATCAACTACTATCATGTAAGAAATGAATCACCAGTCTAGGTTCAATACAGGATACAGGATGCTTGGGGCTGGTGCACTGGGATGACCCAGAGAGATGATTGGGGAGAGAGGTGGGAGGGGGGTTCAGGATTGGGAACTCATGTACACCCGTGGCAGATTCATGTCAATGTATGGCAAAACCAATACAGCATTGTAAAGTAAAATAAAAAATAAATTTTAAAAAAAAAGAAAAAAAATTTTAAGTGAAATTGGTATGCTAATAAAGAAGAAAACAATGGAATCATATAAATATGCTAAACTAGAGAAAGCAAGATAAAGAAGAGTAGGTAACAAAGTGGAATAAACAGAAAACAGGTACAAATAAACACAGCGATTTAAAGGCAGTGTATTTAGAGCAAAAAAAAAAAACCCACACACAAAGATACATTGTCTACAAAAAATTCACTTTAAATATCAAGCAAGATAGATTAAAATAAATGGAAAAAGATATATAATACTGATTAAAAGAACATCAGAGTAAAAATATTATTTCCAAAAAAATCAGACTTCAAAAAAGGGAAAATTATAAGCAATAAACAGGATATTACATAATCATAAAGAAGTCAGTTCTACAAGAAGACACAGTAATCCTTAATGTGCACATACTCAACAACAGAGCATAAAATATGTGAAACAAAATCACACAGAACAAAAGCAGAAAGAATTATGTCCACTATTACTGTTGAGACCTCAACATATCTCAATCAGTAATTGACAGAACTAGCAGACAGAAAGTCAGTAAAAATATCATTGAACTGAACGCATCATCAATCAACTGGACTTAATTGACATTTGTAGAATATTTCATCCAACAACAGCAGAATACATCTTCTTCTCAAGCTCACATAGGACATTCATCAAGACAGATGACATTCTAGGCCATAAAACAAACTTGATTCTTTAAAAAGAAGAATCATTAAAAAACGTGCCCACAAGTAATTGAACTAGAAATTAGTAACAGAAGGATAACTGGAAAATCTCAAAATATTTAGAGACTGAACAACATATATAAAACAAATACATAAGTCAAAGAAGAAGATTCAGTTTTTAAATATAGTTTAAACTAAATTTAAAAATAGGTAAACTTATCCAAAATGTGTATGGCACTGCAGAAGCAGACCTGGAAGTAAATTATAGCAATGAATGTGCATATTAGACAAGAAGAAAGACACAAAGTCAACAGTCTAAGCTGCCACCATCGAGAAATAATAGTGGCACAAACTCAAACCACATAGATGAAAAGAATCACAAAGCACAGAAATCAGTGGAATTGAAAACTAGAACACAGAAGAGAAAATGGATGATACCAATCACTTGTTCTTTGAAAAGATGAATAAAACTGATAATTTTAGTCAGGCAAACTAAAAACTAAAGAGGAAAGACATAAATCACTAGTAGCAGAAATGAAAGACAGACCATCATTCCTGGCCCCACAAACATTAAAAGGATAGTGAAAAAATATTCCGAACAGCCCTATGCTCAGAAATGTGATGACGGACAAAATAAGCCATTTTCTTAGAAACACACCTGCTGAAACCCATACATGTAGATATAATCTGAGGAGGCCTATATTTAGTAAAGAAATTGAATTAATAATTAAAAACCTCCCAGAAAAAGAAAGCACCAGGCCCTCATGATTCCTCAGGTGAACTCTAGCAAACATTTAAAGAATAAATTATGCCAATTCTCCACAGTCTCTTCCCCAAAACAGAGACAAAGTGAGCACGTCCTAACTCACTCTATGAGGACATCATCACCTTCAAAGCAAGATCAGATAAAGACACTGCAAGAAAGAAAACTTACACCAGTACCTCTCACGAACACAGAGGCAAACATTCTCAACAAAATATTAGCAGATCAAAGGGCTTCCCTGGTGGTCCAGGTGATAAGAATCCACCTGCCAATCCAGGGGACACAGGTTCCATCCCTGCTTCAAGGGGACCCCTCATGCCATGGGGCAGCCAAGCTCACACGCCACAGCTCACAAGCCAGCATTCCAGAGCCCACGAACCACAACCGCTGGGCCCCGGCACCTAGAACCCCACGCCCCTCGGCGAGCGAAGCCACGGCAGTGAGGAGCCTGCACACCACAGCTAGAGAGTAGCCTACTTGCCTAGCTAGAGGCAGTCCAAGCGCAGCAATGGAGAGCCAACACAGCCAAAAATAAATAAAATAAATCTTTCAAAAAAGAAAGAAATATTAGCAAATCAAATTCAACAAAAGGAATTAAACACCACAACTAGGTGAGACTTATCCCAGGTATGCAAGACTGACTCAACATTTGAAAATTAATTAATATATTTTATTGGGTCAACAGAATGAAGAAGAAAAAAATACATGATGATATCAACAGATGTGTAAAAAAGCATTTAACGAAATCTAACCCTCATTCATGATAACAACTCTTAGCAAACTATAAATAAAAGGGAACTTCATTAATTTTATAAAGAATACCTACAAAAACATATAGCTGAAATCATATTTATGTAAAAATAGAAAAAATAAATGCTTTCCTCCAAACATCAGGAATAAGGCAAAGATGTTTCCACCATTGCCTTTCAACATCATATTGGAACTTTTAGCTAATGCAATAAGATAAGAAAAAGAAATAAAAAATATATAGATGGGGAAGAAAGAAACAAAGCTGTCTCCTCTGATCCTGGATGGCATGATCATTTTTGTATAAGACGTGAAAGAACAGATAAGCTCTTGAAACTAATAAATGATTATAGCAGCTTTTCAATATACAAGGTTAATATACAGATTCAATGACATTTTTGTATACCAGCAATAAACACGTTCAGTTCAGTTCAGTTCAGTCTCTCAGTCGTGTCCGACTCTTTGCAACCCCACGAATTGCAGCACACCAGGCCTCCCTGTCCATCACCAACTCCCGGAGTTCACTCAGACTCACAAACATCGAGTCAGTGATGCCATCCAGCCATCTCATCCTCTGTCGTCCCATTCTCCTCCTGCCCCCAATCCCTCCCAGCATCAGGGTCTTTTCCAAGGAGTCAACTCTTTACATGAGGTGGCCAAAGTACTGGAGTTTCAGCTTTAGCATCATTCCTTCCAAATAAATCCCAGGGTTGATCTCCTTCAGAATGGACTGGTTGGATCTCCTTGAGTCCAAGGGACTCTCAAGAGTCTTCTCCAACACCACAGTTCAAAAGCATCAATTCTTCGGCACTCTGCCTTCTTCACAGTCCAACTCTCACAACTTTTAACACAATACAAGGACTTCCCTCCAGTGGTTAAGAATGTCCCTAATGCTGGGGAGATGGGTTTGATGCCTGGTCTGAGAAGGTGCCTCATGTCGCAGAGTACTGAGTCCATGCTCTAGAGCCCATGTGCTGCAACTACTGAGCCCAAGTACCACAGCTAATGATGCCTGAGGCCCTAGCGCCCAGGCCCCACCATAAGAGAGGCCAGCACAATGAGAAGCTTGTGCACACAGTGAAGGGCAGCCCGCCGTTCGCTGCAACTAGAGAAAGCCTGCACATGGTAACAGAGGCTCAGCACAAGCAAAAATTTTAAAGTTAACTAACCAAATAAATTTAAAAAAGAATCATGCTGGACTTCTGGATCAGACCTAGAGTGGTGAGCCAATCTTTTAAAATAAATAAAAGAAAAAATAAAACCACAATACCATTTACCTTAGCACTCCCAAGAATGAAATACTTAGGTATAAATCTAACAAAATATGTACAACATCTATAGGAGGGACTATAAAACTCTGGTGAATGAAATCAGAGAACCGAAAAATGAAGAGATAATTCATGCTGCTGCTGCTGCTGCTGCTACTGCTAAGTCGCTTCAGTCGTATCTGACTCTGTGCGACCCCAGAGACGGCAGCCTACCAGGCTCCCCTGTCCCTGGGATTCTCCAGGCAAGAACACTGGAGTGGGTTGCCATTTTCTTCTCCAATGCATGAAAGTGAAAAGTGAAAGTGAAGTCACTCAGTCGTGTCTGACTCCTAGCGACCCCATGGACTGCAGCCTACCAGGCTCCTCCGTCCATGGGATTTTCCAGGCAAGAGTACTAGAGTGGGGTGCCATTGCAATTCATGCTCACAGGTAAAACTCAAGATGTCAACTCTTCCCAACTTGATCTGTATATTCAGTGCAACACCAACCAAAATCCTAGAAGTATTCTGTGGATAATGACAAACTGATTCTAAAGTTTGTATGGCGGGGCAAAAGACCCAGAATAGCCAACAAAATATTGAAATGTAACATTGGAGAAAGAACACTACCCAACTTTAAGACTTACTGTAATGCTACGGTAATCAAGAGTATTGGAAAAAGAAAAGACAAATGGATGTATTAGAACAGACAGCTCAGAAACAGATTCACATAAATAAAGTCAGCTGATCTTTGACAAATGAGCAAAGAAAGGCAGCACAATGGAGAATACATAGTCTTTTCAACAAATGATGCCAGAGCAACCTGATACCCACCTGCAAAAAATACATGAATCCAGGCACAGATTTTACAACTCTCACAAAAATAAGCTCTAAATAGATGATAGACATAAGTGTAAAATTCAAAACTATAAAACGTCTAGAGAACGCAGGAGAAAATCTAGGTGACTTCAGGTTCTATATTCACTTCTTAGGCACAGCAACAAGGCATAATCCGTGAAAGAAAGCACTAGTAAGTTGGGTTCCGATGATATTAAAAACTGTTCCATGAAAAACACTTAAAATAATGAAAGACAAGTCACAGACTGGGTAAAAATATTTTCAAAATACATGTCTTATAAGGACTTGTAACCCAAAATATAAAAGAACTCTTAAAATTCAATCCTTTATTCTGTTAATATGGTGTATTTTATTTGAATATACATTTCTTCAAAAATGGTATATGAATGGCTCAGAAACAGATGAAAAATGCTCATCATTAGTTACTTGGGAAATGCAAATTAAAACTGCAGTAAGTTATCACTTTCACCCAACATAATGACCATAATCAAAGGCCAACAAGTCTTAGCATGGCTGTAGAAAAACTAGAACACTCATATACTGTTGATGGGAATATAAAATTGTACAATCCTTTTGAAAGTTTCTTTAGAAGTAAGCCTAAATTTATCATATTACCTAAGAATTCTACCCAGCTACCTGCCCAGGAGAAATGGAGATATATATCTATATAAATTTTATATTTTATGTCACAGACACATTATTTAGAATAATCCAAAATTAGAAATGTTCTGAATAATCCATGAACTAGAAAATGGTTAAACATAATGTGATATATCCATACAGTGGGGCACCATTCATTAATAACAAAGTATTGATAAATGCTACAATATGGTAACTCAAAAGAAATATGCAAAGGAAAAAATTTAAAAACCAGACACAAAAGACTATATATATTATATCCAAAAAAAGGCAAATCAAAAGCAAATTAGTGGTTACCTGGGGCCAGGATTAGAATGAGAACTAAAAACTGGATTCTGGCAATGTTTGCACAATTCGACTCTAAAAACTTACTAAGAATTATTGAAGCGTACACTTGAAATAGGTGAATGTTATAGCACATAAATTATACTTCAATAACACTCCTGCTTCTCTGGTGACTCAAACTGAAAAGAATGTGCTCGCAATGTAGGAGCCCCAGGTTCGATCCCCAGGTCTAGAAGATCCCCTGGAGGACGGCATGACTACCCACTCAAATATTCTTGTCTGGAAAATTCCATGGACAGAGGAGCCTGGCGGACTACAGTCCATGTTGTCACAAAGAGTCGGACATGACCGAGCAGCTTATACCTACTTACTTAACACTCGCAGAAAAAGAATACAAATGGTAATACGTGACCTGCCAGGACACTGACTCCGTCACATACACACATAGAATGCAACCACATTC
The DNA here is from genome assembly GCA_006408695.1 of Aepyceros melampus. NCBI lineage: Eukaryota > Metazoa > Chordata > Mammalia > Artiodactyla > Bovidae > Aepyceros > Aepyceros melampus. Next base: position 80,245 of record SJXQ01006623.1, read on the forward strand.
ACTCATTTCTTGCTTTCTTTCCTCCAAATACACGGCTTTGTATCCCTTCATTTATAATTCTCCACCTCTACTCACCACACATCTCCTTCTACCCTATTTGAGATATATCACTTTATTTCTTTGAAAAAATGTGCTTTTCAAACAATATAGCACATGTATAGGAAAGCAATAAGGTCAAAACGAATTAAAATGTGTTATTCCCTCACTTGATAATGTTCAAAGAATGACTGCAGAGGAATTTAAAGCCTTCTCATGGAAAGTATTAGCAGTCCAGAAGAGGACAGAATACAAGTAAGAGGGAAAACCGTTTGGAAATCTGGGGTGAGGGAAAAAAAAAAAAAAAAAAACCTACCAAATAATGGGGAATGTTCATTTTCTAAACAGGCAAATTCATCTAATTAATAGTTTTGAGATAAATGTAGACACACTTTAAAGGCTATTAGTATACAGATTTCAGCACAGTCTTAATGAGCCAAATGATTTGGTCTAATACACCATATGCTCTATGGGAATTCTTGTTTTTTAAAGAAGTTTTAAGCAAATTCTTAGAAATATTGCCTTTAAATTAAAAAAAGAACAAGTTAAGAAGCGAGCACAGCATAGCTGCTGGCATTTGGCAGACCTGGATTTGAATCATTGACCTTGATGAATTTCTTAATCTCATTGAGGTTTGGTTCTCTATTCTTTAAAATGAATTTTAAAACATCCTCTCAGTGTTGTTTTAACTATAAAACTGGATTAAGTGTGTATGGAATTTACCACAGTATCTAAAACAAAGGAAATGCTTAATAAATGCTAACTGCTATTATTTGCTGGCTGGTTTACTCACTAAGTCATGTCTGATTCCTACGATCCCATGGACTGTAGCCTGCCAGGCCCCTCTGTCCATGGAATTCTCCAGGCAAGAATACTGAAGTGGGTTGTCATTTCCTTCTCCAAACTACTATCACTAGTTTTACTTTCATTTATAATATTATTACTGGAATTCTCCCCTATAATATAAGATCACTTGCGATCTATAGTGGACATCTCTTATTTGTAGTCACCTAGTATTATGGCATCTGGTCCCATCACTTCATGGCAAATAGATGGGGAAACAGTGGAAACAGTGACAGACTTTACTTCTGGGGCTTCGAAATCACTGCAGATGGCAACTGCAGTCATGAAATTAAAAGATGCTTGCTCCTTGGAAGAAAAGCTATGACCAACTTAAACAACATATTAAAAAGCAGAGACATTACTTTACCAATAAAGGTCCGTCTGGTCAAACCTATGGTGTTTCCAGTAGTCATGTAGGGATATGAGAGTTGGACTATAAAGAAAGCTGAGTGCTGAAGAATTGATCTTTTGAACTGTGGTGTTGGAGAAGACTCTTGAGAGTCCCTTGGACTGCAAGGAGATCTAACCAGTTCATCATAAAGGAAATAAGTCCTGAATATTCATTGGAAGGAATGATGCTGACGCTGAAACTCCAATACTTGGGCCAACTGATACAAAGAACTGACTCATTGGAAAAGACCCCGATGCTGAGAAAGATTGAAGGCAGGAGGAGAAGGGGACGACAGATGATGAGATGGTTGGATGGCATTACCAACTCAATGGACATGAGTTTGAGTAGGCTCCAGGATATGGTGATGGACAGGGAGGCCTGGCGTGCTGCAGTCCACGGGGTCACAAAGAGTCAGACACAACTGTGCGCCTGAATTGAACTGCTGGCATCCACCATGAGGTTAGGGACTTGGCTCTCTTTTATAACCTGGCATTTACACATCCCAGTGGAAGACTTAGACTGCGTTGCTTTTCTCTGAGATGGAAGACTATTACTGGACAGAGTCTAAGCTAAGTCAGCACAGAGGTACTTGGTCTGACAGAACCAACCTTTGGTTTAGTGCCTAACCTTTCTCTAAGGAGGACTGGACAGGGGAGCTGTATTCATTTTCAACAATGTGCCATGAGAGATGGCAACTTCCATATGAAAGAACAGACGAGGAGCACAAGGCAGTGGAGATGCGGTGCCCTTCGGAACTGCACGCCTCCTCCCTGGTCTCCAAGTGCCGCACTCTTGCAGAACAGTGTAAAATTCTGGGCCCTCAGCCACCTATTCTGAGGTCTGCCTCCCACTCTTTGACACTCTTCCAATGACCCTGGCCAGAACCTTGTGTTCTCCTCACCCACCGGTATAAACATACATTGTTAGAGATCATTCCTTTTGAGAATGTACCAATGGACTATAATATTTTAAAGCAGACATTTTCAACTTCCACAGAACATTCAATCTGCATATAGTATTCTTCAAAAGAACTCCGTATTCGATTAACTCCAAACATAAAATGCTGAAGTCTAAAGAGACTGTCTTGAAAAAGAGCGGTCATAAGCGAACGTGGCTGATGACTGGCGTGAGAGACGACTGCTGAAGACTGAAACCTGTGATCACAATGTGAGAAGCTGATCATTATTCTGGGGCAAAGAGTGAAAAAAGGAGCACCAGCCGTCTTGTGGAAACAAAAATCCTAAATACTACAGTACACTGTGCCAACTCCTGCAAAGCAACTTTCAGAGATTGGCTGAAACATACTACTGAGAAGCAGAATACATTTCTAGCAGCTAAAAGAGAAAAGAACAAGGAGCTAATCAAAACCTTTTTACCTGGCATATGTGTGCTCTGGATACACAATGCTTTATCACTTGGTTGACATACTTAGCAAGACTTAACCTCCACAAGATTCATCCAAAGGAGAGGAAGAAAGCATTGCCTATTTATTAGGACAAGACTAGCTGTTAAAGGCATATGTGCGCTCTGGATACACAATGCTTCATCACTTGGTTGACATACTTAGCAAGACTTAACCTCCACAAGATTCATCCAAAGGAGAGGAAGAAAGCATTGCCTATTTATTAGGACAAGACTAGCTGTTAAAACATGGCAGAAGACAATGGCAACCCACTCTAGTACTCTTACCTGGAAAATCCCATGGACGGAGGAGCCTGGTGGGCTGTAGTCCATGGGGTCGCGAAGAGTCCAACATGACTGAGTGACTTCACTTTCACTTTTCACTTTCATGCATTGGAGAAGGGAATGGCAACCCACTCCAGTGTTCTTGCCTGGAGAATCCCAGGGACAGGGGAGCCTGGTGGGCTGCTGTCTATGGGGTCGCACAGAGTTGGACACAACTGAAGCAACTTAGCAGCAGCAGTAGCAGCTGTTAAAACACAAAAAAGTAACAAATCAAACACAGCAGTTGTTATTCATTTCTCACTTGCAGTAAGTTCAAATGAGAGAATTGTGATAGGGAAAACTTCTGGATATTGGAGTGCACCATAAAACTCTGGTGAGAATCCCCAGTTCCCAGCTCCTTGGGGCCATTTCACCATACTGATTTTGTCCTGCAAGCCACTGAGGCCTGAGCAAACCTCGTCAAATCATGAAGTGGTAAGTCCTGCCACTGTAATTTTATTTTGATTACAATGACAATATTCTGATATATGAAGGTGAAGTCGCCAGTCGTGTCCGACTCTTTGCGACCCCGTGGACTGTAATGTACTAGGCCCCTCTGTCCATGGGATTCTCCAGGCAAGAATACTGGAGTGGATTACCATTTCCTTCTCCAGGGGATCTTCCCGACCCAGGGATCGAACCCGGGTCTCCCGTATTGGAGGCAAACGCTTTAACCTCTGAGCCACCAGGGAAGACATTTAAAATGATAATTTATCATTTTAAATGATAATTCAGTAAAAGCAGTCCATCTCAAAAGACATCAAAAGTCACTATGGATGAAGCATAATAATCCAGATATCTCACAAATGGTCCAACATGGGCACTCAGCACCATTCAGATGCCAAATAATTAAACAGGAGGCCAGCCACAATACTGAACCATTCACACCTGATGACATCAACTTGCTCTCTGTTCACACCATGGAGAGAGCATAGAAATTCTCCAGCTGCCTGTGATCTCAGGCTATGGAATCGTTTGACATCTGAGGATGGTTTCTGAGCTGAGGGAGGAAATCAGTCATACAGGCAGGCTCAACTGCAAGCATTGTGCAGCTCCTCGAAGCCAAAAGCTCCACCAGCCCCCAGCACCTGAAGCATTTGAATGGGAAGGTCGCTGAAACTGGACACTCCTCGTTCAGGGAATATGTATCTGATCCTCAAGAACCTCTGTGGATTTTTAAGAGGAAAGTGATGACATGGCAGTTCTTTTTTTTAATTGAAGGATAATTGCTTTGCAATGCTGTGTTAACTTCTGCCATACAACCCAAATCAGTCACAATTATATATATGAGCTCCCTCTTGAGCCTCTCTCCTCACTCCCATCCCACCCTTCTAGATCAACACAGAGACACAGGCTGGGGTCCCTGTGTTAAATAGCAGCTTCCCACTAGTTATCTATTTTACGCATGATGAATGATAAAGATTTGGTGCATAAATACAACAGAATATTACTCAGCCATAAAAAGGAACAAATTTGAGTCAGCTGTAGTACAGTGGATGAACCTAGAGCCTGTATACAGAGGGAAGTAAGTCAGAAAGAGAACAACAGATATTACCACGATTTTTCTTGAGCTGGAAAAAAAAATTTAAAGGAAGAGTTTAAGAACAGGCTGCGGCTTCCTGAATTGCTCAGTAGGTAAAGCATCTGCCTGCAGCCTGGGAGACGTGGGTTCAACCTGGGTCAGGAAGATCCCCTGGAGAAGGGAATGGCAATCTACTCCAGGCTTCTTGCCTAGAGAATCCCATGGACAGAGGAGCCTGGCGGGCTACAGTCCATGGGGTCGCAAGAGTCAGACACGACTTAGTGCTGTCTTTCTTCTTTCTTTAAGAACAGGCCGGGAAAGAACAAGAACAAAAGGCGGAAGAAGAAAGATTCACAGCAAACACTGTGAGTAGAAACCCTCAAGTTAATCTTACTGGTCCCTGCCAGCTTCATGCCAACTTCAAAGTTAAAGAGGGGCTGATGATGTTGTTTTCACAAATTGTGCAAAAGTGTAAATGATCAGAAGACAGAAGATTTGGAAATTATACAACGTGATCAGAATTCCACAGAAAGTTCATGGAGAAATATACAAAATAGTACATTTATGTGCATAATTAAAGGCTGAAAAATGTAAATGATCTGACTTTATTTTGGTCTGTTTGTTTTTCTCTTTCCCTCCCACCTAAATTGTGTATAGGTCTTCCTAATGTTCAGTTCCATAATATCTTTTGCTTCCTTGGTTCCTTACTTAATAAGGACTTGGGAATTGGTTTAATCCAGTTTCCATCTCCGAATATTTTCAGTCATATATTTTCTTTTGAATATGGGAAAAGGAGTCTGCTTGTAAAATATATTTTTCATAGTCAAAAAGCAGCAAAGAAAAGGGACCCTATTCTAGGGAGCATAAGTCCATAGATATAATTGGGGTCAGGACTGACTTCATACCAGGGATATAGAAACAGATCCCTACACAGGCCCACCTTGTTTAGCAGATGGCAATCAGGACCACGAGAAGTCAAAACCAGGAAAAGTATCTGAGCATCCCAGTGAAACGTTTTGGTCCTTTTTCCATGATGGGACTTCTCTGAGATAACAGAAATGTGAAGAGCAAAAGAGGGATGGTGACACCTCCACACCTCAAGCCCCGAGCTGTTGCTCTGGAACGGTGAAGAGAGTTGTGCTCTGCTCAGATCCTCTCACACCTATGTTATGCCATTCTTGTGTACTCCACACCAGAAGTGGGGTGTTTTTGATAAGCAGGAGCTGTATCTCTTTGCAGGAGAAGGGACCCCTTGGCCTGTAGAGAGGGGCTTCGGTGCCCACGCTCACCTGGACTAGACTTAAGCCAGTGACTGGCATGGGTGAGAGCTTGCCCTCGCCCGTCTCCTATGCCTTCGTTTGTGGACCTCATACCCCAGTGTTCCACCAAAGGACGGAGGCCAAGCTCTCCTCTGTGATCCAAGACCACTTCTTTAGCTTCTTCTGCTTTCTGCCCCAAGCCCTATTCCTTTTCTAGCTTCCCTCCAACACTTCTTATAATAAAAAACTGGCACACAAAATCTCATCCCAGGATCTGTTTGGGGGGAACCGACCTAAGAAACTTGGGATTCGAAAGGCACCCTGACCGTAGTTGGGTAGCTCACATTTGCAGACTCAACAGAAGTCTCAGGGATTCGTGGCTGCTTTGAGGAGGAACCAGTGGCTACTGTTCTTTTGTTCCTTTAGAAGCATATTGAAAACTACTTAAAATTTGTTTTGTTAAAAAAAAAAAAAAAAGAAAAAATACAGATAAATGACATGTCCACGTTTAAGTCAAAGAATCGCCCTCTTTTGGTCTGGATTCCTGTATCCAATACTCTTCCCCTGAAGTATCCAGAAAATAAGTAATCTTCCAGCTGAAGACAAAGCCAAGACAAATGTATCCCCTTTAGTTTCTAATGAATAGAACTGGGAAGCTGCACAAGAGAAATAAAAGCTCAAGAAGGCCTTCAAGCAAGTCCATTTAATTAGCTGGGCTAATGGAGGGAAGGAAGGCCGTATATAACACAAACCAACAGATTGTCTGCAAATACTTTGTATTTGCTTTAGTTAAGCGGGTTTATTTTCCTATTTGTCTTTGCTCTAGGCAAATGTCGAAGTGAGATTTACTGTCCTGAGCTGGAAGCAGGAAGAGCACGGCTAGAAAAACACGGCAGAGTAGAGGTCTGAGGACACCGGTTTGCTGCAGCGAGTGTAGACAGCAGGCCTGCTCCACGAGGACGAGCAGGAACCGAATCCAGATGATTTAACACCAGAGATGAAGACCCTGCCCGTTAGATTAGAATCTGGTTAGGAGTTCGCCACGACTCCAGGAGCAGAGCCATGACTAAGTGGCTGCAGCTGCCCAGTAAGTCCCCAGCCAGGAATGGGAAGAGGAATGGGAACCTCCAGAGAGCAGCTTCAGCTTTCACGTCATAAGAAACAGTCTTTAAGATGATAGCACTAGACTACTAATCACTGACCCAACGGACATGAGTGCAAGTAAACGCCAGGAGACGGGGAAGGGCAGGGAAGCCTGGTGGGCTGCAGCCCATGGGGTCACAGAGTCAGACACGACTCAGCGTCTGAACAGCAACAACCAGGCTACAGATGAAAATCAGACTTCTCTGTTTCTTGGGTGTAAAGTGAGCAGCAACTTTTAAAAGGCTAATGGGAAAATATTTTGTGTGACTGACTATAGTCAAGTGACTTTATTTAGATGACATTTTGGCTTATGAGGGAACACTGAAATGGAAATTAGTTTCTCTGTATTGAATATTGTTAAGGCTGTCATTTTAAAACTCAATTACAAGAGTGGAAAACAGTTTCTGCAAATAATTGATTTAGCATGCTTAATTAGTAATAAAAGAGCCTTTGGATGAAAGTAAGCTACCAGAAGCACAGAGTTGACTTGGCATCTGGTGGATTTTGGAGAAATTTACATACCCATATATTGCTTTCTTGTAGTTAGGAAACACACTAAGACAAACTTTGAAAAGCTAAAAACCTTCAGGAAAAAAAGACAGAGGAAGATTTTAAGGGATAAGAATTATTTACTAAATACATCACTTTATGGTTACAATAATATTAATAATATAGGCACCTGTGACTTTAACTTCTCATCTTTATTGAATAGGGCATTCCAATGAGTATTAAAGAGGATATGTTTGCATTTCATTACTGATGAAATTATTTTTACAATACTTACTTCTTTGTGGAAAGTCTAATACCCTTGAACTTGGAACAAAGAAACCATCCCATCCCCAAACCACGATCACACGAAGTTATACACAGCATCACCCAGGGAGATTTTTCAACTTCCGCCTCCTGAACCCCAGATCCTAGGATTCTGAATCATCTGCGTCAGGGTGGAATAATTGCCTCCGTGGCCTACCGGCACTGGGAGGGGTGTGGTATACTTCTTTGGTAGCTTGAATGGACAGAAAGTTGAGAAACAGAAAAACTCAATACATGAGAAGTGTTAGTCCTTGGAACACCCCTGGCAGTCTAGCAGTTAGGACTCCACACATATGCTGCAGGGGGGTCAGGTTCGACCCCTGGTCAGGGAACTAAGACCCCACAGCCCACACACCTTTGCCAAAAAAAAAAAAAAAAAATGTTGGTCTTCGAGATTGTTTTATTCTGAAATTCAATTCAAGCATTTGAGCACCTCAGTTCAGTTCAGTCACTCAGTCGTGTCTGACTCTTTGCGACCCCATGAATCGCAGCACGCCAGGCCTCCCTGTCCATCACCAACTCCCAGAGTCCACTCAGACTCACAGACATCGAGTCAGTGATGCCATCCAGCCATCTCATCCTCGGTCGTCCCCTTCTCCTCCTGCCCCAAATCCCTCCCAGCATCAGGGTCTTTTCCAGTGAGTCAACTCTTCGCATGAGGTGGCCAAAGTACTGGAGTTTCAGCTTTAGCATCATTCCTTCCAAAGAAATCCCAGGGTTGATCTCCTTCAGAATGGACTGGTTGGATCTCCTTGTAGTCCAAGGGCTCTCAAGAGTCTTCTCCAACACCGCAGTTCAAAAGCATCAATTCTTTGGCGCTCAGCCTTCTTCACAGTCCAACTCTCACATCCATACATGACCACAGGAAAAACCATAGCCTTGACTAGACGGACCTTAGTCGGCAAAGTAATATCTCTGCTTTTGAATGTGCTATCTAGGTTGGTCATAACTTTTCTTCCAAGGAGTAAACGTCTTTTAATTTCATGGCTGCAGTCACCATCTGCAGCGCTTTCGGAGCCCAAAAAATAAAGTCTGACACTGTTTCCACTGTTTCCTCATCTATTTCCCATGAAGTGATGGAACTGGATGCCATGATCTTCGTTTTCTGAATGTTGAGCTTTAAGCCAACTTTTTCACTCTCCTCTTGAGCACCTACTGTGTGCTTAACACTCTCAGGGTGCTAGAACACAGGTGCTGAACAAGAGGAAAGATGCCTGCTCTCCTGAAAAGCTTCACGGCCTATTATTTTTTATTATATTTTTATTTATCAAAGTCACATGTGCTGCTTATGTGTACCAGACATTGATCTATAAACTAATACTTCCTTTAATCTGTATAACAACTTTATCAGTAGATGTTATGAATATTTCCATCTTATAGATGAGGGAACTAAATCACAGCTGGTGGGGGGTTGAGCCAAGATGAACCATAACCATTTTTATTCTGAATCTGTGCTTTTAATCACTATGTTATATTTCTTCTAGTGGAAAAAGCAGGCAATAAATAAGTTAATAAGCCAACATGCTATTTATATGAGCTGTGAAGGAAAATAAAAATCTGCTTTATCTCAGTAAGGGCTCGACCAGAGAAGCAGAACCAGTGGGAGATACATATGCTCCCATCACGTCTGAAGCTGGAGTCACACAGCAGGCAGGCAGGGAGGGGAGATGGAGAGCAGGCTGGAGCCCTACGAGGACAGAGGGGAACATGTGTCTCTTCTCGTGGCCTCTGACCTTGATGGTAAAAGAGCCCTGCGGAAGCCAGGGCCCTCCAAGGCTGAATCATGAGATCTAGCCCAGCTGATGCTTCGCACCAAGGCGGGGAGCCAGGAGTCAGCAGCAACAAGATGAAGAGGCTGCGTGCAAAGCAGCTACAGCCTCCTCTCCAGGCTCAGGCTGTAGCGGGAGAATTTCCCTAACAGGCCTCCTCAGTTAGAAACGTGCAACAAAGGGAATTTCAGGACACATGGTTCAATCTGGCCAAACCAGTACATCCCAAAGCCGCCGCCTATGTTCAGAAATGGAAGCGTGAGGAGCTTCTCTGGCGGTCTGGTGGTTAGGGCTCTGCACTTCCAACGCATGGCCCATGGGTTTGATGCCTGGTTGGGTGACTAAGATCCCACATGCATCGCAGCCAAAAAAAATAAAATGAAATGGAAGAGTGAGACGGAGCTGAGCAAATACAATAGTTAATTGATTCCTCACCCTTAAAGAATCCAGAACTGAGTGAGGGAAGCAGACATTGAAGAAGGAATAAATGTGATGAAAGTTAAAACAAGGGTCATAAGATCTGCTGGGAATATTGCTACCAGAAGAATTAGAAGGTCAGTAGGGAACTCACTGAAGAAATGACTTTTAAAACTAGAGCCCAAGAAATGATTTGGAATTACATGTTTAGGATAGAGTCTGGGAGGGAAACATGGGGAAATTTTAGGTATGGGAGCTGTGCGGAGGCCAGGAAAGAACAGAAGCATGGCTGGGAGTACAGACTGAAAGAAAGATCAGACTTGAGAAGCATGTTGGTGCCACATTAAACAAACATACAGTACATAACCTCCTTTGCCTCATTATCATTAGGTTGCCTGATCACTACGAGGTCTTTAAAGATAGGAACACTGGTCCCCAACTCTGAATCCCCAGACCTTTAACATCAGGATATATGACATGTATTCAGAAAATGTTAAGTGACTAAGTCAGTCAGTCAGTGGCTCCTGCCTTAAGCCTTATGTATGTGCAGCTGCTCTGAAATGACTTTTATTTTCATTTGATTGAAATACTATCAGTGCAATTTATCTTGTTCTACCTCTGCCCAGAAGTTTCTATTACAGGTCAGTAAAAACTTTCAAATCATGAGAATACATTTGCAAATCATCTCTCTAATGAAGGGTTAATATACAGAATATATAAAGAACTTCTACAACAAGACAAGATGGCAGAGTAGAAGGACGTGTGCTCATCTCCTCCTGCAAGAACACCAAAAGTGCAACTAGCTGACGAACAACCACCATTCCAGGAGGACACTGGAACCCACCGAAGAAGATGCCCCACATCCAAAGACAAGGAAGCTGCAGAGAGATGACAGCAAGGGCAGAATCACGATAGACTCAGACCCCATACCTGCCAGGTGGGCGACCCACAGACTGGAGAATGATACTACCAAAGAGGTCCCCCCACTGCTGTGAAGGCTCTGAACCCCACATCAGGCTTCCCAGCCTGGGGATCTGACAAAGGGACTGGGAACCCCCAGGGGATCTGGCCTTGAGGGTCAGCAGGATTTGATTACAGGCCTTCCAGAGGACTGGGGGAAACAGATACTCCAGTCTTGGAGGGCACAAACAAAATTTTGTGCACACCAAGACCCAGAGGAGAGGAGCAGTGACCCCACGGAGACTGATCCAAAGCCACCTGCTAGTGTTGGAGGGCCTCCCATGGAGGCGTGGGTCGGCAGGGGCTGCCCACAGGGCCGGGGGCACTGGGAGGTCCCGCTTGGTGTAAACCCTCTTGGAGTTTGCTATTAACCCCACCACAGAGCCCCTAGGCCCCAGGACTGGGTCTTGGGTAGCCTCAGGCCAAAAAACTACCAGGGAGGGAGGGCATCCTCCAGGGAGATAATATCCCACCCATCAGGAGATAATTGGATTAAAGCTTTACTGAGCAAGGCCCTGCCCACCAGACCAAGACCCAGCTTCTCCCATAAGAAAGCTTACACAAGCCTCTTAGCCTCCTCCATCAGAGGGCAGACAGAAGAAGAGAGTGAGAAGCACAGTCTCACAGCAGCTAAAACAAAAACCATATTACAAAAGTTAGTCAGGATGAAAAAGCAGAAAGTCAGGCCCAGTTGAAGGGACAAGAAAAAACCCTAGAAAAACAACTAAATAAAGTAGAGATAAGTAATCTTCCAGAAAAGGATTCAGAATAATGATAGCAAAGATGATCCAGGATCTCAGGAAAAGAATGGAGGCAAAGATTGAGAAGATGTAAGAAATGTTTACCAAAGACCTAGAAGAACTAAAGAACAAACAGAGAGGAACAATACCCTAGAAGGAACCAGCAGCGTAATGAACAAACAGAGATGAATGAGACACGAGAAGGGATCAGCAGTGTAATGGCTGAGGCAGAAGAATGGATAAATGGCCTGGAGGACAGATTGGTGGAAATCACTGCCATGGAGCAGAATACAGAAAAAAGAATGAAGAGAAATGAAGACATCCTGAGACCTCTGGGACAACATTAAATGCACATATAAAATGCACATATTCACATTATAGGGGTCCCAGCAGGAGAAGAGAGAAAGGACCTGAGAAAATATCTGAAGAGACAACAGCTGAAAACTTCCCCAATATGGGAAAGGAAATAGTGAGCCAAGTTCAGGAAGCACAGAAAGTCCCAGGCAGGATAAACCCCAGGAAGAACACATCAAGACACACAGTAACCAAATGGACAAAAATTAAAGACAACAAGGGAAAATTTAAAAGCAACAAAGGAGAAACAAAAAAATAACATACAAGGGAAATCAGGCTATCAGCTGATTTCTCAACAGAAACTCTACAAGCCAAATATATTTAAAGTGATGAAAGGGAAGAACCTGAAACCAAAAATACTCTACTCAGGAAGACTCTCCTTCAGATTTGAGGGAGAAATCAAAAGCTTTCCAGACAAACAAAAGTTAAGAGAATTCAGTACTACCAAATGAGCTTTACAATAAATGCTAAAGGAACTTCTCTAGGCAGGAAACACAAGAGAAGGGAAAGACCTACAGAAAATAAACCCCAAACAATTAAGAAAACTGTAACAGAATCATACATATCAATAATTACCTTAAATGTAAATGGATTAAATGCACCAATCAAAAGACTAGGCTGGCTGGGTGGTGCATGTACGCACTTCCACTTACCACACCACTCTGCTTGACCCCCCCTCACCAAGCTGTGTGTAACTATTTTATATTATTAAGTTAATCACGTTCCCATTATATGCCTTGCAATTGTCATTATCTGTTATTTTTTGTCAGCTATTGATTCTGTAAACTGATAAGCATCTTTTACTCTTGTGATTATGTAACTGTTACTCACTTAACACCTTTGTGTCATGATTGGCCAACAGAAAGATAACAGAGGCTATATCACCAAAACTAGGATCTAATAGAAAAACACAATCACTTTTTAAAATCCAGATGCTTATCAGAGTTATCTTGAAAGTTTTTGAAAAATACAGACATTCAGGCATCGCTTTTTTCCTCCAGCGCTCCAGGTGTGTTTCCAGTGAGCAGTCGTGTTTAAAACAACTGGACCATATGACAACCTTTCACTCTTATCTAGTTGGTTTCACTTTTTCTGTTTCATATTCAGTGCTCCCATTTCACTTATGTTCTCCAATTTCTCCATCTCTTCTCTCTTTTTTCTTTTGATGTTCTTTCTTAAGCCTTTATCAAGTGTAGCAGAAAAGCTTTTAGATACATAAATATGTATAACATATATTTTAGAAACCATATGAGTTTTGCCTAGCTAAAAAAATATGACATTGGATTCCACATGTTTGACTTAGCATGAATAGAATGCTAGATTTCTAGTTAAAAAATAGATATGCAACAAGCAATAAAGGTTTACTGTTAGCACAGGGAACTGTAGTTGATATCTTGTAATAATCTATAATGAAAATAATTTCAAAAATAATGTATGTGTATTTATATAACTGAATCACTTTGCTCTATACCTGAAACATTGTAAGTCAACTATACTTCAATAAAAAAATATACAGAGATGTTTAAAAAAAGAACTTCCACAATTCAACAACAAAAACTTAATCTGACTTAGAAATGGGCAGAAGACCTATATATATATATATATTTTTTTTTTTAAGAAAATAACATATGGTAAGACATAAAAAGATGCTGAACATCATTAATCATTGGAAAAATGCAAATCAAAACTACCATGAGACACCACTCCATTAGGATGGTTTTTATTAAACACAGAGAGAGATAAAATAAGTACTGCCAAGAGTGGAGAAATTGGAGCTCGTGTAGTACTGGTGGAAACGTAACACAGTGTAGCTTCTGTGGGAAATATAATGACAAATCTTTAAAAAATTAAACACAGAGTTACCATATGGCCTAGTAATTCCATTTTTGGGCATAAATTCCAGAACCGAAAAGCAGAGTCTCAAAGAAATGTTTGTACATCCATGTTCATTAGCAGTGTTTTTTATAGTAGACAAAAGTGGAAACAATCCAAATTTCTACTGTAGAAGGAATGAGTAAAAATAATGGAGTATTCATACAAAAGAATTTGAAATGGAGAATTAAATTTTGAGACACTCCACAACATGAAAGAACCTTGAAAACATTAAAGCTAGGTGAAATACAGCAGACCCTAAAGGATACATGGGGTTTCCCAGGTGGCTCAGACAATAAAGAATCTGCCTGCGATATGGGAGACGCAGGTTCAATCCCTGGGCTGGGAAGATCCCCTGGAGAAGGGAAAGGCAACCCACTCCAGTATTCTGTCCTGGAAAATTCCATGGACAGGGGAGCCTGGCGGGCTATAGTCTATGGGGTCACAAAGAGTCAGACACGACTGAGAAACTAACACCCCCACTTTCACTTTCAAAGGGCAAATATTGTATATTCTGCCGGGGTCCAGCCCTGGTGGATCCAGGGTAATTCGAAGGGGAGACGGCGTGGCGTCTTAGAAAGAATTATTTAATTAGAAATACAAGAGAGATTAGGAAGAAATAGTATAGTAGGAAATTTAGTGGAGAAAAGAGGCTGAATAACTTGGTTTACGTGGAAAACTAATAAAGTTCCAAGACAAGGAACTTGCACTGTCTACGTTAGGCCACTGGCGCCCACTTGAATATTGGAGGGTGCCCCGCCTTGGCTCCCTCTCGCGTAGATCTTAAAGCCAGCGCAAGTAAGTAGACTTGGAGAGCCTCCACGCCCCAGATGGGAATTCAGCCAGAAAACAGAGTAAAGAGACAGGGGGAAGCCAGTCTTTCCAGTCCTCTATTGTCCGGAAAGGCCTTTTGTACCTTTTTTTGTACATAGGGATCAATGGATAATATAAAATTATGCAGCGTCAGCAGCCCTGACTCTTATCAAGACCAGGCTTTCTCTCTGCATACCTAGTTGTATACACAAGTCTTAGGTGATTTACATCATCTTCTGGCCAGAGGGTCAATTGACATTTTACAGCCCTTTTCTGATAAGGGTTTGTCAACCAGAAGACTTATTTGTGTTGTTCTTCCCAGAGTCTGGTGCCACTCTCAGAAAGCACTAAATAAAGTTATATTCTTACATAGCAAGGACACAACAATTTATAACAATGAAAAGGAGTATAGTGGTTTATAACAAAGAGAAAAGTAATTAACTCAAAAGTCTAGTGTTGCTAACATCAAAACTACTATATTCCTTTTTCTATATCCCAATTACATTTATTAATATCATTCAGGTGCCTAATAGATAAAGAATATGGAGGCCTGGCAGCAATCATTGAGTCGACAGTGAAACCCGTCACCAATATGATTTTTAGCTCTTTAGAAAAGGCTCTATATCTTTAAGATGCTTTAAGCTCTGTGCCTCTCATGGTTGGGGGCTGTAAGCAATTCACAAGCTGTAATAGTCCGGGCAGACCAGTCAGGTAAGTTAGAAAGTCATCAAAGGGGTATGATATTCTTTGTATATGCAGGAGACTGTTAACTGGATCCCTAAGTTAATTCTTTTTTAGAGCAAGGTGATCGAGGATGGCTACCTGTTATGTCAGAAGAGTGGAAAGCACGGTACAATAAGGCAGGCAGACTCTGGTTTTGGGGGGGTAGATGTTCAGGCAAACCCAGGGGTAACCCTTGAAGCCAGATCACGCCTTTGCGTATGTCTGGCTTCCTTCCTCATGACCTTTGCCACGGGTGGGATTCCTCATGCTGGTCCCGGCATAATTCCACTTATATAAAATAATTAGAGTAGTCAAATTCATAGAGACAGAAAGTAGGATGGTGGCTGTCAGGGGCCAGGAGAAAGGGGGACGAGGAGGCACCGCTCAGTGGGTGCCAGGCTTCAGTGCGGGAGACGAAAGATCCTGGCGATGGAAGTTGCCCGACAGTACAGGTGGACCTAACGCCATGGAGGTGCACGCATAAAAATGACTAAAATGCCACGTGTATTCCACCACAATTTTTAAATATTTTAAAGATCTGTGTCCTCAAGGGCATTTGCTTCAAAACACTTAAATATCATTAGATTGTACTGTTTTCAATAATAATATCCTTAATGTGCAGAAAGAAAAATAACTCCGTTTACTTCTAAGTTACTCTATCATTCAGGAGAGGTTAAAAAAAACATAATATTTTGTTGAGTTATCAACAGATAGAGTGAAACAAACAAAGAAGACTTCATTCAAGACTATCGCAATATGGACAACAGAATGAAAGCTCCTTTAAAAACTAAAAGTAGAGCTACCATATGATCCAGGAATCCTAGTCCTGGGAATGTACCTGGAAAAGACAATAACTCTAATTCTAAAAGATACATGTACCCCAATGTTCATAGCAGCATTATTTACAACAGCCAAAACACAGAAGCAACCCAAATGCCCACTGACAGATAAAGGCGGTGTGGTACATATATCCAATGGAATAGTTCTCAGCCATAAAAAAGAACGAAATAATGCCATTTTAAGCAACATGGATAGATCTAGAAATTACCATACCAAGTGAAGGAAGTCAGACAAAGAGAAATATCCTATAATACCACTTATATGTGGAATCTAAAAAATGATACAAATGAACTTATTTACAAAACACAAACTGACTCATAGAGAACAAAGTTATAGTTACTAAAGGGAAAAGGTGGAGGGTGGATGGATAAATCAGGTGTGTGGGACTGACATACACACACTACTTTATATAAAACAGATAACCAGCAAGGATCTATGGTATTGCACAGGGAACGTGTCCAGTACCTTGTAACAAGCTATATAGAAGACAATCTGAAAAAGCATATGTGTGTGTGTGTGTGTGTGTAGCTGAATCGCCCTGCGGCACATCTGACCCTCACACAGCACCGCAAATCAACTCCACTCGATTCAGAGAAAGACCCCTGCACCAGCAGAGAGAGGCTGAACTCAGCGCCACGGAAGCAAAGGCGAGAGGGGTTTGCGTGCAGTGGATGCGTGCAGTGGAGCAGTGCTGGGCGAGGCCCGCGGGGAGACCGCCATGGAGACGGCTCAGTTGTTCCTGCTCACTGTTCATGGAAGCCGGGCTCCTGACCTTCCACAGAGCCTGGGAGACTGGGGTCCCTGTCTTTCTTGCTGATGACATCTCAAGTGGGATGCCTCCCGTTCCTGGGCTGTAAAACTGAAGAGAGGATGGGAGATCTACTTCTCAAAGGAGCAGAGGAGGAATTTGAAATGACAACTTTTCTAAAGGAAATGCTCTTTAAAATCAGAGGTGGAGGGGCCTAGAGCCTGGGAGAAGTCTGTCCAAAGTTTAGTCAAATTGACGTATACACACCTCTCTATATAAAATAGACAGTCAACAAGAACCTAGTGTATAGCACAGGGGACTCTGCTCAATACTCTGTAATAACCTATATGGGAAAAGAATCAAGAGTGGATATGTGTTATGTGTGTAACTGATTCCCTCTGTGGTTATATCTGGAACTAACGTGATACTGTAAGTCACCTACACTCCAATAAAAATTTAAAAAACCAACAAGGTTCTACTGTGTAGCAGAAACTATAGAGGTAAAGAACCTGCCTACAGTGCGGGAGACACAGGTTTGATCCCTGAGTCAGGAAGACGCCCTGGAGAAGGGCATGGCAACCTCTCCCACATTCTTGCCTGGAGAGTCTCATGGTCAGAGGAGCCTGGTGGGCTATAGTCCATGGGCTCAGAGAGTCAGACATGACCGAGAGATTAAGCACAAGTGATAAACCACAACAGGAAAGAATATGAAAAAAGAGAGAGAGAGATGTGTGTGTGTGTGTGTGTGTGTGTGTGTACACAAATGTATAACCGAATCACTCTGCTACACACCTGGAACTAGCGCAATCTGTGTATGCTGCAAGAAAAACTTTCTAAACTTTAGTGACCCTGAGAGGACTGTCATGGCGGGCTTAGTTACAGCAAAGAGAAGAGAGTTGCCAGTTTCTACTCTCAATGAAAAAGCTACTGAGCTTGTATTTTAGCAAGAATGTAATTGCACCAGGGAGGACTGGGAAACAAGAAAAAAAAATGCTGAATAAAGAAATTGGCAAACAGAGTAGTAAGTTAAAACTAGCATTGAGTATAAACAGGGCTTGTAATAAAAATGAAAATTTGGGAGACTTTACAAATGACATGGAACCAAAATAAATGACCATAACAATGGGCAAGAAAGTGGAAGGAGGATGTTACAGTCGGAACATGCTGAGATCTATGGGAGGCTATGGAAGTATTGATATATTTTAGAATTAGGTACTTAAAAGGGTTACTACTGACATACAAGCAGGAAAATAAACTATTTCCAATCTTTAGTAAGAAAGGGGATAAAATGGAGCTCAAAGCAGAAGCCTGCAACCAAACATACCAACAAAAATGAACAGACAAAACTAACAAGCTCTGAGGGTCTGGAAAAAGGCGCTCTGCAGCTGTTCAGTAGCTCAGGCGTGTCCGACTCTTTGCAACCCCATTGACTGTAGCCCACAGGCTCCTCTGTCCATGGGATTCTCCAGGCGGGAATACTGCAGTGGGTTGCCATTTCCTTCTCCAGGGGATCTTCCTGACTCAGAGATCTCCTGCTCTGCAGGCAGATTCTCTGCCACTGAGCTACCAGGGAAACCCCAAACAGAAACCTGTCCCTACCTTCCCATTAGACCTGGATGCTGTAGGGGAGAGGGGGGAACGTGTGGCCCTCCACCACTCTGTCAGCAAAGTCCATGTTTGGGCAAAACCATCTAACACAGAGCTTATTTCACAACAAAGTGCTGAATGTCTCCTATAATCTATTAAATGCGAACTGAAAGGGAAAAACAGAATGCTGTGTGGGTCTAGCATGGGTTGCAAGCACGTTGTTGTTAAATGTTAAATTTCTGTAGTCAGATTCTTTACATCATTCGGTTTTATACGTGTTTACCCCCTTGATTGTCTGGCTGACTAGAAGCTGAGGCCACTGCCCACCACCATGAGAGAGAATCGTACCACATACCATTAGCCAAGAGAAAAGAAAATTAAAAGTACAATTCAAAATTGGAAGCATGATTTCTACTGAATGCATATACCTTCCACATGACCTTGAAGTCAAAAGGTCATTATGTGGAACCACCAAAAACCGGGGGCCTTGTGTATTCAGAATACTTAACAACATAAAACCAAAAATACAGAAAGGGAACATGGGAACAACGTGACTGAAAGCTTCAGTTTACATGTAAGTGGGCAGAGAAACGTTCTAAACCAACTGAGAGGTTCCACTTGAGCCAAGGATATGGAACAGTGGGAAGAACATTGCCCCAAACCCCAAAACAGAGCAATCATCGTTGTTACCAGTGGAGAAGAAGCAGTGGGGAAAGTGGACTGAGGAATTGTCTTGGCTGTAAATCCTATGATATATATATAAAAAAATATGCCTCAGAAAAGTAATTTTAAAATAAGAATGATGCCCCTGTTTCAACAATCAAGAAAGCCTGAATAAACTTCAAAATCGTTTAACTATTCTTGAATATCTCAAAGAACTAAGGTTGCCAGGAAACCAAACACCCAGTGCTGGACTTAGGGTAATGACTACAACAATGCACACAAGCCCAGCTCAACACCTTATTTTGGAGGGAAAAAAAATGTACTGTAGAGAGTATATATCAAACATCATATTAAGTGGCATACCTCTAAAGTACTTCCTTGCGAGACTGGGAACAATGTTTGACATTTTTCAATCCTAGTCAGTAAAGTTAGGCAAAGAAAAATATTAAAATATGTAAAAAGATGAAGGAAGAAGCATAACTATTATTTACATATAATATATTTATGTCCTTGGAACATCCAAAAGATCTACAGATGATAGAATTTATCAAGATGGAAGAAGTATCTACAAACAAAACTCTACTGTGTTCTTATGAATCAACTAGAATTTAAATTTGCAAAAAATTATTTAATATGCCATTTGCAATAATTATTAAATTTTTAAAATGTTAAATGCCTAAGAATAACCTTAACAGAATTTTTTTTTCAAAGAAAATAAAACCTGACTGAAAGGCAGTAAAGAGAAAACTAGACAAAAGCAGAACTCATGCAAAGGCTTCAATTATCTCTAAACAGATTTAGAGATTCAAGAGAATCTTCAAACTCCAGCTTGTTTTTTGTGGAATCAAACCAGTTGACTCTAAAATGTATAGTGTGAAAGTTAAAGTCACTCAGTCACATCTGACTCTTTGCAACCCCATGGACTGTAGCTCGTCAGGCTCCCCTGTCCATGGGATTCTCCAGGCAAGAATACGTGGGTGTGTAGCCGTTCCCTTCTCCAGGGGATCTTCCCAACCCTGAGCCCTGGTCTCCCACATTGCAGGCGGATTCTTTACTGTCTGAGCCACCAGTAAATGGGAGTAAAAAGGGTCAAGTCTAAAGCTTTTTAAAAAGCTAAACAAGATATGAGATCTTGTTCTTCAGATATCAAGGCTTGTTCCACAGTAATTAAGCCTGTGAGTGCCATAGAGTGATAAGCAACAGACCAGTGGAGCTCAATGACCCGCTGGAAAGCAGACCTATGCTTGATGTGAGCCCCTGTAATACTGCCAGGGTGGCTCTGGAGATGGTTAGGAAAAGACTCATCTTTTCAATAAACATGAAAAACCTAACTAAAACCCTTTAAGAAGACATTGTGGGAAAATACCATCCTTTCTTGTGGATAAAGAATGATTTATTAACCAAGATGCAAAGAGCACTGCCTATAAAGGAAAATATACATTTATTTACATTGAAACTAACAACTTCTGGGGCGTCCCAGGTGGCGCCAGTGGTAAAAAACCTGCCTGCGAACCCAGGCGACATAAGAGACCCCGGTTCAATCCTGGGTCGGGAAGACTCCCCTGCAGGAGAGCACAGCAACCCACTCCGGTATTCTTGCCTGGAGAATCCCTTGGACAGAGGAGCCTGGCGGGCTATGATCCACAGGGTTGCAAAGAGTGAGACACAAGTGAAGCAACTTAGCACACACGCAACAACTTCTGGCTACGCAAAGACACCATAAAAGGAGTAAAAGGTCAAGGACGCAGCATGAAAGTGTTTGTAACCATACAGCTGGAGAATTTACTCTTAGACTACATGAAGGCTTTCTAAAAATTAATCGGAAAAGGCAGAAAACTGAATTTTAAAATGAGCAAAACACTAGAATAGTCATTTTATACAAATTCAAGGGAAACACAAATGACCGGTACCACTTATTTAGATGGTGCTGTACCTAATTAGTAATTTAAAAACAAACACAAATTTAAGAAAAATAGGACACCACTGTATTCGTGTGCACTCAGTTGTGTCCAACTCTTTGCGACCCCATGAACTGTAGCCCGCCAGGCTCCCCTGTCCATGGGATTTCTCAGGCAAGAATACTGGAGTGGGTTGCCTTTTCCTTCTCCAGGGGATCTTACTGACCCAGGGATCAATCTGTGTCTCCTGTCTTGGCAGGCGGATTCTTCACCACTGAATCACCTGGGAAGCCCAATAAACTGAGCAGGGCCTCAGTATCTATGGGCTCCCCTAGTGGCTCAGCTGGTAAAGAGTCCACCTACAATGCAGGAGACCCCAGTTCGATTCCTGGGCTTGGAAGACCGACTAGAGAAGGGATAGGCCACCCACTCCAGTGTTCTTGGGCTTCCCTGGGTGCTCAGCTGGTCAAGAATCTGCCTGCAATGTGGAAGACCTGTGTTCGATCCCTGGGTTGGGAAGATCCCCTGGAGAAGGGAAAGGCTACCCACCACAGTATTCTGACCTCGAGAATTCCATGGACTGTGGGGTTAGTCCATGGGGTTACAAAGAGTTGGACACAACTGAGCAACTTTCACTTTCACATTTCAGTATCTGTGGATTAGAAACCAAATCAGATTTGATAAAATGCTTATGCCTAGATTTGATGATCCCCAGAAAAGTAAAGGATACAGATTTAAAATGCATTATTGAGTGGAAACAGAAAGAAGGAACATTTTTCAAGAGTCATTCTTTCCAGTCAGCACTGCTGTTACAGCATTTCGTTGATGGAATATAAAGCAAAAATGGTACATAACAGCAGATGGGACATTTCTATTTATCATGGACAGATTCACCAATTTATTGTGCTGTTTCATAGGAAAAGAAATTATCATAGCAGGCAACTCTGAAGAAAATCCTCAAGACACAGAAACAAAGGTTGACTGGGCAGACCAGTCTCCTGCTTCTAGATAGGTGTGGTCTTCATGATTCTTTTTATCCATGGGACAGATTTCATCTGTCTTGGCTTGTCCAAAACGCCACAGGTAATGGGAAGCATTGTATCTTCAAGAGAAACGGAATTTTAACAGTTACCCTGATACCTATTGACTTGTCCTGGGCAGATGATTGAACCCCATAAAATTTGCTGCATCAAGGACTTCTGTCTGCAGGGCACAAATGAATCTATCTCCAAAACAGAAGTGTGGCCAAGAGGAGCAACCCCAAGTCCAAGGTCAGGAGGGGTGGCGGTGAGGAGATACCCCTCATTCAAGGAGCAGCAGCTGCACTTTGCTGGAGCAGCCGTGAAGAGATACCCCATGTCCAAGGTAAGAGAAACCCAAGTAAGATGGTAGGTGTTGGAAGAGGGCATCAGAGGGCAGACACACTGAAACTATAATCACAGAAAATTAGTCAATCTAACCACACTAGGACCACAGCCTTGTCTAACTCAATGAAACTAAGCCATGCCCTGTGGGGCCACCCAAAACGGGCGGGTCATGGTGAAGAGGTCTGACAGAATGTGGTCCACTGGAGAAGGGAATGGCAAACCACTTCGGAATTCTTACCTTGAGAACCCCATAAACAGTATGAAAAGGCAAAATGATAGGATACTGAAAGAGGAACTGCCCAGGTCAGTAGGTGCCCAATATGCTGCTGGAGTTCAGTGGAGAAATGACTCCAGAGAGAATAAAGAGATGGAGCCAAAGCAAAAACAATACCCAGATGTGGATGTGATTGGTGATAGAAGCAAGGTCCGATGCTGTAAAGAGCAGTATTGCATAGGAACCTGGAATGTCAGGTCCATGAATCAAGGCAAATTGGAAGTGGTCAAACAAGAGATGGCAAGAGTGAACGTCGACATTCTAGGAATCAGCGAACTAAAATGGACTGGAATGGATGAATTTAACTCAGATGACCATTATATCTACTACTGCAGGCAGAAATCCCTCAGAAGAAATGGAGTAGCCATCATGATCAACAAAAGAGTCCAAAATGCAGTACTTGGACGCAATCTCAAAAACAACAGAATGATCTCTGTTTGTCTCCAAGGCAAACCATTCAATATCATGGTAATCCAAGTCTATGCCCCAACCAGTAATGCTGAAGAAGCTGAAGTTGAACGGTTTTATGAAGACCTACAAGACCTTTTAGAACTAACACCCAAAAAAGATGTCCTTTTCATTATAAGGGATTGGAATGCAAAAGTAGGAAGTCAAGAAACACCTGGAGTAACAGGCAAATTTGGCCTTGGAATGCAGAATGAAGCAGGGCAAAGACTAATAG